>RJVU01018281.1:2970103-3027563 GCA_003731715.1 Anabarilius grahami
TAAGTGAACCTCAAGGAACACATTAAAATAATAATAAAAAAAAAATCCATGTCATGACCCCTTTAAAGGGTTAGTTCACCCAAAAATGAAAATTCTGTCATTAATTACTCATCCTCATGTCGTTCCAAACCTGTAAGACCTTCGTTCATCTTCGGAACACAAATTAAGAATTTTTTGATAAAATCCGAGAGGTATATGACTCCTCCATAGACAGCCATTTATTACCACTTTCAAGGCCCAGAAAGGTACTAAAGACATTGTTAAAATAGTCCACGTGACTACAGTAATCTTAATTTTATGAAGCGACGAGAATACTTTTTGTGCACAAAAACAAAACAAAAATAACGACTTTATTCAACAAATTAGTCTCTTCCCTGTCAGTCTACGCTGTTTATGTTGTAGACACAATGCAGCACTTCTGGGTTCTACGTCAGAACGCTGGCTCAATATTGGCCAGCTCCTACGTCAGCATCACATGCATCGTGCTGCTCACGTGAACAGCGTCGGCCAATACTGATCCTGTGCTCCAGACGAGGTTGGACATGGGAATATCCCAAATTAAATGTCCCACTTCAGACCTCAGTGAGTTCCAGTCACTCACGTGTTGACCACATGATGTTGCCATGATACAATAAGAGAATATTGTAAAATAATGTAAAATAAAAATAACATAAAATCACTTTGAAAAGCAAAACAGAAGCTAACATTATGAGAACTTAATGTCTGATGTTAAAGTTTGTATTTATGTTCATATTCATTGGAAGATGGATGCGCCGACATCTTGAAAGTGCCGTCAAATGACGCGTCTCGCTGAGGTCGGGGTTGATCGTTGTACCCCGAGTTCACACGCCAAATGTCCGACTTTGAGTGGCATTCCAGATGTTATTTCCTAGGAGGAGGTAGGAAAAATCCAAAATCCGATCTGTCTGGAATGGTGCATGAGTCGTGTTCTGACATAGAACACAGAAGCGCTGTACTGTCTATACAAACAGCGTAGGAGACGTTGAATAAAGTTGTTATTTTTGTTTTGTTTTTTGCGTACAAAAAGTATTCTCGTCACTTCGTAAAATTAAGGTTGAATCACTGTACTCACGTGGACTATTTAAACGATGTCTTTTCTACCTTTCTGACCTTGAAAGTCGTAATTAAATTGCTGTTTATGGAGGAGTCAGAGAGCTTTCGGATTTCATCAAAAATATCTTAATTTGCGTTCTGAAGATGAACAGGTCTTACAGGTTTGGAACGACATGTGGGTGAGTAATTAATGACAGACATGTAATGTATCCTTTTTAAATATGTTTTCCCTATGAGAAACAGCTCTGCTGTGTACAGGAATCAGCATGATTGAAATTGCCAAGCACTATGCCAGTCGCCTTTCATGCATATTTGGATTAAATCATAATTACACTATACACAAAACTCTGTCCCTCATTTAAAGGATCTACAGTGATAAATGGGTGCGATATATGACCGGCATAAGCAATGTTCTCTCTGCACAAAATCATTTTGTACTTCCTTATGTCATGCAAATTATTTCTGGCAGAGTTTTGTGAATAATGTATCCCAGTGGCCTAATGACAGCACACACAAACAGGCAGAAACACACACACACAACCCTCAAACTAAACCGTTAATGCAGTCTGAGTAGTTTGAATAGACGAGACTGAGGATTTACATATCATCCATATCTGGCAGATCCGTTAGTTCTGTGGCTGGGAATAGAGACTCTAGTAGCGCGTTTAGTGTGTCTCCAGAGAACTGAACACAGAACGGCATCATACTTCCTTATTGGACCAAATCTCTGGCTAATTTTATGTGAATGTTTATTTTTAGTACGTACTATTCTCTCACATTCTCAGCAAATTTCACCTCTCTCAGCCAAAAGGCAGGTTGATCCCTAGATACTACTATTCTTGCAGTAATGAGCCCATTAATTAACAGGCAGATAAATGGGATTTTCTCAAATGTATCTACAAGAAGTGAAATAAAAAGCAATTCATGAGATGGAAACAAGTCGCTGAGAGCAGTGGGCAAAATTCAGGGGGAATATGCTGTGAAAACAGTACAAAAGGGTGCTATAATATTCTGTGTTCATAGTACTGCTGTTGGCATTAGTGTAGAATCCCAGAATTCCCAGCGTGATAACATTTTTTGATCATCTTTAGATGGACATCTCCTTATAAACATGTAGAAACTACTGACTTTACATCAGATCTCCACAACTAAATCCATTACAGCACTGTTTGTTGTTAAGAGATCACAGCTTATTAATCAGCCTGATTACAGGACTGGTGGGAGTATGGACACACTGATATGTTCACAGCCAAAAATCACAACCGAGAAGAGAAGCGATTGCAAGCGTGCTGAGACACTGTCTCAAAATGCAGAAATTTTTATGGCATACAAAGCAAAACAATGTCCAAATGGAGAGACACAGACTAATGTGATTATCTGAACAGAGGAAAATAATGTTTATCTTAAATCCTCAAGATGATAATGGAAATAGACCCTCTGTTATAGCATTAACAGCAAAATGTACGTGATTTGTTGTTGTTGTAAGAACTATGTATTTGATACACTTTGCAATATAAAATAGGCTACCATAAAAAATTGCTATTTTTATTGACATGAAATGTTAAAATGTTGTTTTAGTCTGTCCTACCTCTGAGGTCTTGACCTTCTTGATTTATCCTACAGTTAAAGCTGCAGTCCGCAACTTTTTTTGGTTAAAAATGATCCAAAATCAACTTTTGAACAAGTACATAACCAGCCAGTGTTCAAAACTGTCTAATTATCTTGTCTCGATTCGCAACAGTAAGCTTGTAATAATGTTTTATAATAAGAGCGACATGGTGGATTTCCGCGGGAAATTCGAGCATGCAGTAGTTCGTCTGTGCGTCATTACATCACGTCCGTAAACAAAGGAAAGAGTCCCGTCGAGAGGCTAGACAGTGATATCATGTGAGGACGCTGGCACATTTAAAGCATTTTCGCACAACAGCTGAAATAATTAAACTAATAATTTTGATGGCGGATTGTAATCCAGAAAAATCCAAATGACAATCATCAGTGACAACTGGACTGTGGAGTGACTACAGAAATTGAAATCCACAGATAACGCTAATACACACTAAATACACAGTCACGCAATGCTGGTGTTGTTAACAATAACAATTTGAGAACAATATAACAGTAATAATAATTTGCACGGTTTGGCGTAATCAGAGCTAAGCGATCGTTAGATTTAATCATCAATGGCAGCGTGATTTATTGTAGGCCTAATGCTTTTTTCTTCAGTTGGTCAAAACAAAAGTGGCAAACATGTTACTTACTTGTTCAGATGATATTTTCCAGTGAAAATTCTTATATTGGTCATACTTTCAAGACGTAGAATCTGTGATTCTGAAGTACAGTATCCACACCGGTGCGGTGACTGACAGCAAGCATTAGATTCATCCGCGCTGACGAGCTGTGCCGACGCACAACGCACGTACAGATAACTGTTCCGCATATGAGTGCAATCGCATGTTTCAAACAGAGATGGCGACAAAGAGGAAAAACTGCGGACAGCAGCTTTAACATCATACAACAGCATCATTTTTAACATAACTAGCTAGACTGCATGACAGCATAAGTTAAGCTTTATATATGTGCGTGTATATATATATATATATATATATATATTAAGCTTTATATATGTGCGTGTATATATATATATATATATATATATATATACACGCACATATATAAAGCTTAACTTANGTAGTTTTTCCAGTTACTGTTTTTTTTATTTTTTTTATTGTTGTTGTTATTATTAATTATTATTATTTATTTATTTTATAAATTTTGTCAGTTTAATGTTTATTATATTATTCTTATTCTATTTCATTTCTATCAACATTTATTGCACATTTATTCAGGTTTTTAAACTGTATTTAGCTATGTCCCAAATTTTGGTATCAAGGTTGCAAAAATTGCAAACTTCATAGAAAATTAATATAGAAAATAAAACCTCTTTGATGCCCCGAGGTTGACAATCCACATTCTTTAAAGGCTGAGCACATACTTTCACTGACCGTTCATAAAAAAACACTTTTTAATAGATTATTTAAATTAATTTAAATTAATAATTTGATACAATGCACTTATTGTGTACATACATGTTTTTACATTGTACTGATATTTTAAAAATACCTGAATGTAATTACACATGTAATTACTTTCTGTAATTACATTTATAATTACACTGTTGACTCATCCCTTACACCTTAACCTACCCTTAAACCTCCAAACCTGTCCTTAACCTTACCCGTATCCCACCTCAATAGCAGCAAAAGTGTTTTGCAGTACAATATGAACACAATAAATACACTGTGCTTATAGTAGTTAAGGCCACCTAATATAAAGTGCGACCGCTTCTTTTTTTAGTACATTCCCACTATTGTGTAGCAGGTTTTAGGTTGATGTGTAGTTACAGTAGATGTATTCAGTCATTAACAGTATTGCATGTCTAATTATTTTATCCGGCAAGTGCAGTAGAGAGGATGTCCTTAGAGTAAATGACTTGTTTAAGAAGTGCTTTGATTTTTCTTCCCCCTCCTCAGTTTCACATCTGACTTCCCCAGATAATTGGACACTCTTTTGCATGTTTCTGTTGCTTGCTTCTGTCGAGTGGATTAGAGGTTATGATATGTGAAAGATGCTTGAAATGTGCATAATATTCCTATTAAAGTCATTTAGATAATTCATAATGTTTTGTTTTTGTTGTTTTAATTGTTTTTGGGAATGTTTCTGCTTTATGTGCTGCATTGTGCAAGTCTTTAAGTGTCAAGGTAGTTGTAATTGTGTTTGTTTGTGTGGTTTCATTAGCAGAGTTCCTCTCTGTCCAACAGAGCATGTAGATAGCTATCATGTGCATGTGGAACAAGAACAACTAGTGAAATTTAGATGAACACTGACAGCAAGCAACAATCTGTAATTATACCTCTCAACATTGTGTTCCTGCCATAATCAGTTTCTCCTTTCTTCTTCTTTTTTTATGCATTTTGGCATGCCATCTTCTGTCTTGCTATCATCCCTGTGGTTTTTGGCACCTTTGCTCTGTCTGAATGAAAAATTCATGTGAGATTTTGTCTCCTGCTTCCAAATGCATCCATTACCTCGGTATGGGGGTACCACCTTTTCAGAATTCTCTTCAGAAACGAAACCTCGTCTGAACTGTGGAAGAGCCACCAGCCTCACGTCCTTCACAAAAGAGAGAGCTCATTTGTGCCTTTCACTCTGGGTGACTTGTTTGATGAACTATAGTGATTCTGCATTCGGTCCATTGCTTTAAATTCCTGAATGACTGAGCCTCGGCCACTGCTGCAGGGGAGAGATGAGAAGCTTCACAATGGTTATGTAGATCAACAGGGGAATCTGAATCTGATGCGCCCCCACCATGCCGATGTGGATTTTCAGTCTATCAGCGTGGAGACGTGGTCAATCAGACAGGAAATTCAGTTGCAGTGTTGAGTTCATAGCCTCATGTTGGTTTGATCAGGGTCTTGTGTATAAATGTGGTCCACGTTGCAGCTCATACTGGCCAATAACAGACTGATTAGACTGGAAGAGACCATCTGACCAATGTTTATATACCATTTGTAGTCAGATTTTTTTAAATATTTTGTCTTATGCTCAACAAAGCTGCATTTATTTGATCAAAAATACAGTAAAACAGTAATATTGTGAAATATTATTCTTTTAAAATAAAATTAATATAATATAAAAATGACCTAGATAAAATATAATGAAATATTAAAATAAAATATTATTATATTTTATTTTAATATGTAATTTATTCCCGTGATGACAAAGCTGAATTTTCAGCATCATTACTCCAGTCTTCAGTGTCACATGATCCTTCAGAAATCATTCTAATATGCTGATTTGCTGCTGAAGAAACATGTCTTCTTTATTTTTATCATTGTTGAAAACAGTTGTGCTGCTTAATATTTTTGAGGAAACCTGAAAAAGGTTTGCTAGTGCCATGCTCTACTGTTCGAGCTACAGGAAGTTGTATAGAGTCAGCCAATCAGATTAGAGCTTGCCAGATTGTGAAAGTACTCTCCAGTTTTGTATCAGTAGGTCATCAAATGGCCTGTGGGCATCTGTATGTGCGAAACTGAGACTATGTGATCATGAATTGATTATTTTGTTTGAATTCACTGGGGATATGTTTTATTTTTAATTACATTCAAAATCAGACTGAGCTGTTTTTGATGTCATTTGTTAGTGATATCAACCTGTGTCTCATTTCAGGGGTGAAAGCTGTGTTCTCTGGTCACTACCACAGAAATGCAGGGGGATGCCATGATGGGCTGGATATGGTGGTGAGCTCTGCAGTTGGTTGTCAGTTGGGGAATGACACTCACGGTGTGCGAGTGGTGGTAGTTACTGAAGATTACATCATCCATCGCTACCATAGTCTGGATCAATTAACCGAAAGAGGAATGGATGAAGACCTGAAGAAATTGTTGGTTTAAAACCACCTCTAGATCAATAATCATGTGGTTGTGTCTTCATCTTCAACATTCATCATAGAAACTGAGCCATTGTTTGTACATTTAGAGCTTTTTACAGGAACGAAAAGAGTCTTATGTTCTGTATACATTAGCAAGCATTAAAAAATTTCAACCAGTGGCACTTTTGATCTTTGATACTCACATCATCTGTCTCCACGCTTTAATCATGCAAATGAGTCTGAAAATTCCTTAAACAGTGAAGTTAAATCACCTCATCACACTAATGGAGTGAGGAGATGCTAGGGTACAATGGTAGTTTAATAGTGCTGAACATTTTGGATGACAGTTTGATGAGTTCACTCCTTGCTCCTCTCTGCTCATTACTCTGTTCTGTCTCTGAGAGGAGGGAAGAGGCAATCTCCATGGTAACTATTGAAAGACATGACTGCGTTGACCGGGACATCGAGTCACTTGTACTGTGGGTGGATCACTGAAAACATAATTGCTGACCTCACCTCACACTCGGACTGTTGCAGCCGGGTGTGACTTTGACGGCAGGCATACAGCAATAAAGACATTTTAAATGACCAAGCTCTTGTCTGAATTCAATCTGAGACCTTGTAACTTCCTCACCAGGGTAATACATGCTAAAATTAAACTGGATGTTTTCCAGTTTTCTCTGGATCTTTCCATGTAATATTTATATGTAATGTCTAATGCTATGATCATACAGAGGGGGTTCAAAAGTTTAACGTTTTCATTATAAATGATGTAAAAGACATTCAGTTTGAGTGAAAAGTTGAATTGAAAACTGAACATGATTATCAGAATGTTTTAGTATTTGTGCTCCTTTGGCTTTAGTGGTGGTGAAACTTGAGCTACATGAACATCTGACTCACTGTACAAAGGTGTTCACATGATCAATGTTGCAAATTTATGGTAACACTACAATAAGGTTAACTCACATGAACGAGTAATGAGCAGTTTATTTATTAACCTTAGTTAATAAAAGTACATTTGTTAATTGTTTATGTTTAGAGTACATTAACTAATGTTGATGGACACAACTATGATTTATTGTAGTAGTAAAAGTTAAAAATAACATTAAGATATTAGTAAATGCTGGAGTATTGTTTGTGTTAATCTTAACTAGTTAAGTAAGGGATAATGTACAGTTTTTTAAGTTTGAATATTTTATTAGCTCACTAAAAGCAAAACTTCGATGAAGAAAAAACATTCTTAGCAAATGTATAGCGCTGCGGACTTCAGTAACACGGATGAGCCTGTGTTATCTGCTTTCAGCGGTTGTTATCGAGGAATAACATACCGTTGAATGAAGCGATTGACCAATCAGAATCAAGTATTCCACAGAGCCGTGTAATAACTAATGGTAACCTTATTGTAAAATGTTAGCTAATTTACTTGATTAGTGACCTAGAAATCTGAGCGCAGAATCTGAAACATTTCTTATCCATTTTATGTCATATTTCTTTGTTTTAATTGTATAATTGCCAGGTTTAATAGAATTAGATTCAAATAGATTTTGAGTTCTGTACATGGTTGTATTTTTGTACTGTACTTTAAATGATAAAATTAATCAAAAAATGCTTTGTCTGTTGTCTCTATTTTCACAAATGAGCTTTTCATTTAAAGAGGTTTAGGATATGGATATATACAATTCACACAAATATACCAGAAATAAACATTTGCAGTAGTCGTTAAAAATCTAGTCGCCACTGGCAAGATTTGGAAATATTTGTGCATACAGATACTGATCTCGTGAGATACCATAAATAAATAGGCCAAGCAAAATATTTAGTGGTCTTTAATGGTCTTAACCATTTTAATCACAAATCACTGGTCAGGAAATTAGCAATAATTGCACTAATACTGTAAAGTAACTTAGCATGGAATAGCCTTCCCCAACTTGTAGACAGCTTTTTACAGGAAGAAGAGTCAGTGTTGTTCCACTCAATGTTAATGGCTTCAAACAGTTCATGAGTAGTTGAAAAATGTCTCCCACCCTGCGTCCCAATGTCCATACTATCCATCCTGAATAGTATGTGAGATTAAAATAAGTGTGTCCCAAAGCATAGAATGTTGAAAAGAGTATGCCAAAAGTCCCCGGATGGTCTACTATTTCCGGTAGATTTTTGAAGTGTGGATCCGTGCACACTATAAAGGCTAATATTGCCCACAGCCCATTGCGCGTTGGACGAGGATTCAGTTCAGAACTACAAACACGAGTAAAAAGTGTTAAAAAACTACAAAACATGGCGGATATGCGCGATCGACGCTGAGAGGTTTGAGTGACTACTAATCAGTTCAACCTGATAGAAAATATTTATTTAATGTTATCCGTGTTATATTTCATCTGCAAATACCAATGTGGACTTTTATAAAGATCCGATTGGCCATTAACTTTTAAATGCATCATGCATTAATATGAGGAGAGTTCTCCACATGAAAGACCAGCGATTACAGATCAATGTGCTGCATTTCTCTCCGATACGGTAGGAAATTAGCTAAATGAAATGTGGAGGATGTAAGATGATTGACAGGCCAGTTTTACGGTGACCGGATGCGACAGAGAGAACAGACGCAATTGTATGACGTGATAGTATGTCCCAAAGCTTGTCTACTCTTTTGCTACACACTCAAAAGTAAGTACTTTTTGTTCACAAAAAGAGTACATACTTTTAGGGCGTAGTATAAGTAGGCGAATTGGGACGCAGCACCAGTTAATTTAATGTGTGTCACAGACACGTCAGGCTCCACCATCCACCAATCACAGCGCACTCAATCACCGGAGTACTGATCACCGCCACCTGCACCTCATTAACTCACTCATCAGCACCACTACAAAGAGCACTCACACACAGCACTCCATGTCCGGTCTCGTTTGCAGATACTCACGTTTATGCTTACCTCAAGGACTCCCCGCTCTCTACTTATCCGTCCTCCCAGTGTGTTCCGTCCTCCCAGTGTGTTCCGTCCCGTCCTCCCAGTGTGTTCCGTCCCGTCCTCCCAGTGTGTTCCGTCCCGTCCTCCCAGTGTGTTGTGTTCCGTCCTCCATGTGTGAGTGCTCCTTTGTCCAGCTCCAGCGATTCCAAAGACTCATTCATCTGAAAACAGAAAAGACTGTAACTATCTCTACTCATCTCAACATTCATCAGCATTACCATTGCTTCACTCCTGCACTGCCATTATTGCTCACTGGTTTTAATAAACATCACTTATCTGTGAATCTCTGTGTCCGACCCCTCTGTAACGTAACAATGTGAGACCAAATATTCAGTACAGGGTTCAAATCTGGACTCTGACCAGGCCAAAACATAAGCTTAATGGACTTGTTCTCAAGCCACTTCTTGGTTGTCTTGTGAGCATTGTCTTGTTGAAAAATCACATCTGATCATTCCTCTTTAGATACTGTAACAACTTTTCATTTGTGGGAAGCAAGCCATTCAGCAATATTCTCCTCAACTCCAAAGCATTTAATGACTTTTCACAGAGAAGTAGTTCACCAATACCAGCAGTTAAAAGGCTCCCCACACAATGACACCTCTTCCTCCATGCTTCACTGTGGTAGAGATGCATTCATTATATAATTCTCAGCAGATTTTCGAAGACACCACTCTGGAGCATCACAATGCAACTCGTGTTTCATTGTGATTTATCACTCCACACACAACTTCCCATTTTTTTATAAACACTTTTTATACTGGTTGAAACTCTCTTCACATCCTGATAGCAATTAATAATAGAAGTGGTCTAAATATTCAATAATATATATCTTCTGTGGATTTCTCAGAACCGTAAAATTGTTCATCCTATCATTGCTTTCGGTCCGACATACCTGCCTGTCAACATTCCATACATCCGCGCACCCTGCCTGCTTCCGCAGACATCACACGTCATCAGCGTGTTCCGTGAGGCCATGCAGAGTTGTAGACAACAGTCACCGGGCGCCACAAACAGCAGCCACCTTTTACAATTCCTCCTGAACCAAAACAGCGTGCTTATGCTACGTTTATGCCGTTTAATAACCGTAATTACAAGATGGCAACACCTGACATTCTAGCCAGAGCTGTTCACGTTCTCAGACTCGGATTTTTGCATTTCTATGTCAACACTATCAACACTGAAATTAATCTGCTGCAGTCAGGTGAAACAAGAGCTCTGTAAGTTGTTTACGTTCATTAGGGCCCAAGCACCGGTGGTGTGAGGACCCTATTGGAATTGCTCCATTTCTTCTTCTTCTCTGAAATGAATCACATTTTTGAGGACCTAAATGTGCTTGAAAACTCATGAAACTTTGCACACGCATCAGAAGTGGTGAAAATTTACATCTGATATGGGTTTCAGAATTAGGTGTGGCAAAATGGCTTGATAGCGCCACCTACAAAATTTCAACAAAGTGCCCCTCACGCTACATTTCACGTACAGGTTTGAAATTAGGTACACACATGTAACAGCCCAATACCTACAAAAAAGTCTCCTGGAGCAAAATCTGGAAACCAACAGGAAGTCAGATATTTTGAATTATCTCTGCAAAATTTGTGCAGTTTTTGCCATTTCCAGATGTTGTACTTTAACAAACTCCCCCTAGAGCTTTAATCAGATCAACATCATATTTGGTCAGTCTAATCTAAAGGCCTTTGCGAAGTTAACTTCATATGTGTGATAAGAGTCCTGACCTGAAGACATCTACATGCCAATATTCAGTTATTTGTAGCGCCACCTCCTGGCAACAAGAAATGGCATGCTTTACACTGTAATTCACTCCCAGAAACACATTTAAATATACCATGAAGTACCAAACATGTTAGAAACACGTTAAATCATGCAACACCTGGCTAAGTGCTAATGTATGTGATTAACGACATGAAACAGGAAGTTGTTGTAACTCGGGCATACAATGTCCGATCCGAATATTCCTGGACTGAAGATATCTTCATGGCAATATTCAGTAATAGTCAAAGCACCACCTGCTGGCAGCAGGAAGTGTGGCACATCAAAATGACTTTGCGATTCCCTCTTAAATGCATGTCGCCCACGATTCACTGTTTTCCCAAAGCCACCGGGTGGCGGTGGCCCCAGGTATGAGGGCCCTTTCAACGCTGTTTGCAGCTTTATTTATTATTGTAATGTTATGTGCTTTGAGACATGAGATAATTTAATGCCGTCTCTCGTGACGCTTTGCAGACTGTGCTGTGTGCATTCAGTCTTTTGAAGGAGGGTGGCTTTGGAGAGTGCTCTGAAGAGAGGGTGGGATCTCATGCTTTCAAAGCTAGCTTGCTATTGCTAGCCTCTCTGAAACTGTCTACCCTACTTTTAACATGAACAAACAATGAACTATACTTCTACAGCATTTATTAATCTTGGTTAATGTTAATCTCAACATTTACTAGTACATTTTTAAGATCCAAAGTCGTAGTTAACATTAGTTATTGCACTATGAACTAACATGAACATTTTTATTAACTAACATTAACAAAGGCAGATAAATGCTTTAAGGATATATTGCACATTGTTACTTCATGTTAGTCAATGCATTAACTAATGTTAATGAGACCTTATTGTAAAGTGTTACCGAAAAATTCTTACAAAACATATTTATGATAATGATATTTAAATGGTACAAATACAATCAGGATCACTAGAGTGACGGCATCGAATTGGAAATATGAAAAACAGTCCATAAATGAATCAGCAATAGAAAAAATAATACCACACCAACGATTCAGTGTTTCATCCATTACACAAAACAGTCTTTCCCATTGCTAGCAGCTCACTACACAGACCTGATTCAGTGAACCTAGACATAAAATGTCCCCTGTCATGTTACCTTATTTTCTCTCCAGCTACTTCCTGTAGCAGCTGTTGTATATTGAAAGCATCTTCCTGTGCTTTTTGTTCTGATCTCAAGCCCGAGGGCAAGTAATCAGCAGGTCATTCTAAGATAGCATGCAGTACTCAAGGATGTACAACATAATACGATTTGTCCAGGTCAGTGACTACACCATAGTAATGGCCTCTGTTCTTACATTGATTATTTGGATATGTCACAGTAAGTCAGCTGTAAAGAGTTACACAGGTTTCTCTTTTACTGAGTTTTTAACTTAAGAAATTATTAGGCCATTGGTCAGTTTATAAAGCAGTTTTTCTTGCCCATCCCAGATGCTTGTCACACAGACATGCAGCAGAACATGTAGATTAATTCAGCTTTGGAACAGGAGGACATTTGACATTTAGCAGGTTGGTTTTCTTCACACAGCAGAATGAACTCCTACACTGAGTAAATCACAGGGCATCAACAGCCTGACATATAAACCACCAATAATAACCACCTGCCGAATGGCCAAAACTGGCTTTATAAATTGCTATTTTGAAGTGTAAAATATCCTTTAAACAACAGTTAATTCCTGCTAGACCAAACAGATTCGTATGAACAATTAAATGTTTTATTGAATCAATTAGTTTGTGGGATTCTGGTTGGTGATGGGGATTTTTCAGGGATTTTACTGCAGGTTACATCCAGACGCCAATAGGTGGCGACGAGTGAACGTCTTTATGAACGAGTCATTCAGCCGATTCATTCAAAATACTGATTCATTCAGGAACAGAACATGTCACTGGCTGCGTTCCACTCCACTTTTAGACACACTCACAAACGTCCCTAAGCACTTCCTCTCGGGCACCATTTTGAAGTGCGTTCCACTTCGTGAAGTGGACAAGGGAAGTTTATATGGACAGACCCTCGCACCCTCGATTTTGATCAACTCCATAGCAGATTCCAAGTGATCAAGGGCTTAGGACGTTCCAATTCAGCCCATTGAAGGACGTTCCAATTCTATGCACTTCTGCCAGTAGTGGGCACTGCAACATAAGCAATGACATACATCTGATTCAACGAGACTGAGGGAAGTTAGCGAGGGTAGGACATAAAAAAAACAAACTGGAACTCAGCCACTGTCTTTATGACTGAGTCATTGAATCATTCACTCACAGATTAAATAAAGTAACCATAAAATCAAAATTGACAATTCATGTTTTTTGTTTTTTTCATGCCAACTTTAAAAAAGCAATGATTAATTTAGGGATTAAGTGAATTATGACCGAGTCACTAAATCACTCCACCATTTAATTGAAAAATGCTGATTCATTCAGGAATGAAACACCGCTATGTTGCTCTGAGACAAGCAACAGTTCTATTAATGCGTTGTTTGGAACTGTTAGCATTGATGTAGCAAAACAAATTTGGCAATTATTGTATCTAAAATGAAAGTCATTGAATATGGAGAATTTTCAGATCCGATTTGAGCTTCGGAACACATTATAACCATAAACATTTGTGGCTTGACTGTATGTGGCTGCCAGACCGGATGTGATGTTTTTAAACTTTGTAATTACAACTTTGAATGTAAAGTGAGATTTACCAAATTTTCTTTCACTAAAATGATATTTTTTAAATACTATTTCATGTAATATGTGTGGTTATATATATTCTTTTCTCCAAGATAATTATTTACGTTGATTAGGCCTAGAAAACCTGGCTGTTTGGCTTTCAGACGTATTAGCGGCCATTTTGGATTCACTAAAATGTTATTCTTCAAACACTATTTCTGTAAAATGTGTGATTATGAATAATTTTCTCACAGGTAATCATTTATGTTGATTAGGCCTTCAGATGTATTGGTGGTCATTTTATTCATTTATTTTACCTTGGTGAATCAAGCGGAAGGTAATGGCTCACAACCAATTTGAAAGTTCCCTGCGACTACCACAAGAGGGCAAAATGTGACAGTCCTACGCGAATGTCGGCGATAGTGGAAAGGCAGCCTAATGTTGACATGAAATAGAAAATGTGAGTCTTTTCTTCCTTATTGTGAAAAAAATCCAAGTGAAATGGCTTCTCGAACAAGAAAATAATGTAGGGCAGGACTTGAATTTGTCCATTGTGAATTGATTGGATCCTATTATTGTGATCTGATGTAATTGTGACAGTTTGTCCTGCCCTCACGCCAGTAAACATCATCAGAGTAGAGAAAAGATGTTGCAGGAAGGAGGGGAAGTTATTTTGATTAAAGATTACAAGGCTCATGGATTTTTTTTAAATAATTATATGCATGGATTAATCCTTTTTAATAAATCCAGCAATATTCCCTAAAAAAGGGAAAGAAATGAATTGTTAATTTGGATTTCATGGTGACTTTAATACCTGGAAAAAGCCATCCTTTAGCATTCCCAATCAGCCAGACAATCCTTGACACCTCGTTGTATCCTAATTAAAATTCCATCTTTTCCAACGAAATAAAGTTTATGAAGAGAGAACTTTCCACAAACCAACACTTTAGGTTGTCAGTCAGCCCTCACACAGAATTTGACAGATTGCTGTGCTGTCTGCCCATCTGCGCATGCTATTTCAGTGGAGTTGGACAGTAATAGACTCATTTTCAGTATGCATTGAGGTGGAGGGCACATTAGCAAAGACACACAGACACACACTACATCATTAAGATGCCTCATTGGCATTGCAAAATGACTTGGCCTATAAATACCTGTCTAAATAAGACTAGAAAACCCTATAAATTTTTGATGGATTGAGATGTTTAACCTCAAAACGTGCTTTTCATAATGCTGTGGAATGTGTGTACTTAATTGTGACCTTGTGTTGTTTATCCTCCTGAGCTCTGTTATTAATTTTGTATACTTAATTGGAATTTCAACTGATTTTTAACATAGAAATGACTTGCGCTTTTCATACAGAAGGTCCTATATTTTACATTGTACATGCACATTAATCCCTTTCTTACTGGTTCTTTTAAAATCCAGTAAGAATGCTAATGCGGATAATCTGCCACCACATTTTCTCAAACCGGGCAGCCTTGATTTTCATCCTCTGCTTCAATTAGATTATTACACATGATATTAAAATTTGGAATAGAGGGAATTGCAGAAATAGGCTACTTTTATTTATTTATTTTTTAAAAACGCCTCTACACTTATCAGCTGCACTGCAGTTTGGTTTCAACACTAAGAGCTCCATTTTTAAATTCATTGGCATAAAAACTGTCTGATCAAATGGAGCAGCTGTAGTAATTTGTAAAAATATGAAATGTGTTTCCACTTTCAACCACAAACTATTTATTTGTTCTATTGAAATGCACTTTCTTTATTAGTGACTCACTGTAGTGCATGTAGAATGTGTGAGATTTTCCCCAAAACACGCCCTATTACTGATAGATCACTTATCATGTAACTAGCCAGTTTATTTTGTATGAAGGTTTAAATTTCCCATGAGAATGTTCCCTTGGTTGTTTTTGAGTTTACTTCATCAGGGTCACACTGTTCTCACTCTAACTTCATTTAGTGATGTGCAAACCAAATATCCTGCTGTTATTCATGTACCTTGGTGACTTTAATCCAATTTGTTTGTGGTAGGCTCTGTCTTAAAGGCAATGTATCCTTTCAACTAACTCTCAGACTCTCCACTCTCCATAAATTTAAAACGAACGTTCACCTAAAAATGAATATTCTGTCATCATTTAGTTACGCTCATGTCATTCCAAACCTGTATGACTTCTTTCTTTTGTGGAAAACAAAAGAAGATATTTTGAAAAATATCAATAGGGATTCATGTTATTTTTGACCCCATTGACATCTTATATGAACAAAAACCTCTTCAGAAGGTTTAATCTTCTTTTATGTTCCACAGAAGAAAGAAAGTAAGCCATACAGGTTTGGATGAATATGAGTAAATGATGAAAGAATGTTGTTTTTGGGGTGAACTATTCCTTTAACCCTATACTGTATCATATGTGATACGCAAATTTCGAAGTCCTTTAAACTTTGCTGAAAAACCTGTTCTCCAGAATCCACGATGTGCCTTCTGTTGTCTGATTGATAGTTTATATTTTTAAGCAAGCTAAAGGCCTTTTAGTATAATTCTAAAAACGTCCTCTGTCAGGTCATGGTACACATGTCTTTTTGCTGTGAAATCTGATTTTTATAAAGTAAATGTAAGAATAACTTATATTAAAATATTCCAAGATGAACATTTACTGGATTGAAGCAACTTAAAGATGTACTGTCAGTGACATAAACATGTTTTCTGCTTCAGTTGGTGTGGTGTTTAATCAAATTGTTTCTAGATTAATATGCAGAGTGCATCATATGATCAGCACATGGGAAACTGTGTGAACGAGTACTGGTCAGGAGAAATCACTCTCTCATTCTGATTGGATTACAAGAGCAGGCTGATTGCTATAAAAGAAGGGAAGAAGCTTCTTATTCATTGTGTTAGCAATTGTTACCTCCAAAGAAAGATGTGCAGCCATCACCGCTTTGCATCAAAATGGCCTCACATGCAAGGAAACTGCTGCAAAGAATATTGCACCTGAAAGAACCATTTACTGGATCATCAAGAAAGGGGCAGTCGTGGCCTAATGGATAGAGAGTCGGACTTGTAACCCAAAGGTCCGGCAGGGATTGTCGGTGAGGGGAGTGAATGTCCAGCGCTCTCCCCACCCTCAATACCACGACTGAGGTGAGACTTGGCCACATGTCACTTCACTCACTCACTCACTCACTCACTCACTCACTCACTCACTCACTCACTCAGAAATGAAAGCTCTAGCATAAATTCTGCCAGGAAGACTCAATGTTACATCACCTATTAGTTTAGATCTAACCAATCATCTTACACTAGGAGTATAAAAGATCTGTACTTACACATGTCTGAGTTTGCAGATGCTGACGCCAACCTTCACCTCCATCCTCCCCACCACCAGCAGGATGGTCCCTGTCCATACCTCCCAAGGGGTCGGCTACGCCCCTGCCTTCATCTTCAGGCATGAAATGCAGAGTCCGCAACCCTTTAGGATGTGAGCTATGGAAGGGGACCTACGCCAAAGAACTTTCTTACAATATTTTGCTTGCTGATTTTTAATAAATATCATTATTACGTTATCTTGCATCCAGCAAGTGCCAGGACTGTCTCCTCCTGAGGAATCAGCTATGGAATCGTGTCACCACCAATGCAGAGCTGCTCAATATTGACATCCACACACACACACTGAAGTGAAGACTTTTGGACAACGGCCTGATGTCAAGAAGCACAGCAAAGAAGCCACTTCTCTCCAAGAAAAACATCTAGACTGAAATTCTGCAGGAAGTACAAGGATTGGACAGCAAAGATATTTTCTCAGATGAAGCAGATTTGGACATTCCGACTGTTTGGGACATCTTAAAAATTGATTGTATGGTGAAGAAAAGGTGAGAGCTACCATGAGTCCAGTGTCATGCTAACATTGTTGCTTTTCATCCAAGGGAGGCTCTCTCACAATTCTGCTCAAAAACACTGCCATGAATAAAGAATGGTATCAAAACGTCCTGCAAGAGCAACTTCTTCCAACTATCCAGGAGCAATATGGTGATAATCCGTGCATTTTTGAGCATTATGTGGCACCATGTCACAAGGCAAGAGTGGTAATGAAGTGGCCTGGAGATCAGTACATTGAAATTTTGGGTCCATAACCAGGCAACTCTCTGGATCTTAATGGATCTCAACTCTAATAAGGCAAGCATGGATCGCCATCAGTCAGGATTTGGCCCAGAAGCTGATGCCCAGCATGCCATAGTGAATTGCAGAGGTTATGAAAAAGAAGGGTCAACACTGTAAATATTTGCACGTATTGAATGTTTTCGACTTTAAAACTTATGAAATGCTTTTTGTTTTCCAGTATAGAAAGTAATAATAATCTACAAATAATGAAGCAGAAGACTTTGCGAAAGACAAAATTGATGTCACTGCCAATACTTTTGGTGACGGCTGTAGGTTTACTCGATTATCCATACATTTTTTAAAAATCATGTTAAAATGTCAGTATCAAATATTATACAATTCTAAATAATAATAATAATAATTATCTTATATCATAGCTACTATAGACGGTTTCATCGGACGCACGCGCGTTGCCACGGTTACGCGCCTGGCCCAACGTAAATTTTCGGTCGGTGTTTGTTGAACGGGTCTGGTAGTAACTTTGTCGCATTTATGTTTGGCCAAGTAACGGTTCTTTTCTTCTGCTGGTAACCCAAAATAACACTGGCTAGACAGTTTTAACTTGCTAGCTAATGTAATTTACTTGTTATTTATTTTGCTTGTTATCAGAAAGAATCTACTCTAGATTGTTGTTATTGATTCTTATACCGATTACCGAAAGTTAAGTTTGGGCCACAAAACGTTTGTTTATGTTGTTGCAGTTGAAACCGTCATAAAATCCTGATGATACTCAAAAAACAAAAACAAAACAAAAAAACATATAAGCAGACTTTTTGTCTAAAGGTTCAATAAATTGTTTAATTTCAAGATTTTTCTGACTTATTTACAGGCTCACAGGGTTACAGCAGCAGAGCAGGAACCCTGTTTAGAGTGAGTTGAACATTTGGACTGGTTTTTAATGAATCATTGACATAACTCTGTTTAAGCAGCGCACCTCCTGTCACCCTTTGAAAAGAATGCCAAAATCCAGCTGCTCTCTGAGCCGGCGTCTTTTCCTGCCTCCATTAATCTCATATGCTTGTTGACATGCCCAGTCACTGCAATCCTCCACTACTGATTGGGACAACTGTTTGTTTGCTCTCCTCTTGCTCTCCCCTCCGCCTCATCTTTCTGACATGGTGATGTTTTCAGAATGCCACATATTAAACTTTGAACCAGGCGGAACAAAAGGTTCATCCTGCCTTACTTACACTTCCACCATTAGGGCTTTCTCTCCTCAAGTGCTTAGTCAGTGACCTCAAAAAACAAAACAAGTCTCTGAAGAGCAGGACTCTTTCTTTTTTTCTTTTTTGCTTTCTGCCACTCAGAACACCCAGATGCAAAGAATGGACAAGTGGTACTCTTTCATGTTATTTGAGGTTACTTGTCCTTAATTTCAAACAAGAAACCAGAGCACTTGATGAATTAAGGGCTTCCTGAGATACATTCTGTACATGCTTTTCCCTTTCTATTCATCTTTAGCAAACAGCAAATATGCAAAATAAATAATGAAAGTGTCAAACAGAAGAATGCACTTAAGATAACTGAACATAACCTTGAGAGATGCAGACCTGGAATCCACTATTATTTCACTCTATCTTGACAAGGTGTCAATATAGAAAGCTAAATTTCACACCTTTACATTTACATGGATAAATACTGTATAGAGTCTGGCACGTGTGGTATAGCAGTTATATATTTCATGTTCATAAAAGTGTCCAGAGAGGCATGGAATCCAACAGGAGCTGGTGGATATGGAGAACTTCTAACTGATTCATCTGTTTGCATAGATTTTGTATATTTGCTACAGAATGTTTTTGTGTAATTAGGTTGATACTTGATAACAATGTGAAAATGTTTTTCTCTCTATTTTCTCAGAATGCAGAAAAAAGATTATCTATGAAAACATCCTTGTACGTGTTATATTCTTCATAATAGCTCTTTAAACCCATTTCCTATTTATTTTTACGCATGCCCCACTTAAACTGTGATAAACACTCTTTCAGCAGCACTCTACTCAGAAGTGCTCTACTGCTCTCTCAAGGTCATTAAGTAGCAATGCACCCACTCATAGTGATTCATTCGGATTTCTGCAGTCTTCTCAAATATCTGCAGAGGAATAGAATAGAATAGAATAGAATTTTACAGCTTTTGGACATACATGAGACATGGTCTGGTGGTGTACTACCTGTACTGAGACATACAGTCAAACCAAAAATTATTCAGACATTTTTGATATATTTTTACTAGTGGGTGCAGGACACTATAGTTCATTTATGTAAGTGAGGATAGCAAAATAATGTAAACTGTGACATATTATACCCAAAAATGCTTCATACAGTGAACTACCAGTAAAATTTATAAAAATTTGGAACCAAAACTTATTCAGACACTTTGACCTGACCATGTTTTGCTTAAGTGTTATCTGACATAATTAAGATTATTTTTTTCTGACACAGTTCAACTGTGAGATCTTGTCATATTTTATTACCATTTTTTTAAACTATAGTGAATAAACTGTATTAATGAATGAAATGTTCAAGGTGTCTGAATACATTTTGGTTTGACTGTACAATAAATGCTTTCTATAAACAAATCGGGAGAATTGGTGGGATGAATGGAGAATATTTAAAATAATATGACATAAGGGGGAAAAAAACCCATAAAAAAATCATCATGGTAGATCATAAGTATGACAAAAAGGCATAATTATGATTAAAAAAATGTATGATATAACTTTTATGCAGAATTATGACTTTGTTTCTCATAATTTATGTCATAAGGTGGCCAATTATCTCATAATTTGACTTTATCTGTTAATTTCTCTTTCTTTTATGTAATAATTTTAACTTTTTTATGCATGATTATTATGACTTAGTATATATAAATTTGAGTGTTTTCCTCATAATTTCAACAATTTATCTCACAATTATGAATTTTTTTGTTATAATAATGTTTTAGCAAAGCATGTTTGTTTTTTGTTTTTTTAGTTTTTTTTTTCCTTATGTGGCAATAATAGGCTTCCATACATCACAGCACTTTAGGAATAAAAAAAATAAAAAATCCAAGCAGGAAGCCATAAGCAAATGAAGTATCTCTCTTCATACACAAGTGATAGGAGTACACTTTCTATAAAGTAAAAAAAAAAAAAAAATTCTAAAACATGGAATATTAACTTGCTTTCATTTTTAATGACCTGGGCCCAGTTGTTCAAAAAATAATCTGATCGAATTTCTGCTATCAGATTGAATCAAATCTTGAAAATGGGTTATTCAAAAGAAAAAAGGATTCTGAAATCGGATTAGATCACAAAATCCAATCTTTTGGCACAATCATCAGAGATGAAACAGTCGAATGTAGCCTCAATTGCATCCCTTATTTAAAGTATATTTGTTTGTTTTTGTTGTGGGTCACATGAGGGGCTACAGAAACTCTAAAGGGGAATGGTGATGGGAGGAAAAATATGAGATGGGAAGAAAAATTTATTTTAATGCTTCTGCATTCTCTCGCAAATGTTTTGTCTTTCCCCAAGAAACTTTGCATTCACTCTCAAAACTTGAGTTTGTTTCTTGAGGGGAATGCACAACATTTGCGAGAGTACACAAAGGCATTATAATTTTTCTCCCACTTCCTTTTTTTTGTGTCCCTTTATTGCCTCTGTAGGGGTCTGATTGTTTAAAGGAAATTGAAAATGGAAGGGATGTTTGTTTATGTTGTTTTCTTTCTCTTCAAATAGTTACTACACTTAAAGTGACCCTACACTGACTCTTCTACCTGTACATAGCTAGCAGCATACATTGTGAAATGTAACCCCATTTGGAGCAGTAATCTAGATTTGGTAATCTGAAAAAGTGTAGATCAGGGTGGGTTAGGATTCAAATCTAATTTGCTTTGAAAAAACAGGACCAAAAGTTAGATGGATTACCTGATCCTGGATCGCAAAACATAGGAATTCCAAACCTAGATCATTCTGATCCAGATTAAACTTTTTAAAAATCATTCTTGGGTTTTTGTGTTTTTACCTCCTGCGCAGGAGGTGGCGCTAATATAAATTAACATTCTAAACACCGCGAAGTCACGTGACACAACAAAACGTCTTTTTGAAACAGTAAAGAGGACGAGTTAAACTTGTGTAATATGAAACAATATAAACAAAATACGTTTTGCCCAGCTCTTTTTATATCGACAAAATACAAACAATAAGTTTATTCCTCGGCTCGTCCAGATAAAATGCAGTGACGTTAGACGAACTCTTCAGGAGTAACGTTATATATTCGTGTCATCCAGCAAACCAGACACAATGAATCAGTATTTCCGGACTTGATATCTAGATAATAGTTTTAATCAGTCGCTCATAAAGATGGCGAGTGCGCTGCTGGAGTACGAGACGGAGATGTTTCTGAGTGTGTTCAGCACAGATGGACTGCTGATCACAGCAGAGGGGCTCGGGATCGACCGCATTCTCTTACACTTCATGAGGGTGTATTCAGAGGAGGGCAGTCTGGTGCTCTTATTAAACACAACCACTCCTGAACAGGTGAGACAGGTGCTATACTACAACTGATCCACAGAAAGGGAGGATAGGGTTCGTTGACATGGCAAATCAAGAAGTGACAGCAGTGTGATATGTCTTACATATTTTACATTTAGCTAATTCTTTTAATTTTATGCATGCAGTTTTATATCTTCATAAGTGAACTGCAAAGAAGCTAAAAGGTGAAACAAATGTTTGTATTGAATGAGAAAGGTACACCGTCTACATAAATATGGAACAGTAGGCTTTATAGGGTTAAAGTGATTCAATAATAATGATTAAAGTTCAGATGAAATGTGTATGTCTGTTGAAGGAGTATTTTACAGAGCAGCTCCGTGCTGAAGGGGTGAGCCATCTTCCCCAGACTGTGACCAGTGATGTGCAGAGCGCTGACAGATATAATGTATACACTAAAGGAGGAGTTCTCTTTGTGACCAGCCGCATCTTAGTTGTGGACTTCCTTACGGACAGAATTCCTGCTCACCTCATAACAGGTCAGAGGAAGGTTGTGGGGAAAATAAAGCTGTTTTCATTACAATTGATCTATAAAGAAGTTTTTCAATAATGTGTTTGCGGGACTATGGAAGCACTTGTGTAGCAATATTCAATTTAAAATGTAATATGAAATTGGCAATGCAATATGTAAAATGGCAATGCATTTCTGTATTTAAATTTACATTTTCCTTACTATATGTGCAATGCTTGGAGCAAAATGATAATTGTCTTTACGCAATGATTGACAGGGCGGGGCGGAGACGTGATCGGCTCGAAATGCATTTTCAAATCCACATTGAATTTTGCTACATTCATTGCGTAAAGACAATTACATTCTAAAAAGACCCCAAACGATGTTTGCTAAAAACAATTAAAATAAATTCTCTTTGTCCAAATGACATGAAACTTTGGATAGTTGTTAACACTTTCTAGATCTGCAAATAAAAAATTGGAGTGATATCTTGTTTTTATGTTAGTGTAGAAAAAAAAGTCTCACTCAGGGTCTTTGGGGTCTCCAGAGGCCCCAGGCAACAAAATGTAATTTTGTAACAAAATAATTTTTTTTTTTTTTTTAAACAAATGTAATTTTACTCTGTTTATTAATGTTTTTACTCCACATTTGTGCAGTTTTTGGAGGATCTATCATATTTTTTAAATTTATAAATAAAAAATTATTTTTTTAAATAGGTTTTTATACAAAAACAGCTTTTTATGTAAAACTCACTTTATAAAAGACCCACATTTTTACATTTCATTCATGGAAATAACATGGATAATTTGACATGGTTTAGTGTAAGATTTTTGCCCATCTTTTGGAAAATGCAGTTTTAAAAGTAAAAAAAGTATCACTTTTACCAGTAGATGGCTCCAGAGCTCCACTATTTGCTATGTGCTATTTGACTGACTGAAAGACATCTTTTCACAAGTATTTTTCAGTTGGATTCATATCTAAATATTATGAAATCACAATTATAACAATAAAAGTGACTTTTTGTCAAAGTTTAATATTTTTTGTAATAAAATGGACTTAGAAAATGGACAAAATTCATCCTCAAAATCAACATTATTGAAAACTTTTTTTTTTTTCAGTACAAAAAATAATTTTTATTATCATAATTGTGATTTCATAATATTTAGATAAGAATCCAACTGAAAAATACTTGTGAAAAGATGTCTTTCAGTCAGTCAAATAGCACATAGCAAATAGTGGAGCTCTGGAGCCATCTACTGGTAAAAGTGATACTTTTTTTACTTTTAAAACTGCATTTTCCAAAAGATGGGCAAAAATCTGGAGCAAAATGATCATTGTCTTTACGCAATGATTGACAGGGCGGGGCGGAGACGTGATCGGCTCGAAATGCATTTTCAAATCCACATTGAATTTTGCTACATTCATTGCGTAAAGACAATTACATTCTAAAAAGACCCCAAACGATGTTTGCTAAAATTAAAAACAAAAATTATCTTTGTCCAAATGACATGAAACTTTGGACAGTTGTTAACACTTTCTAGATCTGCAATATTATGAAATCACAATTATGATAATAAAAATTATTTTTTGTACTGAAAAAAAAAAAAGTTTTCAATAATGTTGATTTTGAGGATGAATTTTGTCCATTTTCTAAGTGGGGTCTCATCATAATGTAACAATATTGAAAAACAGTTTTTTTTATTACAAAAAATATTAAACTTTGACAAAAAGTCACTTTTATTGTTATAATTGTGATTTCATAATATTTAGATATGAATCCAACTGAAAAATACTTGTGAAAAGATGTCTTTCAGTCAGTCAAATAGCACATAGCAAATAGTGGAGCTCTGGAGCCATCTACTGGTAAAAGTGATACTTTTTTTACTTTTAAAACTGCATTTTCCAAAAGATGGGCAAAAATCTTACACTAAACCATGTCAAATTATCCATGTTATTTCCATGAATGAAATGTAAAAATGTGGGTCTTTTATAAAGTGAGTTTTACATAAAAAGCTGTTTTTGTATAAAAACCTATTTAAAAAAATAATTTTTTATTTATAAATTTAAAAAATATGATAGATCCTCCAAAAACTGCACAAATGTGGAGTAAAAACATTAATAAACAGAGTAAAATTACATTTGTTTAAAAAAAAATATATATATATTTTGTTACAAAATTACATTTTGTTGCCTGGGGCCTCTGGAGACCCCAAAGACCCTGAGTGAGACTTTTTTTTCTACACTAACATAAAAACAAGATATCACTCCAATTTTTTATTTGCAGATCTAGAAAGTGTTAACAACTATCCAAAGTTTCATGTCATTTGGACAAAGAGAATTTATTTAAATTTTTTTTAGCAAACATTGTTTGGGGTCTTTTTAGAATGTAATTGTCTTTACGCAATGAATGTAGCAAAATTCAATGTGGATTTGAAAATGCATTTCGAGCCGATCACGTCTCCGCCCCGCCCTGTCGATCATTGCGTAAAGACAATTATCATTTTGCTCCAAGCATTGCACATATAGTACGGAAAATGTAAATTTAAATACAGAAATGCATTGCCATTTTACATATTTCATTGCCAATTTCATATTACATTTTAAATTGAATATTGCTACACATGTGCTTCCATAGTCCAGCAACACATTATTGAAAAACTTCTTTATAGTTCAATTGTAATGAAAACAGACCCTGAGTGTACTTCCCAAACGAAGACCGCACAAGGGTTCATGAAAATGCAATCACAAGTGTCTTTACTGTGAGTGCAAATGCAATTAAAAAAATAACATTTAAATGGTAATTTTGCAGGAATCTTGGTGTATCGTGCCCACAAGATCATTGAGTCTTGTCAGGAGGCTTTCATTCTAAGACTTTATAGGCAGAAAAACAAGACTGGGTTCATCAAGGCTTTTACGGACAAGGCCACATCCTTCTCTTCTGGCTTCTGTAAAGTCGAGCGTGTCATGAGAAACCTGTTTGTGAAGAAGCTTTTTCTTTGGCCAAGGTATGGTGGCTTTATTTTTTTAATTTTTTCATACATACTACTCTTTACCCCGGTTTCACAGACAAGGCTTAAGCTAGTCCTAGACTAAAATGCATGTTTGAGCTGCTTTAACTGAAAGTAACTTGTACTGACAGATCTTAAAATATGTCACTGCCATTGTCTCCAGATGCACACCAGTAATGTTTTTGTCTTGTAAACATTTATAAAAGCTATTTAAATGCCCTTATTGAACTAAGGCCTAATCCTGGTTTAGGCTAAGCCCTGTCTGTGAAACCGAGCCATAGAGTATTTATGATTTTTGGGTGTGAATGTTTTATAAATCTTGTGTATTTGCAACATGATTTTATTTGCTAGATTCCAAGCATCAGTAAACACAACACTGGACAAACACAAGCCGGATGTGGTGGAGCTGCATGTGTCTTTGACTCCAGCGATGAGAGCCATTCAGAGCTCTATTCTGGACATTATGAATGCCTGCTTGAAAGAGCTGAAGCGCTACAATCCCACTCTGGAAGCAGAAGACCTCTCTCTGGAGAACAGCCTGGGCACGTCCTTTGAGAAAGTGAGAAATTCTCATATTCACTATTTAATTTTTTTGTTTTTTTATTTTTACATTTTTGACTCTACCTTAGATTTTAGATCTTAAATTATGTCTATGGATATTAATAATAGTTATAAATCAATTTTATTTATGTTTTTATTTATTTTAATAATAATAACACCCTGAGCACTTCCAGAGAAAGTGAAAAATTCATAGAGCTGTACATAGATAATACTGTATAACATTACAAAAAAATCACAATACCACTAAAATAAACTATAATAAAATTAATAATAATAGTTTACAATATAATTTATTTGTTTCATTTTACTTTGACCATGCTTATTAATAGTGGCTATATGTAAGTATTATTTAATGCTATAAATAAATGATTTTATTTGTTTTTATATTTTAAAACAGCTGAGCAAATACTGTATATAGGCAATTATTTAAAACACACACACACACACACACACACACACACATACATATCTAAACTGATGTGAGTTGTTGTAAATTGTAAGTTGCTGATCATGTTTTTCCATATGTAGACAATTCGTCATTACCTTGACCCACTCTGGCATCAGCTGGGGTCCAGGACCAAGTCTCTCGTTCAGGACCTGAAGATTTTAAGAACTCTTCTTCTCTACCTCACTCAGTATGACTGTGTCACCTTCCTCAATCTGCTGGAGTCTTTGAGAACCAGCCAGAAAAGCTTTGGTAGTAATTCAGGTACAGTCAGCTGATCTGTTGCTCTATTTGTAACTCTTCAGAGATGGAGCAAATCATAGTCAGTAGAGTCACCTGATTCTTTTTGTTCCATTCTGAATCAGGTTGGTTATTCCTGGACTCAAGCACATCAATGTTTATAAATGCTCGCAGTCGTGTGTATCGCATTCAGGAGTCAAAGAAGAAACTGAAAGTTGGAGAGACTGACCAGAAACAGAGTTCTCTAGGTACAATATTTTTGATGTGTTATGTGTTTACATACTTATTTAATTTTTTTAACATATACATGCTAGTATTTTCTCTTTGTGTTTAAAAATAGCCCCTCCAAAAAGAGAGCTTGTGCTTGAGAAAAATCCAAAGTGGGAAGCACTAACAGAGGTGCTACAGGAGATTGAGAAAGAAAACGGCAGCTCTGAGTGTGAACCAGGTAAAATCATTTAACAGTACATTGTTTCATGACTTGCATTCATATGCAAAGAATCAAGGCCCTGTTTACACCTGGTATTAAGATGCATTTTGGTCGATTGGAACACAAGTGGATGATGCTAAATACTGGTTTAAACGGGGTCTGAAACATTTTGAGCTTGTCCTCTTTCGACCACTGCCAGAGGTAGTCGAAAACGCATTCGACCGGATTGCTTTCATAGTGTAAACGCTCATGTGGTCGAATGTGTTCGAACAGCCACAAAAGACCACCTACTCTCCGCCTACTGACTTAATGCGTCAACACAATGGGAATTGTGCTAGCCAGATGAGATTTAAATTTTGTCGGCTGAAGTCCCGGGTTTGGTTTGAAGATGAAAAATGTGCCAAGCACAATATTCTTTCACCATTCCTGATTTGTAACATGCACTCAAAGCATTCGGCGTGGTCTTGCAGCTATCAGAGCAGTAACGAAAGCTGCACATGTAAATTGTTTGGGCATATTTAGATTTAAAGATCAAAAAATCTGAAAAAGCCCATACATTTACCTACGCATAGACCCTATCCCTCGCCGAAATCAGGACAGAAGTGGTTGAAACTGGACAAAAGAGACGGATTAAAACATCAGGTGTAAACGGGAATGTGTTTCCCTCATCTACTTGTGGTCCAATCGACCAAAACACATCTTAATACCAGGTGTAAACAGGGCCTTAGTTAAATTTGTTCTCTGTACATCAGGCCGTGTGTTGATATGTGCCAGTGATGACAGAACATGTGCTCAGCTGAAGGAATATATCCAAAAAGGTGCAGAACACCTACTGAATCGCCTTTATTCACGCACCATTGGGAAAGAAGATCCTCTGCCTGATCTACTGAAGCTTGACAAAGGCTGGCCCAAGAAGGACAGTGCTAAGAGCAAAGGGAAGAATGGACAACCGAAAAGACCCAAAGCCAAATCAAAGAGACCAACAAAGGTCAAGAGACAATCGACAGACTCTCAGATGGAGGGGCAGGAAGATAGGGCTGAAAAGGACCTGATTGGGAACAATGAAGATGATGGAGGACTGGCTGAAGAGGTGGAGGAGGAAGAGGAAGAAGAAGAGATTCTTCTAGATCTCTCTTCGGATGACTACTATGGAATTCTTAAAGAGCCACTGACTGTCATTCACCCACTGAAGGGTTGCAGTGACCCCTACAGTTTGACGCGGGTGTTGCATGAGGTTGACCCCATGTTTGTTGTTTTGTATGATGCTGAACTCAGTTTTGTGCGGCAACTGGAGATTTATAAAGCTAGCAGGCCAGGAAAACCTCTCCGGTGCGTATATTGGCATGGAGCAAATGCATATACTAAGAAACACTTAGCAGTACTCACATTACACTACTGTTCAAAAGTTTAGGCTTGGTCATTTTAAATCTTTTTAATGTTTTTGAAAGCTGCTCATCAAGGCTGCATTTATTTGATTAAAATACAGTAAAAACTCTAATAATGTGAAATATTATTAGAATTTAAAATAACTGTTTTCTATTTAATTATATTTTAAAATGTAATTTAATCCTGTTATGGCAAAGCTGTGATTTCATTTTTTTATTTTTATTTTCAGGATTTTAATGAATGGAATGTTAAACAGATCAGAATTTGTTTAAAATAGAAATGTTATGTAACAAATATTTTTACTGTCACTTTTGATCAATTTAATGCTTATAAAAAAAAGATCATACTTTCCCCAAACTTTATTTGGTATTCATTTATATACTTATATATTGTATTCATTTATATANATATATTTATAAATATTAATAATTGAACTGGTTTATTTATATAAATAAATAATATAAAAATATTATGTACTATTTATGTAACTTGAATTCTTTTTTTCCTCTTTTAGTGTGTATTTTCTTATATATGGAGGTTCGACAGAAGAACAAAGGTATCTTACAGTTTTGAGCAAAGAGAAACAAGCATTTGAGCACCTCATAAGGTTAGCAGAATATATCCTGTTTTCTGAGAAATTGAGTTCAATGCCATTCATATTTTTTGTGACACCACTCATTTTAAAAGCCCTCTCTCTCTCTCTCTTTAAAATAGGGAAAAAGCCAGTATGGTTGTGCCAGAGGAGAGAGAAGGTAGAGAGGACACCAATCTAGATCTTGTCCGCAGTCAGGAACCCGCCAGTGCCACCACCAACACCCGCAAAGCAGGTAAACCTCCACCATTCCACCTGAAATATTCACGCAACACATTTTTATTACTTCCCAATGTCTAATGTGCTGATAGAAAATAGTTATCTGTCTAAATAGAATAATTGAATATCTGTGCCATATTGGGTTTCAGCCAATAGTAGAGGGTATACTATACGTAATGTTGTGAAGTTTATTTGTAGAATTTTTTTTTTTTAGAATTTAAAGGGGTCATAAGGTGAGAAATCAAATTTTCCTTGATCTTTTGACATGTAGGAGGTCTTTTAAAACATCCTTTAGGTTTCAGAACTCAAAACTTACTTGTTAGTCCAAAAAACGCTTATATTGAAACCAAGCTCTGTAAACAAATCGTTTCGGATTTTGTCACATTATGACATAATGGTGTGATGAAAGACCGCCTCTGCAGAATCAGATCAATGCCTACTTCAACATCATTGCTACTTTGGCCCCGCCCACCGGTGCGTTAGTGCGAAGGAAAGAAGAGAGATACAGGATTGCTAAACTAAAAATAATGTCTCAGTAGAGCATTGATTGATTGTTCGGTTCAGTTCACTGTAGATTCTTTGGTAAAGCAATTTTGGTATAGGCTTTGCAAACAGATTTTTACTTTAAGATATGGACCCGACAGCCATTCAACAATATAAGTAAGTAACTGTGTTAATTCTAATGCCTGATCTGTGATCTGTGATTTCTGATATGTAATGATTCATGTACAGTCAGATGTTCTTTGTCTCGTTTATTGCTGTTTGTGTCAGTAAATCAAGCCAGTGACTAAACAGTCAAATTCACATTGTTTCTCTTAGTAGCATGAAAATAATCTGTAATTTAAATTGTGATTAAATTATATACAGTGATCAAAGAACCCTCCCTTGATAATCGCTGGAGCTGTCAATCACACAGCGTGAGTTTATCAGTGACTGAGTTCTGGATTCAAAACTCCCATTATAATCACTGACACTGTCTACACTGCACATTGAATGCAGTCATGTTTGCACTGTTAGTTATGATGAAAGCATTTATGAAAGTGCAGAAATCAAGTTGCAATGACGAGATCACTGCATTCATGCGCTAAACAGACGTCTGTCATCGGCAGTGCTAATCGCTGCAACCTTTCATGCGACGGGAGTAGATCTAAATATAATGCTTTAATCAACACAGCTGTAATAGTAAAAACATAGTAAATTTGTCAAAGGAGTTTCACTTATAATACTTATTTCATATGCAAAGATGTTAGCCAATCATAGTAGTGGGAGTTTACAGTGAAGTCTCACAGCAGACACGCCCCTTCCAACAGAGCGTTCAAATCAAAGGGCTAAAAACAGAGTAGAAAATGGCCTTTAATTTCTTAATTATGACAATTTGAAAGATTATGAAATAAAAAAATGCAGTTCATGACCCCTTTCATTCAGCTAAAATAGTCTAGAATTGAATTCTCAACCATTTATCGGTTATGGGCCATAACATTAATGTGATCAGTTTATTGGTACGTGCCAGAATAACAATTGTTCATCTCTATTGTGCATGCTTGAATACCTTTTGCAAACATTTTTTTTCTTTAATTAGGAGGTCGTGAAGAGGCTAAAGAGCCTCATCGAATCATAGTTGACATGAGAGAGTTCCGCAGTGAGCTCCCTTCCCTTCTGCATCAACGTGGTCTCGACATTGATCCGGTCACCTTAGAGGTTGGCGACTACATATTGACTTCTGAGATCTGCGTAGAGCGCAAAAGTGTCAGTGACCTCATTGGTTCCCTGCAGAGTGGGCGTCTCTACACACAATGCCTCTCTATGAGTCGATTCTATCGTCGCCCTGTGCTGCTTATCGAGTTTGACCCCGCAAAGCCTTTCTCCCTTGTGGCCCGCAGTGACTTTCATCAGGAGATCTCTGCCAGCGACGTCACCTCCAAACTGACCCTCCTCACCCTCCATTTCCCTCGCTTGAGGCTGCTCTGGTGCCCGTCTCCCTATGTGACTGCAGAGCTGTTTCAGGAGCTCAAAAACGGCCGCCCAGAGCCTGACGCCGCAGCGGCTCAGGCCGTTACGGCGGAATCAGAGACCGTGACAGAGTCAGCAGACCTGTACAATCCCGGACCTTACGACTTCTTGCTTCGTATGCCTGGAGTCAGTGTAAAAAATTTCAAGAGCCTAATAAAGCACGCTTCCTCTCTGGCTGATCTTATAACATTTAGCCAGGAAAGGCTCAGTGAGATATTGGGTAGTAGCAGCAATGCCAGGCAGCTTTATGAATTTCTACACAATTCCATGAATGTTGTGCCTGTTCAGAAGAACAAGTAGATATTATAAAAAGAAAGAAAAGTATTTTGTGCTGTAATCTCAGGTTTGGTAATTGTGCCTTTTCAAAGGAGTTTTATATTCATATTTATTGTGAAATTGTTACATAAGAAGCAGTGAATGAATTATTGTATTCCTGAATATTTAAATACCTTTTCAATTGTAGTTTTGTAATGACTTGTGATGTTGCATTTAGTTAGGTGTGTATTGTAGATAACTTGACATTTAAATACAGTTATTTGCTAATGAGATGTTTGATATTTTTTATCTTGGCATTGGCTGGAGGCAAATTTTCACTCTTAGAAAATGTTAAATGTTTTTATCAAGATTAAAATAAAGTATTTCTGCCATTATCTCTGTGTATGCAAAATGTATAGTTCACCGAAAAATTTATTTCTGCCATTTACTTGTCCTTGATGTTGTTCCAAAACTATAAGACTTCTTTCTTTGACTAATTTCACATTGACTCACTTTTTCCATACAAACAAAGTTTTAATTATTTTGGGGGTTAACTGTACCTTTAACTAATATTATGTAAATTAACATATTTGTAATAAATTAATATACACTACTGGTCAAAAGTTTGGAAACATTACTAATTTTAATGTTTTTGAACGAAGTCTCTTATGCTCATTAAGGCTGCATTTATTTCATAATAAATACAGAAAAACAATAATATTGTGAAATATTATTACAATTTAAAATTATGGTTTTCTATTTTAATATACTTAAATATAAATTATTTCTGTGATGCAAAGCTGAATATTCAGCATCATTACTCCAGTCTTCGGTGTCACATGATCCTTCAGAAATCATTCTAATATGCTGCTATTATCAATGTTGAAAACAGTTGTGTTGCTTAATATTTTTTGGAACCTGTGATACTTTTTCCAGGATTCATTGATGAATAAAAGGTTAAAAAGAACAGCATTTATTCGAAATATATATCTTTTCTAAAAATATAAATTTTTACTATCACTTTTTATCAATTTAACACATCCGTGCTGAATAAAAGTATTAATTTCTTTCAAAAAAAAGAAAGAGAAAAAATTACTGACCCCAATCTTTTGAACAGTAGTGAATATTTTTACAAAATATTTATATTTTAAATAAACGCTGATATTTTTTTTTACTTTTTATTCATCAAAGAATCCTGAAAAAGTATCTGTTTCCAACATTGATAATAAATCAGCATATTACAATGATTTCTGAAGGATCATGTGACACTGAAGTCTGGAGTAATGATGCTGACAATTCAGCTTTGCATCACAGAAATAAATTATATTTTAAAGTATATTAAAATAGAAAATCATAATTTTAAATTGTAATAATATTTCACAATATTTTTGTTTTTTCTGTATTTATTATGAATTAATGCAGCCTTAATGAGCATAAGAGACTTCGTTCAGAAACATTAAAAATAGTAATGTTTCCAAACTTTTGACTGGTAGTGTATATAAAAATATGTATAAAAAAAAGTACGTTAATTTTTTTTAATTAAAAAAATATTAATTTTATTAAACAAACAAAAAGGCAGGAACAACAATAGCGCCCCCTTATGGTGATTGGCCTCACAGACCTCTCACCCTGTTTTCGTCACTGAGTTCAGACGAACACACCAGCAGCGGCCATCTTACTTCCTCAAAAAAAAAAAAAAACTTCAGTTCCAAAGAAAAACAGAATCAATCCCTGGATACATGGGTGACCACATCAATGACAGTTATGGAGCATTAAATCAAGGGGCTACGACAAGCAAGCTAGACGCAGCTATAGGGAACAGGGTAAGAAGCGACATCATATGACAGTAAAAGATTTAATGTATAGCGTTGGAGTTTTCGTGCTAGCCTGTTTGCTCATGTGAGGATTGAGCCATTGACACATGATTGTCATGTCGTGATATACACGCTAAAATAAAAACATTAACGCGATATAGTTTAAATATTCTTGGCTGAGCTTTAAATTACTTGTATATCGTGAAATATTGGATACTTGCAGTAGGCTGGCAGCATGCTAACTTACAGTATTGTATGTAAACATTGAGTTGTGATATGTGTAGATTAATACTGCTGTTTCGCTTGATGTTTATGTTAAGGCAGTGGGATTTGCATGTTGAGCCCTTCAGTATCAGATACTGCAGGAAGGGTCTGTTAATCATCTGCATGTCAGGAAAGTTAAACACACTGCAAGTTTTTGCATCCTGTTTGTGTCTCTTTGACTCTCTTGGTGAAACTGAAACTCCTGAATGAGAGTCAACAACCTGATAGATCTGCAGTCTTCAAACAACTCGTGAGTTATATACAGATGTAACTTTATACGGGAAGCTCTGTGGACACTAGACTCCTGCCATTATCCACTTCATGTCATCGCAAGTGATGAATGTCTGAAATCAAGTACTCTGTGGTGCTGCTTGTATGCGAGATTTATGCTCTGTGATGTGGTTTTGATTTGAAATGAAATCGACAACCAAATCAATATTTCTCCTGCTAAAATTTTTTTTAATGATGCGCAAATGTTGTTTTTAATCCTTGTGTTGCCTAGAATTTTTTTTTAAACAATTATTAAAATTTATGCTAAAATGTTGTACATTTAAACTGAAAATATACAAATAAAAGCTAATTCAAAATACTAATTAAAGCCGCAATATGTAATTTTTTTGCAGTAAAATATCCAAAAACCACTAGTCCAGTGTTATACATTTTGTTCAGTTGAGTACTTACAATATCCCAAATGTTTCCAACTAATTGTAAATCGTGAGAAAATCGTTTTTAACCAAGGATATGGGACGTGTCCGGGAGTCGCCTGTCAATTGCGTCATATCCGTTACCCTCGGTTTTATTTTGTAGAAACCATGGAAACACCAAAAACGCTTTAATATATTACATGTTTTATTAGACAAGGGAACAACTGTTTGGAAAACGAATTATTGTTATGTGTCTCAACACGTTTAGTCTCAATTGTTTAAATCTGGTTTTCTGAGAATACCATGCTTTTACCATGCCTCAGAGAAAAACTATTTTGTCAGATGGCTAATACAGCATTTTCTCCATCATACATTACGTTTTAAAATGAATTGCATGCCATTTATTTTTTAACACAAGCCACCCAGTATTTATTAATGATATTCTAAAATCCATCTAGCTTACTGTAGTGTGCAACAAGTGTCTCACAGCAGCCGCCAAGCGAACACACAGAGTAACGTTATAACATAATTTTCAACACAGTTAAATGTCTCTAATATTATAAACAGAGCTGTGTTACCTCATACACTTGACCGGAAAAGCGGAAGCGGTGACTGCGGCATAATAAGAGCTCTGCTGCTCGCGAGGCGTGTGCGTGTCGCGTTCGTCTCTCGTTATCAATCGCTCCAGCGGCCTCTTTCAGCTCCAACAGCACTCGCCCTGCTCTGCTTCATACTACAGTGACGTTGATGGTCTCATCCATGAACATGATTTCTGCCCGTATCCCATCGGATTCTCTTCCACTGACTGTGAGGTGAAGACAACATCTCCCACGATTCCACGCTCAAACTCGGCGTCATCAAGCTACGCCTTTGTTTTGAATAGGTGACCTCTAGCGGCGAAAAATGTACATATTGTAGCTTAAATAGCATATAAATAATTAGGGCTGCACAATTATGAATCGCGATTAATCGTGTGCAAAATAAAAGTCTGTGTTTACGTAATATATGTGTGTGTTATGTGTATAATAATTATGTATATATAAATACACACACATACATGTATATATTCAAGAAAAAATTTATATATAAAATATTTATATTTATATATAATATAAATTGTTTATAAATATACATATTTATTTATACATGCATATATTTCTTAAAGATATACATGTATGTGTGTGTATTTATATATACATAATTATTATACACATAACACACACATATATTACGTAAACACAGACTTTTATTTTGCACACAATTAATCGCGATTAATAATAATACTAAAAGCACAGCACTGATTTAGCTGCAGGCTAGCCTTTATTTGGCTGCAGTGGTAAATTGGTAACAATTTATTTTTTTTAATTTATTTTGTTTTTTAATAGTTTGTGATATATTTTATTGGCAGACCCCCACAGTAGAGCTATATACCCCTTTGTAATTCTCACTTGACTTTGGGATGTGCACTGTGGAAACTAAATGTAAATTTTACATTTATACATACCAACAGACAGCTAGGATTGAGCAACAAAACTTTTTTGTATACATATGTAAACATTTTATTGATTCCCTACAGGTATTATTAATGGTCCATTGGTAAAAAATTAAACTTAAAGTTTGCCTTTAACCCTCTTTGAGGAAGTTGAGCACAAGTGCTGGGCTAAAATAAACTAAACATTTATCCTGTGCCAGCCCACCTTGTTACTTTCCTTTGATGAACACATGGAAGTCATTGCTCATGTTTCCAGCACCACACATGAAAAGGATCAAGCATCTGGGTTTGCTTTTTAATTGGAGTTTGATATTTTCCAGAGTATTTAGTCATGGCTCATAGTATGCCGTCTCAGCAGAATCAGGTTCAGATCCCTGACATTGAAGCCACTTGCGACAGATTAAATGTAGGCCACTGTGAAGGAGAAGCTATGGTGGTAATAGGTTGAATGGGGAACTAGAGCTCGAGGGCACACCTTCCTTAAGGAAAACCAAGTGTTGTAACTTCCTTACTAGAACAATGCTTGTTGCAACAGATATGAAACAAGAACTTGTTCAGTTATTAAAGTCACTTTGTGGTCAGTTGATGTTTGATCGGTATATTGGTCATCAGGGTGTGAAATGCTATTTCATTGTTGTTTTTAACAGTGTTGTGTTGAGCGATGTTCCTGACATTTTACACCGGAAGTCCTGTAAAATATAATCCGTTTTAAGCTCAAATGTAATACCTGAAATGAAATGCTGAGATTTAGCAATGCCAGCTTGATTTTGAAGACAGTTTTTTGGTTTGTATTTTGGAATGGTGGTTATCAGTTATTACAAACTCACCCTCATGTCGTTTCAAAAGACGTTTTTTGTTTTTCTGAGCACAAATGAATATATTTGTAGTATTTTCTCATCATTTTTGTCCGTCCATTGAAAGAACATCTCTCTGTACTACCACTTGCTGCTCACATCAAGTTCAAGGCATTGATGCTTGCTTACCGATCTACCACAGGCTCAGCACCCTCCTTCTTCCACTCACTCTTATGAGTCTAAATCCCTACCAGAAGACTGCGATCAGTAAATGAGCGACGGCTCGTTGTACTATCACAGAGAGGCGCAAAATCACTCTCCAGAACATTTTTTGTTCACTGTTCCTTGCTGGTGAAATGATCTACCTGCCTTCATCTGGAATGCAGAATCCCTGGCAACATTCAAAAACATCTGAAAACTCATCTCTTTCATGACCACTTAACCTCATTGTAAAAAAAAAAAAAAAAATCTTTGCTTTCACTTCCTTAAATCCCTCCCTATTCTAGCTTATACTACTATATACAGCAATGTCTGAAACTTTGTTTTGTAAGCACTTCTTGTCTCTTCACAATGAATCGCTTGCTGTATTCCTCACTTGTAAATCGTTTTGGATAAAAGCATCTGCAGAATGAATAAATGTAAATGTGAACATACTCACACTATCAACATTTCCAAGCTTCAAAAAATTCATAAAGACATTGTAAAAGTAATCCATATCAATCGAGTTTAATCCAAGTCTTCTTAAGAGATACCTTCAGATTTATTTTACGCTTTTATCAACATAAAAACACTGATCAACGCACATACATGGAGCTCATCAAATAGGGTAAAGAAGACGGAAGCGCAAACATGCTTGCTTGACGCGCCAGAACCAATGAGGTTTGTTCTCAAGTGTATATGGTTTAGCGAAGTCTTTACTTTTTGAAGCTTGAAATATTGGTTGTGTGGACAGAAATGATGAGAGAATCAGAATATCAAAAATATCATAATTTGTGTTCAGAATATGAACAAAAATATAGAACATGAGGGTGAGTAAGTGATGACAGAATTTTCATTTTTGGTTGAGCTATCCCTTCACATAACTTCTCTTTGACATGTCCTGGTGTAGGGGTGGGCAAAAATATAATATCAGTATTTTTTTCAGGAAAGTCACGATTCACGTTTTTTTTCATGTGGTTTTAGTATTTTGCAAGTGACTGAGCAGTTCAACCAAACTAATTTCCGTATTTTAAAAATGTAGCCACAAGGTAACAAAATAAAAGAAAAAAGAATGACAGACCATTTAGGCCAAAGTAGGGGTGGGCGAAGATGAAAATCTTTTTCATTATTTTATCTTTGTTATTAAAAGTAAGAACAAATATGCACATTGCAAATACATTATAATATACAAATGAAATAAATACAAGTAGGTGTGTATTTAACAGTATCCTAGTATTCAAGTAAGAAATTGAATAAACATAAAAATAAAACACTACAAAGACTTCACTGTATAAATTATATTATATTATATTAAAGATAATTTAAAATCTTATTAACTGTTTACGTTCACTTAAGGCATAACTGACTGTGTTTATGTGAACCTTGTGTGTGTTTGAGAGTTTAAGTGCAATAAAAAGTACGGAACTTTCTTCTGCCAATACATGCACAGACGCGCTGCTGTGAGCAACTAAGACTTGCTGCTGCTGTACAATATAGCATATGTGAATTACCCATAGCAGATCTAATACAGGTGGAGCTGGGGAAGGTGGAGAGTTTCTGAAAGAACATTGCACTGCTACAGCAAATGCTGACCAAGTATTTAAAGGTTGAGCAGCGAGCTCATTGCTACTAATACAGCAGGAACCAATCAGCTGTGCCCTATAGAGAATGATGTGATTGCAAATAGATTGAGTTAAGGACTTACCAGCCTGCACCATCTAGGGCCCTATTTACAACTGGTATTAAGATGCGTTTTGGTCGATCGGATCACAAGGAGACGAGGCAGGTACATATCTGACAGCCATGGCGAATGCTGTTAGTGAGTGTTAGAAATCAGGACTGGTGAGAGAACATTATGCTTGGTACATTTTTTTTTATCTTCAAACCAAACTTGGGTCTTCAGCCGACAAAGTTTAAGTTCTGTCTAGCTAGTGTGCTTCCCACATTGTAGGCGCTCTTTGGACCACATGAGCGTCTACACTATGAAAGCAATCCGTTCAAATGCGTTTTCGACTACCTCTGAAAGGGGTCGAAAGTGGACAAGCTCAAAACATTTACACCCCGTTTACACCTGTATTTCTTTATTTACTTGTGATCCGATCGACCAAAGTGCATCTTAATACCAGGTGGAAACAGGGCCTTGAGTTTCATGACAGAACTTTGTATTTTTGAGCAAAACTGTCCAGATCTTGTTTTAGTACTTCAACTTAAACTAAACAAAAATGAGAAATGTTGCCTTGGCAACTAGCTGAAATAAAATAAATTTTAGTTTTTTATATTTTATTTGATTTCAGTTAATATTTAATTTATTTCAACCAATGAAAATGTTTATTTCTGATGTTTTAGCTTTAGTTAACCTTAGCGCTAGTGTTGCTAGTCTTTTGGGTGAACTACTACACCCTTAATTCGTAGTCATGATAATTGCCTTTTGATAACTTTACTGAATCAATTTTGACAGATAGCTTGCCATTCAGTGGTATAGTTTGGTGTGTATGTGGTTTGAGGACTCTATGGGAAATGGTTTAGCCATGAGCTTTAACAGTGTGGCTTGCCAGAAACAGCAGACCTCAGAAGCAGCACAGCCCTGAGCTCTATTCTTATGTAAGATATACATTGTTATTGTAACTGTCCTTAGAGTAGAGAGATGTATTTGTATCTCATAGATCACTGTACCACATATTTAATGTGGTGTATGCCAGATGTGGACTGTTTGAATGTTTTTCTTTGCCGCAGTAGTCTACATCAGTAATGTTCATGCTTTTGTACGGTGTCATAACCAAAATGTTTTTATTTTTACTGAAGAATATACTGATATTTTACATTTGTATTTTTAATTTTAATACACACAAACATAAACCCTATGTTTTATTAACATCAATTTAAAGTGTAGAGGTAAATTTTGCCATGGCAAGTTCACGGTTCATGGTCAGCTTGTTACTTTGTGTTGCATCACCATTGCTTGTGGCAGTGGATATGCCACAGATTGAGCTAATTATATACAAACAGGGCCTAAAACTAACTTTTTGGCATTTTGACAGTTTTGTTTGAATATGTCTAAGTCCAAGAGACTGTGAAAGAGAGCTCAATTCAGGATTCACTAGCTGTCTGAGACGGGGATATCTGGGCACGATGTTTGCACACACGATTGACACCGTTTCATATACTCGCCAACACCAATTTTTACTTGCATTTAGCACTTGGCAAGTGTTAATTTTAGGCCGTGTGTACAAATATTCACATGTGCATTATATCATATGCTCATAAATAGAATATAGATTTTTTTTTATTTCAAAATAAGTAACTACACATAAAACAATATTTAGTATGACATTACAAATGAACATCAAGTTAAGATTTTGATGGTAAAATAGTTAATAAATTAGAGATTATCATTATAGTTTAGTTTGTCCAAATTATTTAAAATTATAGGAAATGGCTAAATGAGTGACATGTTAAAAAAACACTATCCGTTTTTGTGATTTCACTGTAATTACTATTAAGCATCATTTTGAATATCGATATGTAAAATTAAACATTTTAAATCTGTTTGATAATGAGGGCTGTTTGGTCAAAAGGATTGTTCCTCCGAAAAAAGAGCACAAATACATTTAATATATTTTAAATACAGCAAATACTGTATTTTGGCTGAACATTATGTAAAGGTTGAAAATGTTGGTATTTGCACTATGTATTATACAGGTATTTTATACCGTTTACATATTATTTTCAAATAATGAAGCCACTTTTAGTCTTTCAATACTTTACTCATCTGCCACAATAGTGTGAATTAAGTTTAAATACATTAAATAGAAACATTTCAAAAGTGTTACAAGTGTTTTTTTAATGCTTGCATTTTAAAAATACATGCTTAAAGGGATAGTTCACCCAAAAATGAAAATTCTGTCATTTATTACTTACCCTCATGCCGTTCCACACCCGTAAGACCTTCGTTAATCTTCGGAACACAAATTAAGATATTTTAGTTGAAATCCGATGGCTCCATGAGGCCTACATAGGAAGCAATGACATTTCCTCTCTCAAGATCCATAAAGGTATTAAAAACATATTTAAATCAGTTCATGTGAGTACAGTGGTTCAATATTAATATTATAAAGCGACGAGAATATTTTTGGTGCGCCAAAAAAAACAAAATAACGACTTATAAAGTGATGGCCGATTTCAAAACAATGCTTCAAGAAGCTTCGGAGCATAATGAATCAGCGTGTCGAATCAGCGGTTCGGAGCGCCAAAGTCACATGATTTCAGCTGTTGGCAGTTTGACATGCGATCCGAATCATGATTCGATACACTGATTCATTTATGCTCCGAAGCTTCCTGAAGCAGTGTTTTGAAATCGGCCATCACTAAATAAGTCGTTATTTTGTTTTTTTGGCGCACCAAAAATATTCTCGTCGCTTTATAATATTAATATTGATCCACTGTACTCACATGAACTGATTTAAATATGTTTTTAGTACCTTTATGGATCTTTAGAGAGGAAATGTCATTGCTCCCTATGAAGGCCCCACGGAGCCATCGGATTTCAACTAAAATATCTTAATTTGTGTTCCGAAGATTAACGAAGGTCTTACGGGTGTGGAACGGCATGAGGGTAAGTAATAAATTACAGAATTTTCATTTTTGGGTGAACTAACCCTTTAAAATTTTCAGTGTAGTTTACATTTGACCCTGTCCTATATGAGTGTTCACTAAACAGTGCACTGCCGAAAGAGAGAATGACAGGAGCTTGAGTTTATTTGTGTGGGAGGCTGTTGTATCCTAGCAACAGTCACTATCAAGGACTAATAGCAGACTTCATTACACATACAGTGTGCTGAATGTTGGCACACTGCCATTCAAAACATTATCAATATGTGTATTGTGTTGTCTATCAACCAAAAGATGTTACAGTGTCGAGAGTGTAAGAAATTCAGAATTGAAGAGGATGACTAGATGACATTTGCTGGTGTGTTATGTAAGAATGCACTGAGGCATGGCCTGGTAGTATTGTATCTGCATGCTTTTTTGTGTGTGAGTGTTTGTTTGTAGTACGTTATGTTCAGAATCCTTGATTGTTTATCTTGGTTTGGGACATTATTACTCATTGTGCTGTGTATTTTATTTTTATTCATATGGGTAACATCCTGTTTTGTCATATGGAGGGCTTTGCTAATGCAAAAATGTTTTTTTGTTATTAAAAAAAGAACAGAGAAGCAAATTACAAACAATAAGACAAAGATAAAAATCAAATAAACAGTGATTTAAGTTTTTCAAATAGATAGTTGTATTCAGGTACAAAATACTACAGAATTTGACAAATTAAATGAAAAAAAAAACACTGCACAGTCTTCACTGTATGCTTTAAATATGCATGATCCTTATTGAAACTGCTATTATTCATTTTATTGCAGTGAGTGAGTTTCTCTTTTTTTCTGTTGTTATTTGATTAAAGGATTAGTTCACTTTTAAATAAACTTTTCCTGATAATTTACTCACCCCCATGTCATCCAAGATGTCCATGTCTTTCTTTCTTCAGTCGAAAAGAAATTAAAGTTTTTGATGAAAACATTCCAGGATTATTCTCCTTAATTTTTATATGCAATATGCTAGTTTAATAGTATATAACAATTCGTTCAAACTTTGGCCTGTGGAGGGCAGTAATACACTTAGCAGTTTCTACACTGCTGGAATTCTAATAGAGGAGAAGAAGAAGAGAGCTAGTTCAAGATGAGCATTTAAGGTTAAAACATATAATTTTCAATTTTTTCAGAAAATGAGCACTGGTTTCACTAGATAAGACCCTTATTTCTCATCTGGGATCGTGTTGAACAATTTTAAGCTGCAGTGAAACTAATTATGACCTTCAACTGTTTGGTGCCCATTGAAGTCCACTATAAGGAGAAAAATCCTGGAATGTTTTCATCAAAAACTTTAATTTCTTTTCGACTGAAGAAAGAAAGACATGGACATCTTGGATGACATGGGGGTGAGTAAATTATCAGGAAAAGTTTATTTAAAAGTGGACTAATCCTTTAACAGTTAGGATATACTTATATAAATATACTTGCATTTGACTGTGTATTTGACCATATAAACATATAAATATACTTGTATTTGTGTGTATTTGACATTTTAAATGCAGTAAGCCGCAACAGAGAACTCAGTTCGGGACTGCAGGTGGCTTTCTGTGTGTATTCGTTTTCTTTCTCTTTAAAACATCATGTCCCACACTTTACTTTCTCATTCATGCATGTTTCTTTATCACTATAACTTTAGGTAGTACTATTATGACACTCTTTGTAATTTTGTACCTTTTAAATGGCAAATTATGCAGGAACAAAAAAAAATAAAAAATGCAACATTGTTGATTTGCTATTCAGCGATCGCAGAATAAAAAAAATGCAGGACTGGTTGATAAGTATGCTAATGTTCTCTTTACTCAGAGGTTATATCAGGCCATGCAGTTTTCTTCCAATATTATCCATCTCCATGTTCAAACATGCTTTTGAAACTTTATTAGTTCAGTGGCCGCATGTCCCACAATGTTTTACTCAATACATTTTTGTGTAAATGGCCTGAGTCATTGATAACCCAGTAAAAACAGCTGGCATTCCTATTTAAAAACCTGCTATTCCCTTTGAAAAGCTGGATCAGATCTTATAGGCAGCTGAAAGGGACAATTATTTACAATTTTTATTTATAAGTTGTTGTTTTTTTTAATGGAGGTTGTATTTGGAAAACTACAGGAAGAGAAAAAGTACAGGTTGGGGATAGATGTTTTTTTTTTATTTTGGAAGCTGAATCTGATGTTTTTTTTTTTTCATTTTTTTTTTTTCACAGATGACAGCTAGAAAACCAAATCCCTCATTGGCAAAATAGAATTGTTAGCTAAAAAAAATCCATCACTGTCCCCTTGTGCGGAAATATTCCTGTAGTTTATGTTTGAGATCAATTGCTGAATTAATCTGCCACAAAAATTTTTGTTTGTTAAATTAGCAGCATAAAAATTAGCCTCTTAATTCCCATGTGACAGGAGGTTTTTTGAATGTCGGATGTTTCATGGGAATGAATGATTGTGGTTTGTGCTGATGTGGTCTCAGTGTATTCTGGCATTTTACAGCACCATGGTGAGCGCTCTGTTTATGTTTTTATTGGTTTCACGTCTAAACCGCTGGGATGATGTAAAGTTGAAGTAATGATAGGCTAGCAAACACAACGTCTATTCATTCACCGTCTGTGGAGAGGCTCATTTTTATTATTTGTTAGCACTTTGATAGATGTGCAACAGGAGAAACTGTATATGCCACAGATTCAACACATCCTCTGTGTTTTTGGTTGTTTCGTATGGCTAAAGTGATATTACAGACCCTACCACATCCTTGACCTATTACATCATTCCCAAAAGCTCCATTTAAATTATGTTTTCAAGTATTACTAATACACAGCCTGCAAACATTGGACCAAGTTCCTTTATTCATTTTCTGCTGTTCACCTTTTTCTTCACCGGATATATACTGACTTTGTCTTTTGCAGAAACTGAAGTGAGGAGCTTCCTGTGACCGCATCTTCTGCTGATCTCCAGCGAGACCCTTGACTCCTCACTGTGGAGACATGGAGGACCAGGGGGATGCTGGGATTGAGGGTTTGTTGGCACCCAGCCCACAAAGTGAGGCTGTAATCCATGAGATGGGCGAACTAACCCTGCACCCCAACCAGAGGCTGCCCCCTCTCAACGAGCGCAAAAATGGTAAGTCACTTGCTGTGTGTTTGAATGCTGAAGCTCGTGATTATGGTTGGGGCGTTACATTTTCAACACGCGTTAGAGGTTACACGCTATCAAAACACACTGGGTCAGCTGGCCAATCAGAGCACTCTGACCTTTCGGAAGGAGGGGCTTTGTAGAAATCAGAACGTTTCAGATGGACTGGGAGTAGAGGAGCTGCAATAACGTAGAGTATATGAAAAATAATGTTGTTTTTTTTTTACATTAAAGCATGTTAACCTATTAAACCCAATAATCCAAATAATGAACTTTTAAAATAGCATCATATGACCCCTTTAATAACACTGTTAAATGTAATCCTTTCTTAAATCTCAAAATAAAAATCCATTTTCACACTGTTCATTATAGCAGTGTTTCCCAACCTTTTTCTTGCCACGGCACAGTTTTGATAAGTAAAAAAAATCCCACGGTACACCACTATGCACTAAAACAACGAAACTGTTGGGATATTCTATTAAAAGTAGTACTCACATTTAATGTGAAACTTGAGCTCAGGTTTGGTAGGAACACAATAAAGTAACATTTTATGAAAATCAAGCCCACGTGGAGTTTCAAGGTTTTTGATTAGCAAATGGCATGGTCACTGGAACGGCTGCATCTGAGACAGTAAGTGCATTGCATTATTCACTTTCATCAACCTACAGATTATAAAGTTTATTGTAGCCATATGGGCACTCAGTTTTTCCTTTTCTTTCTCATGATATAATAGATGAAGCGGGATATTAAAACTGTAGTATATTGGATAAAACTAGACAGGAAGTATCAGACTACTCTTATCCGCTCTTCAAATACATTTATAGACATAGTGTTTCTTGAGCAAAGAAAATGTTGAACTTTTCTTCAAACAGTTTTTTTTATTTACCTTTGCATGGCAAACAAGCAGAGATTTCCAAACTTTGTGCGGCACTTCATTCACGATAGAGGTGGGGCGGAGTTATGAGGATTGACTGACAGTTTGAGGATCCAGTGGAGTTACGAGGTTTTGTCACAAGCTCTTTTAAATCCTTTTCATTGGTTAAATATTTGTAAAACCCACATACAGGCATAAAGGGTGACCAATAGCATTGATTTTTAAAAATAAAAGAAAACAAAAATGAAGAAATATAGAGATACAAGATTTCTGCCTGACAGCGACGATGTATCCTTAACTGTATAGCATTTATTTTATTTTATTTTATTTTATTTATTTATTTTGGCATTTGGTAATTTTCCACGGCACACTTGACAACCTGCCACAGCACACTAGTTGAGAAACACTGGATTATAGTGTTTTCTATGCTTAAATTCACTTGTAAAACGAACTCTTGTTCAGAGGTTTGGGGTCAATCTCTTCTCACCAAATCTGCATTTATTTTATCAAAAATATTTCAATTCAAAATAGCTGTTTTATATTATATTTTATATTATTTATTGCATTTATTTATTTGGTAATCTTTTGTAACATTATAAATGCCTTTACTGTCATATTTGATCAATTTAGTGCATCCTTGTGGAATAAAAAAAGACCCCAAACTTTTAAACAGTAGTGTATATTTAGACAAAATAGTATAGCATTTTAAAGGGTTAGTTCACCCAAAAATGAAATTTCTGTTATTAAGTACTCACTCTCATGTCGTTCCACACCTGTAAGACCTTCGTTCATCTTCAGAACATATTTTTGATGAAATCCGAGGGTATCTGATCCACACATATGCAGCAACGTCATTGCACTTTTTGACATCCAGAAAGGTTGTTAAAAATGGTTAAAATAGTCAACGTTATTACAGTGGTTCAACCTTAATGTTATGAAGCGACGAGAATACTTTTTGTGCGCAAAAACGAAACAAAAATAATGACTCTATTCAACAATTTGTCATACATAGTGAACTCAGTGCAGGCTTCCTTGTTTACGTCCGATCGCCGGCTCATTATTCTGTGTCAGCATCACATGCATGCGTTGTGCTGCTCACGTGTTCAGCTTCAGCCAATACTGAGTTGGTGTTTGGACGTAAACAAGGAAGCCTGCACTGAGTTCACTACGTATGACAACGGTTGAATAAAGTCATTATTTTTGTTTGGTTTTTGCGCACAAAAAGTATTCTTATCGCTTCATAAAATTGAGGTTGAAGCACTGTAGTCACATTGACTATTTTAACCATGTTTTCACATTGTTGTCTATGTGTGGATCAGATACCCTCGGATTTCATCAAAAATATCTTAATTTGTGTTCCGAAGATGAACGAAGGTCTTACGGGTTTGGAACGACATGAGAGTGAGTAATTAATGCTAGAAATTTTATTTTTGGGTGAACTAACCCTTTAATATCAGCCTTTTATCAGCCATAATGTCAAAGGCGGTGAAGATGTTTGTTTACCTACAGCTCAGAAAAATCAGTTTCTGAAGCCTGCTTTATACTTGACACATCTGATTCTGGGAAATGGCAGGCTTGCGAGAATTTGTCTTTAAGTAGTACAGAGTTGTACTAAGTTGTTGTTTGTCAGCCAACGAAATCAGGATCTAAATCAAGATATCTGATTTAGATGTCCCTCTTGGCTAAATGTTCATCATTAGTCTTTTTTTTTTTCTTATTTTGAGATTTAAAAGTTGCCCATTTTCTGAAATGGTATTCATTCCCCGGTTGTAATCACAGGCTGCATAAATTCAGCTATTTCATTTTGGCACTCTGACTTTGCTGCCTAGTTCAATTCATGCCACATCCTGATTAGTTTTGCCTCTATTTCCAGGTGATTAGATAATGTTTTATTTCTGTACCTGTTGAAAAAGAGAAGCTCTTTTTCCATTCTGTCACCATCAGTCCTCCTTGCACAGAAGCAGCCTCCAGAATCTTGACATTTCTTAGCCTCTTAGTTTGGGTGCAGACATTTGATTGACATGTGAAAGGTCACAGGACAGCGTTGTGTGTATGCGGTGGCTCACAGCTCTGTGAGGGCTGCTCCTCTAGGTCTCTAGCTATGCTGAGGTCACACCGTCACAGCGAGTGGAAATGTAAACGACTTTGGCAGAGCATGGCCCGTGTCAGTTACTCATCCTCTGGCTGTCTGTCAAACAAGAAGTTTACTATGTTGATGAAGAGGAGGGTTATTTCAGCTGAGAGCCAATTGTTTTTTGCTGCTTTCAAATCTTAAAAATAAAGTATTCATGATCTATCTGTCCTTACGGAGAAAGTTAATTGTTGTGCACTTTTTAATGATCTAGATATGAACTTTCAGTGGCAGGGAGGGGTTAAATTTTGCCTGGTCTTTCTGCTCCCTCCTTTCTGTCTGCTGGTGGAGCAGAGATGTTGTGTCCTCTGAGGGAGCCCCAGTTTCACTGGAGCTACTAACAGTGAATGGAGGGTCCTGATGAACGAGGTCCTTGTGCTTTTTTCACAAAGCTCTGGTGCAGTCAGGAGCCCACACTGAGATACTCTGAGCGTACGGCAGGACGGGCAGACGGCATGGCCTGCTTAGGACTGGAGACTCACAACACCTGCAGAGGAAACATCATATCAGGTTCTGCGGCTTGCTGCTCGACTCTGAGAGGTGGATATCATCCTGTCGCTGAGGGCATATAGGTTTAGTTGATTTTGAATAGCTTTTATTGGCTTCCTGATGCTTTGTTTATTAAGCTTGCTTAGATCTAATGGAAATTTGTTTGATGGCATTAGGAAAAAGAAAGCTAGAGTTGATTGGCTGTTAATGAGAGAGCTAATGTGCATTTCTCTGTGGATAATCAAGGTTGAGAATGCCCATCAGATGCACAACAGGAAAGTCAGAGATTGTTCTAGATAATGTCATCTTCATCTGAGCAGTAGATCCGGCATAGATTGGCATGATAAGGATGTATAAAGCAAATTTTCAAAATTGTCTAGTTAGGTCTTAAGGAAGTCCTGTATATTTTGGCTGGTTTCAGGTTCACCTCAGCATGATTGGATGCATTTCATAGTGGTTGTTTATGTAAGATGAATTGCTTAATGGAACAGAATGCAGGAGTCTCGAGATAAATCATTTTTCACTTGACACCGTCTTAAAAACAGATGGTGGAATGCTCAAAACACAGCATTAGATGTGATGCGACAACCCAAGATGTCTGTGTGAATGTCTGATTCTGTAGTAAGGAATGAATGTAAAGAGGCTGAAAACTGTCTAACGGGTAAAGAACAGTACACTGATTAAACACTAAAAATATCAATATCAGGATTGTTAGTTTTATTTTTATTTTTTATAAATTATATTACATTACCTTTCGAACTTTTGGGGTTGGTAAGATTTTGTTTTGTTTTAAAAGAAGTCTCTTATTCTAACCTAAGCTGCATTAATTTGATCAAAAATACAGTAAAAGCTATATATTTTAAAATGTAATTTATTTATTTGATGGCAAAGCTGAATTTTCAGCAGCTATATTCAGTCTTCAGTGTCACATGATCCTTCAAACATCGTTGTAATATGCTCATTTGGTGTCCAAGAAACGTTTCTTATTATCTTTGTTGAAAACAATTGTGCTAATTAATATTTTTGTGGGTTTTTTCCAGGATTTTTTTTTTATTAATATAAAGTTCAAAAGCATTTATTTGAAATAGAAATCTTTTTTAAAATGATAAATGTGACCCTGGACCACAAAACTAGTCATAAGGGTCAATTTTTTGAAATTGAGATTTATACATCAGGATAGGACATTTATACATTAGGATAGGACAATATTTGGCCGAGATACAAATATTTGAAAATCTGGAATCTGAGGGTGCAAAAAAAATAAAATATTGAGAAAATCGCCTTTTAAAGTTGTCCAAATGAAGTCCTTAGCAATGCATATCCACTCACAAAAATACATTTTTGATATATTCATGGTAGGAAATTTATCTAATATCTTCATGGAACATGTTGAACATCATGGAACATGATCTTTACTTCATATCCTAATGATTTTTGGCATAAAAAAAAAGGATAATTTTGACCCATACAATTTATTGTTGGCTATTGCTACAAATATACCCCTGCGACTTATGACTGGTTTTGTGTTAAGGGGTCTCAAATGTCTTTACAATCACTTTAAGGTGGTCTTGCTGAATAAAAGAATTAATTTCTTTAAAAAAAATAAAATAAAAAAAATCTTACTGATCCCAAAGTGTATATATAACTATTATTATAAAGTAATATAATAGAATTCATTTATTTATAACTATTATTATATAATACGTTCATTACAACTGTTTTGAAACAACTGAGTTTTTCATCTTTGTTTGCCATGTTTAAACAGACTCAAAAATCTTTGATGGGATCTGAAACTCAAGACAGTATGATTTCAACACTCTTTCAGATCCTTTCAAAGATATTTTACATTACCATGATGATGTAAGACATTTTGCTCATCTTATGGAATAACCCAACCCAAAAAGCTGCAATGTTATGTTGTGCAGTCAAGGAGACCTAAACGATTTTTTCCTCTGTGCCCCAAGTGTAGTCAGGGCACCAGGAATGCTGAAGGCCCCATTATTATCTCCTTAATGGAACATTCTTTCTTCTTCTCAAAACTGAAGTGTCATTTTTAATGTAACATAATTTCTCAGTCCTACAGACAGTTAATAAAGTCACTGTTAGTGTTGATACAGTTCACTTTGGTGTCACAAGTGGTGCAGAAATTGCACACTTAAGCTTTAAGAGCACAGATTCATAGTGAAAACGGTAGATTACCAATTATGTGTCTTCAGCACTCTCCAGAGTTTCGTTTGCTCGACCTCAGCTGACCTTGTTACCAGTTAACTGACTCATAGTGGGAGAAAAAACTGTTTTTCAGCCAGACTTAATCTCTCTGTTCCTTCAGTTTGACATGCAGAACATACATTTTACGTTTATGAATTTGACCCTGGCAGACTTAAAGCAAATATTTAATCAGTATGGATAATGTATGTGCTACTACCATGTTGAGCTACAAGAACTTTAAACAATTTTTTGTTGTTGTTGTTAATGTAATCTTTGACTAAAATTGTATCATGCTATTGGCATGTGTGTCGTGCAGCTGTATTGCACCGGCTGACATACATTTATAAAATCCCAGCTAATGGTGCTCATGATTTTTGATAAATGTCAGATGTTATCATGCTGCCTTTCTGACCAATTGGAGTTGTTTTTATAATCAGCCAAGTAAATCCGGGAGGCTCAGCCAAGAGGACAAAGAAAAATGTCTTGAGAATTTTCCCAGGAAGTCTTCCAAACAGCACCCTTCAAAAAGGGTCGATCAAGAGCCTGTTGTTTTGGTAGCAGGAAGAATGTCTATTTTTTTTTTTTTTTAATGGTGGCTCTTATGTAATTCTAGAGAGGAAATGTGTGTGATTTCAGTTGTGCTAAAGGTTAGATTTCCCTTTGTTGTCTATGTTGGTGTGTAGGTGTGCTAATCAGGTGGAGAAGTCCCATTCTGTGTGTAGTGTCGACAAGCCTGTTCTAGGGGTTGGGTCAAGAACATAACACTGCCTCTGCTTCTCTCCAACAGTTCTCCAGCTGAGACTACAACAGCGACGCACCCGCGAGCAGCTCGTTGATCAGGGCATCATGCCACGTGAGTACAGCCCCTGCCATCTAATACTGCTGCCTATGCCAGCTTAGAAGGGACAAAGATGATTCATATTTACCCTTTTATGAAAACTGCAACTAAACATTACTTGCTTAACCAAATATGTCATCCTGAAATGCCATTTTGCAACCCATTTTTTCTTTATAATCAGAAAACAATGTATGGTGGAATTTCATCCATCATGAATTAATTGGATTTTGAAAAGTGGGCGTTACATACTGACTGGAGGGGAGGGGGTTAAAAGTAAGAGTCACTCACGACTACTTTTAAGAGGCAAAACCTAAAATTTTGATAGTGGAAAGTTCACTTTGGCAAGCTGCTCCCGAAATGAATACTAAACGAACTTCATTTTGGCCTAATTTTGTTCGAAATAACGTCACACAAGTCACAAGTCAAACAAATTTCGTTTGAAGTAAATCTGGGCCTTAAATGTGAAATTTTTTTCACTTTATTTAAAATGATCAAATTTTGAACATGCACTACTGTTTAAAAGTTAAGGGTTGGTAATATTTTCTTTTCAAAAGAAATTAATAGTTTTATTCAGCAAGATTGATAAAAGATTTATTTTAAACTTTCTATTTATTAAAGAGCCCTTATGTATCATGGTTTCCACATAAATAGTGCCATGCTTTAAGTCGTGTGAACGAGCATTCATGTTTTTGTGTGATTAAGAGAGGAAATCAGTTGGTGCTGTGGTTTTTTTTGTACCACATCTGCTTTTGAATCAGTTGTTTATTCTGGCTCATCATCGTAGTTCACAGCCTGGCATGGGTGACCAATGCATATGGTAATTTTTCAAACGCTCACCTCAGCTTATTCTGTTATTGCTCATAACCACTTTTCCGTTCAACCAAGTCACTGAGCAGTGTGTGAGATCTCACATTTTTTCCTCTGGCCATCTCCGAGCTGATTGATGGGATTACACTGTGTGCTGTCTCATAACTCAATGTAATATCAGGCACAGATTCTGCTGGGATTAAGAGGTAGCTATCTGGTCCTGAAGGGCACAGGGTAGTCTGTGTGCTAATCTCTGTGTGGGCTCTCCATCTCCTCTCTGAGTAATATGTGAGACAAGGCGCTACAACATTTAGAAAGAATGGGGGAGATGAAAGAGCCGTATGTGTTTGAAGTGTGTGGGTGACGTCCTTGTGTGCTCATGAGACTGATACTCTTCTTGTGTGTGTGTCTGTGTGACTTTACAGCCCTGAAGAGCCCTGCAGCATTTCACGAACAGATCCGCAGCCTTGAAAGAGCCAGGGTAAGAGCAGGGCACCAGACCCCAGTCCTCCTCCACTTTCCACTGATCCTCCATGAAACCTCTTCAGGGGTCCCCAGCTTTCAGTAATGGGACACATGTGAACCTCTCAGTTGATTTAATAGCTTAAGCCTTCTGTAAATGTGTTTGTTATTTGCAAAGCACAGAGGAGATCATTATAATGGTTAGTTTATGATCCCTGAGTTACAGGGGGGTTTAGTTTTCTGAAACTCTGTATCCTTTCTCTCTGTAGACTGAAAATTTCCTAAAGCACAAAATACGCAGCCGCCCAGAAAGGGCCGAGTTGGTCCGCATGCACATCTTACAAGGTAATCCTCCATTCACAAGACATGCAATGGCTGCTAATCTGCATGCTGGGAAAAAATTGTTGAATCTACTCTTTTCTAAACAAAGCTGTAGCTGTAGCTTGTTAGTAGAGCCAGGTGTCAATACAGATTTTCTGATTCAATTCTGAATCCCGAACTGTTGATTCAGTTTGATTTGAGTCTTTTCTGATTCATTTGAGTATATTTCAGACAGTTATATGTCCATTATAACATGTTATGAACATGATTTCACTTATATGTGAATAAATTCTCTCTCTGCTAATGCTGATATATTTAAGGAGCAGTGTTTCAAACCATCTTTTTTAAATATTCTTTAAAAGAACCAGTTTATAATTGTCATTTGTTTCAGGAATCTGTCTACACTAGTTGCGGTATATGTTTTTGATTTAATAAAAAGAACCGGTTTGTTAGAGTCATTTGTCTGGGAATCGGACTACACTGATCATGCTGTAAGTTTGCCTTTGAGGACAACTTACAGGGTTAGTTCACACAATAATCATTTAAAACTAATGTTGTTCCAAACCCATAAAATTTTCATCCATCTTCGAAACACAAATGAAGATATTTTTAATAAAACCTGAGAGATTTTTCGGTCCATTCATTGAAAGTCCATTCCACCAAAACTGAGACACATCAAAAAGTTCATAATGAGATTGCAAACGAAAGCTCTTGACGTATACTCGCTTGCTTGATGCATTCCGTACTTGCTTGACGCATGAGAACCTATGAGGTTTGTTCTTGCGTGTCATGCAAGCACATTTGAATTTCTGAAATATCCAGTGACAGATGTTTTGTTTTTGCAAGCAAGTTTGGTTGAGCATCTGTTGGCCATATTTGATGAGCTCTATAAATGTGCGATGATCAATGTTTATATGTGAATACATTTTTTTTTCAAAAAAATTAATTAAATCTGTTCATTATAAGATTGTGTCTCTTCAGAAGACTTGGGTTAAACCGCTCAATTCATATGCATTACTTTTTTGGTCTCTTTATGAACTTTTTATGTGTCAAATTTGGCTGGAATGGACTTAAATCTCTCAGATTTTATTAAAAATAACTTAATTTGTGTTTCAAATATGTATAAAAGTCTTCTGATTGAATGTTGATGTATGAATTTTCATTTTTGGGTGAATTAACCCTTTAATAGACAGATTTTTCTTGCCATAATTTTTTTATTATTATTACACCTGATTCATTATAGACTGCAGACTCACATTCACAACTGTGGTAAAATATGATTTATTTTACAATGGCGCTGAAGATTCAGTAGCAGTGGCATACATTCATTAGTTGGGAGAGTGCCAAAACTGATACAGGAGAGCCTAATTTGGTACATTATGAAAATATTAATTTCCCCAAACTATGCAGTAAAGTTTGTTCAGCATAAAGCAGTGATATATTCAGGACAGCTTAATTCCTTTAAAGCAAGAGTAATTCATGTTCATCAGGGTCAGGCAGTTGCCATATTTGAGTTGACTGTTGTGTGATTGTTGTGTGATTGTTGTGGTGGTTGAGGACAAGTGTGGGTTTGAGTGATTGCAGCACTGATTATCATTGGTTTTTGGTGGTTTGGCAGAGACTGTGGCAGAGCCTTCTCTGCAGGCCACCCAGCTGAAACTCAAGAGAGCTCGATTGGCTGATGACTTAAATGAAAAGATCGCTCAACGCCCCGGCCCCATGGAGCTGGTGGAAAAAAACATCCTACCCGTGGACTCCAGCGTCAAGGAAGCCATCATTGGTGAAAATGCACACAATGATTATGTAATTAAATTGGGGTAAAATTGCACGTGTATGAATTATGTCCTTCGTGTTCATTGGGTAGATGGTCAGATGCAGTACCCCAGAATTCTAGACGAACCAATAGATGAGGACAGTGGAGATGCGTTTTCACCCGAGCAGCCAGGCAGTCAGGAGTCCCAGGGATCTGCAACCTCACCTGGGGAGGTCCGGACCATAGAGGAGTCCTCACCCGTGCCCAATAACTTGTTACAGGTAGTTCTCCCTCTTTCTTTTGACTTCAGGGATAGAACACAGGGAGCTCATGGTGCCAAAATACAGAATTTGGTGATTCAAGTTTTGCAGTACACTGAGATTCATTATTTTTGTTTTCACAGTACTTTCCTGCAGTCACCACCACTTCGACAGATTTCCTCAAGCCTTTTTCCACCAGTGAGAAATCAGTTAGCCCTCCAGCACCCATGCCACAGCTAGTCACCATGGCCCCTGTGAAGTCTGGGCCCACCCTTGTAAAGGTCAGTAAAGAACAATGGCTTCTATAGTCAGGAAAAAAACAACAAAAATGTATTAAATCCCCTTGATTTAGGTCTGTGGATCTCAACCTTTTTGACTTCAAGGCCCCCCATCACCCACAACAATATTTGACCCCCCCCATGACATTTTTTAACCAATATAATATTTAGCTTGACATAATTAGAAAGATGTATCTTTGTTATAAATGAACCAAGAAAGTTTTTTTTAATACTTGTTTTGCTATATTTGAAATTATTTTAAGTCATCTTGAGGCCCCTTTGGAAGTTTGTTGAGGACCCCTAATGGGCCCCGGCGCCCTGGTTGCGAACCACTGATTTAGATGTAATGCATAATGGTAAATCTCTGTTCAATCTACAGCAGAGTCAGCCTAAGCTACCTGGGGAGAAGAGCCGTAGCAAGAAGAGCAAGGAGGCCAAGCCACGTGTGAAAAAGTTGAAATATCATCAGTACATTCCCCCAGACCAGAAACAAGAACCAAACCAAGCCCCGATGGACTCTTCATATGCTCGTTTACTACAACAACAGCAGCTATTTTTGCAGCTACAGATCCTGAGCCAACAGCAACAGCAGCACTACAACTACCAGACCATCCTTCCTGCACCTCTCAAGTAAGCAAAGAGATCTGGTTCTGTGTGTTTGTAATCTGTGTATCAGGCCCTGTTGTGTTCAGTATGTACTGCTTTGCCAATCGGTGAATACAAACCATTTGGCCTTTGTCTTGCCTAATTTGGCAAAGGTCGTCTTTTGCTTTTGAAGTTAGCCTGGATGTGTTTTGTCAACCATTAGTATAATGGCTGCATATGAATGGTTTTAGGTGGAAAATGTCTAAAAACATTTTTGTTGCCGGCGGCACTCAGGACCATTACCTATTTTCCAATAACAAATCCTGTTTAGTGATTTACATTAATGGTAGGAAGTCGGTGAGGTTATTCCTCACCTCTTCCTTTTCCATCTCTTGTGCAAGATTTATTTTGACTGTCGTTGTTTTCTGCTGCTGCATTGTTCGGTGGTGTTTATTCATTGAGAACAAGGGTCAGAGAACCAAATTGTTCCTGCTGTGGTGTTAAGTGTTGTTCCTCCCCTCTTTTCCCATCTGCTTCCCTCCTCACCAGGCCTGTGATAGAGGGCCAAAACAGCAGTGCCACAGTCGCTATTAACAGCACCAGCAGCCTTCCTGCCTCAATTGTGGTGTCTCTGCCCACAGCAACACCTGTGCGGCCCAATAGCACCCTTTCCAACCGTAAGGCTGGCACACTACCAGTCAACTTGGAGGAGATGAAGGTACAGAGAGTTTCTGATTATACACAAAAAATGTAATCCATAATTGAAAAGCTACTGTTAAAACGTTTGTGGTTAGTGCATTTTTGTTTGTTTGTTTGTTTTTTGTTTAATGGTTTTGAAAGAAGTCTCTTATGCTCATCAAGGCTGGATTTATTTAATACAAAATGCAGTTAAACAGTAATATTGCAAAATATTCCTTAAATTAAAAATAAATGTTTTATGTTTTAATACATTTTAAAATTTCATTTCATATTAGAATGATTTCTGAAGGATCATGCAGCAGTCATTACTCCAGTCTTCAGTGTCAAATGATTCTTTAGAAATCATTCTAATATGATTTGATCCTCAAGAAACATTTCTTATTATCAATGTTGAAAACAGTTGTGCTGTTTATTATTTTTGTGGAAACTGTGATTTCATTTTTTTCTGGATTTTGATGAATAGAATGTTCAACAGAACAGCATTTATTTGAAATAGAAACCTTTTGTAACATATAAATGTCTTCTCTCTTACTTTTGATAAATTTAACACACCCTGCTGAATAAAAGTATACATTTCTGTAAAAAAAAAAAAAAAA
>RJVU01018281.1:3027594-3116550 GCA_003731715.1 Anabarilius grahami
TTTTGTGCATAATAATCAAATACAATAAAAAATATATGTATATTTAATAATAAAAAAATAGATAAATCCAAATAAAAAAGCTATATGACTTTTCCATTATGCAAAATTTGATTCAGTTGGTTTTGTCTACAATAAATATGCGTAATACATATAAATATGTGTGACTGAATTCAGATGATTATTAACAGTTTATATGGTGATGTATGTGGTAATCCAGAAATCACTTTTATTTTCTGTATAGAGCTTATATTTATAGAGTTAATAGCTTCCCTAATAATGGGTGTATTTTGGTAGGTGGCAGAGCTGAAAATGGAATTAAAGTTACGTGGTCTTCCAGTGTCAGGAACAAAAACAGACCTTATTGAACGACTTAAGCCTTTCCAAGAAAACCCTGTAACTACTGCACCCAACAACTGTACAGGACCTAACACACAGCCCTGCAGCACACCTATGGAGGTGTCCAGCATCACTACAAGCCTCTCCCCCATCCAGCAGCCCACTGAAAATATGAGCTCCACTCCGCCTGTGTCTCCTGGTTCTTCAGGGCTTCACAACAGAGAAGAAACATCCATGCAGGGACAGGCAGAGGCCCAAAACCACAGTTTAGTAAAGGCAGCTCCTGTTCCCGAGGAGCAGGACCGGAGACTACACGAAAAAGAGCGACAGATCAAGGAACTGCTGCGTAAACTGGAGCAAGAGCAGAAGCTGGTGGAGGAACTGAAGATGCAGCTGGAGGTGGAGAAAAGGAGTGGTCAAGTCATTCCACCTGTTGAACATTTTTCCAGTCCAGCCACCATGTTGGCATCTGTCAAAACAGAAAACACTGTCCCTCCCAACTGCACACTGAGTTCACACACTACACCAACTCTGGTGAAGCTCGAGGAAGCCCACCCCAGCCAGGTGACAGCTACCCCTCTCCATCAGTTCATTATCAGCCACCAAGGGGTGCCACAGGTCATAGGGCAGCCCCAGACTCTGCTAACCACTCCGCATGGGGGCACTCAGATCCTTCTTCCAATGCCCTTGGCGAATAATACCACTACCATCCAGCTGCCTAACACTAATGTCAAACTACAGGTAACAAAAAACATACAGACTGCTTTCTATGTGTTATATGTTTTGTAAACTTACGTCAATACTCAATTTAATTTCCATGTCTTTTTTTCAGCCAGTCTTGCAGGCTGTTTCTCCATCAGGCACAGGTCTAATTCAGACCCGCCAGCTACAGCCCACCAAGGCAGACAGTCCTACATCACAACAGCTGCTCAGTCACAACCACATAGTTCATGTCAGTTTCTTGATTGAATGTAAAAATGTTCCTTCAGACTATATAATGTAACAAATATGATAATTATTATTACCGTATTGTTCCGAATATAAGACTATAAGATTTAACTTGTACTTTTAATGAAATTTTGGTAGGCTACGTTGTTTTCACTATGAGATGGATAACCTAATTATTATAAAAAAATTATATAAGTGTTCATTTTTAAATGTGATCGTTGGTACATTTTACCATACTTTCAATACAAAAACTAAATTATGAAAAATATGCAATATTTTCAAATTAAGCATTTTCTTTCCAAAAAAATTTGATATAAAATACAAGATTTGGTCTTCAAAAAGCTTTTTTCCAAATGGTACATCTGGAAAAAGGGGGCTTTCGTCTTAAAATGAGGATCATCTTATATTCGGAACAATACGATATTATAATTATTATTAATGATTAATATTATTATTACTATTATCATTAATATTAATTTTTAAAAATGTATCAAAAGTGTTTCCACAAAAAAATATTAAGCAGCACAATTTTGCCATCACAGGAATAAATAACTTTTTTAAATATATTTAAAAATAATAAACACTTATTTCAAATTGTAATAATATTTTACAAATGATATTCCTGTTTTACTGTATGCAGCCCTGGTGAGCATAAGCGACTTTCAAAACTATAACAAATTTTACCGACCCCAAACGTTTAAATGATAATGCATGTGTAATTTTTATAGTTTATTTACATACTTACTTTACTTTTTGATATTATATTATATTATATAACACATTATTATATTATTAATTCGTAGCTTCAAATGAACATAATTTATGTGGTTGAATCTGCTCTCTTTACTCAGTATAATTGAGCTAATATATTTACAAAATTAAATAAAATATCAAAAAAATTGTCCAACCACTTACCGTAAAAAAGTAGCTGACACTGTTGTCAGTGATGTTGATCTCAAAATGACCAAATGTCAGCCAATTAATCGGCCTGGCTTATATATCACAACTTTTATCCACACTACAGAGTTGTTTTTTTTGTTTGTTTTTTTGCGTAGTATTGAATGACTGTGGAACCTGAGTAAGAACAGGATCAGTGCCAGCAGGAGCAATCAGAACAAGTGAACATTATCTGTGAGCTCTGGGATCATCTAGTTTTTGTCTGTCCAGTGGAGTCATTCATCAGCGAGATGGATGGGAGTCACTGCTCTCATTTCTTTCTAGGCTTTCACTCTACTGTAATTGGCCTGTCCTGGCAACAGGGCAGCATGCTAAGGTTTCCCAGCTAGATGGCCATTCCTTTGGCATAGTGAATGAACCTGGCTTGATTCCTGGATGACCAGAGTAACCAGAGCTCATTGGTTGTGATGAGCTGATAACATTTTTATTGACAGTCGCGCATGACCGCCACATGCCAACGTGACCCGAGGTGGCTTGTTCTTGTACCAAGCAGCCTCCGATTAAAGGGCGGACAGAAGATTATAACATAAACCAGGCTGTTAAGCATATGCTCTCTATGATGCTAGTGGGTGTTTCTGAATGCTCACAGCCTATTGGTTTACTCCTTACCCAGACTCTGCCTGTGGGCACCACCGAGAGGTCAGGTTTCCAGCACAGTAACAGTGAGAACCCAGCAGGTCTGGAGATACCTCAGTGCTTCCTCAGCAGCTCCCCAGAGAACAGGATCTCACCTCAGACGTCCCCCATCCCATCATCCCTTATCAATGGACCACTAAACAAGGTAGCACATCCTGCTCTTATTGATATGTTTAGTGTTGCTGTTTTGTTCTGCCTTGAATGTTCACTCACATTTTTATGCCCAGACCTTCATCCAGCAGTCTCTGGTTTTCAACCAGACGCCCAAGAACAGAGAGCCGCCCCGCTATGAGGAGGCTGTCAAACAGACCCGCAGCCTACAGAATCCCGCTGTCTCAGAGGTGACGTATCTCTGTTTTTTATACATCTACGCATGCTCATACACATACTAGGTTGAATACTTGGTTGTTTCAGCTGGTAGTCTTACCTCACCTAAAGATTAACTCATGTTGTTCCAGTCCTGTGCTGTTTTCTTTCTTCTGTAAAACACAAAATGAGATCTTAAGCGAATGTCTGATCCTCTGTTTTTCAAACATGGAATGGGAATGGTGACACCGCCAAGCACCAAAATAGAGGAAAAAGCACTGTCCATCTAGTCCATCTCAAGTGGTCCAATGTAGGTTGCTTGACCATTTTTAACCCTTTCATTTCTTAAATTTAAAATATTCCATCTGAGCCCCCTGCATGAGTTTTTTAAGGCAATCATTGTCACATTATTAGGAGTGATAATCTTTATGCACCTCATTATCTAATTTAGATTCTGGGAATCAAGATCCGATTCTACATTCCGATCTAAAAAGATTTATGTAATTTTACCGACTTTGAATATCAAGTGTATGAATTGTATTAAATTATTTATATAAGTACTTTTTTAAAAATAATTACAAATTAATAATAATAAATCAAAACAATTGAATGTCAATTATTGCAAAGCAGATATAAAGTAATAAAAGGGAACAAAGAAACACATTACAAGCAATAAAGAAAAAATGCTTTAAGTATCTGAAAGTTTTCCAGATGAGGGCAATGATGGAATTCTCAGCAAAATTGGTGTCTGGAACAAAAACAGACCTTATTGAACGACTCGAGCCTTTCCAAGAAAACAACTATCACTACTAACTATAAAATGTACTCTATTTTTCTTCCCAGTTGACCGGTCACTTACTTTCATGTCTTTTGGGAGAAGTGGATAAATTTACCTATTTACCTATGTTACAATGGGTTTCTGACATGAATAAAACATGACGTCAAATAATGTTAGACATCAGTGTCTACATTTTACAAAGTATAATTTTTTTTGCTAGTACTTATGTATTTAAATGTCTGAAACCTAAAATAAACATTATGTGGTTGAAAACATTGAACAGTGATATACAGTGCACAACATAAATGAGTACACCCCCTCTGAAACTTCTGAAAGTCAGCAATTACTCAATTATTTAGAAGACATGTTAGGGTTCTTTAGAGATATAATGTTCCAGCAAGTCTGCTTAATCAATTACAAAAGAAGCATGTCAAAATTATTCAGGAAAATAAGATTTTCTTATCAAGGTGATAAAATGTTGTTTAGCAAAAATGAGTACACCCTCCTAAAAGTTACTAAATAAAACAAAATAAAAATGTTCTGGTTTAGGTTTAAGGCAATGTTTGATCAACAGGTAAGTATGTTGAACCATACCATTTAAAGAGAAGTAATTTCTTGACAGTTAAAAGTGTTTTATAGTCTACTGAATCATTCTCAGACTTAATGCTGAAAACAATGGAACCACTTGGGAGAGAACTGTCAGGAGACGTATTTGTTAGCACAAAAGAGGACTACCAAATCGTTGTTTTAAGTGTGAAAATATAGCAAAAGTAACACAGAAATTCAAATACAATGGACTTGTGACAAGGCCCCTGAAATAATCAGGCCTACGTTTTAAGCTTTCATTTAGTGATGAGGGATTTTTTTTGCTAGACAAAGAGCAGGAGAAATACCAAGAAGAAGTCTCAGAATCAGCAAAAGCTCTGAAAAGAGTGACTGTTTATCTCACAGAGCAAGATGCAGCCTGCAGAAATGACATGCATGGTTGTTGTTCTCACTGGAACTACCTACTATAGCTAAAGCACAATAAAGTCAGTTAGCCATTTCCAAAGCCCATTTTTACAAAATATAGATTCTGGGAATCAATACTCTGGTCTCATGAGACCAAATCAATCATTTTGGATCTAACAGCATCCAAAATGTTATGGTGTTGCTAGAGGAGGAGTACAGTGAGAAGTGCCTGGTTCCCACAGTAAAGTTCAGTGGTAGTAAAGCTCTTATATAGGGATGTATGAGTGCTGAAGGTGTGAGGGTGTTGTGCTTTATCAATGCTGTCATGAATTCCCACACCACTGTGTAATTTAATACACAAACTTGAAACCAAAGATGTTACCCTTTCCTCATTCCCTGCATTGTTGGGCATTTTTTCAACATGACAATGAGGATATGTATTCTTCCAAGGTGGAAAACCCTTCCGTGGACTTGTATTGCACTCAATCTTAACACTCTTGAGCACCTTTGGGGGATTCTGTAGAGACGAGTTGAGCAACACTCCCCATTAAAGATCAGGGCATTTAAGGAGCACATCATCCAGGAGTTAAACAGGACAGATGTGACAATTTGTCATGAACTTGTACACTCAGTGCCAAGAAGGGTCAGAGCAGTATATTCAAAATTATGGAGGACATACTAAGTGCTAGAATATTATACATTTGTTGAATTAAATCTAGGGTGTACTCATTTCTGCAATCCTTAATTTAAACAAAATTGGCTAATTTACTTATTTTATGGCTATTAATGACATATATTTATCAGTTTTTATTATGTATATGTTTAATACATTTTAGTTTTGCCATCTTTCCATGAATTGTATTAGTGATCATAAAGAAAATACATATTTTGTATTTGTTCAGAGGGGATGTACTCATTTATGCTGTGCACTGTATGACAACCGCTATGTGGTTGTATACATTGAACAGTGACATATGACAGGTGCTAGGTGAGTCTCTCTCTGGCTCAACACCAGTCAAAGTGCGAAGGCAGGTTTGAATTTAGCAATTCTAATCAAACTGGTGTTATCTCCCGCTCCAGGGACCAGCCTAGAGTGACTACGCTGTTGTGATCGCTCACATTAAAGGGTTCAATTGAATTTTTAATGTGATTACCTTTATGTATTGGTATTGCAAAACATTTAGCATGTTCTTGTTCCTTAGGTTTTGAATTTATGTCCACATTTAATGATCAAGATTGCTCAAAAAGTTCCACTTTTAAGGTCAGTTTACAATGGGAAAGGATTATCTTAGTTTGGGGGGACCAAACTATCTAGACTATCCAGAAAGACAACTGCTTTGGTTAAACTAATAAAATAAAAAACTAGTGGTTTTGCAATACCAATACATAAACAACCACTTGAGATGCACTGACCCTATATTCCAAGTCCTCTTAATGGTCTTAAGTCCTCCAAGTCCATGATGACCAAATTTGTCGTATTATACTTTTATAGTTTAATAATAATAATATAATTAAATTTTGTGCTGTTTTTTGAGCCTAGTTGTATGAATTACAAGCTACTTTTGTTGAATGGAAAAGTCCAGTATGTATATTCTACCGAAGCTCTCATTTCTCTCATTTTCTGTTCCTTGGAAGAAAGGAAATAATATGGGGTTAAGAACCAATTTTGTATGCTTTATTCAACAATTTAAATTATGTAGGAGGAAAGGAATAAATGACAGGAAAAATAAAGAGATAAATGAACAAATAAAATATGTATGAAAATGTTTGAAAAATGTCAAAGTATAAGTGCAAACTAGAAAAGTGAACGATCTGTTCAATGTATTTTATTTTAATATTCTTTTAGTTCCGTTTGATTTTCATATTTTGTTTTTACTTGTGTACTATCATATTATTGTATGACTTGTTTCTGTAAAGAAACCTTTTAAAGGTGCTGTAAAAACGCTGTTAAATGTGCTATACAGGTCCTTCTCAAAAAATTAGCATATTGTGATAAAGTTCATTATTTTCCATAATGTAATGATAAAAATTAAACTTTCATATATTTTAGATTCATTGCACACCAACTGAAATATTTCAGGTCTTTTATTGTTTTAATACTGATGATTTTGGCATACAGCTCATGAAAACTCAAAATCTCAAAAAATTAGCATATTTCATCCGACCAATAAAATAAAAGTGTTTTTAATACAAAAAAAGTCAACCTTCAAAAAATTATGTTCAGTTATGCACTTAATACTTGGTCGGGAATCCTTTTGCAGAAATGACTGCTTCAATGCGGCGTGGCATGGAGGCAATCAGCCTGTGGCACTGCTGAGGTGTTATGGAGGCCCAGGATGCTTCGATAGCGGCCTTAAGCTCATCCAGAGTGTTGGGTCTTGCGTCTCTCAACTTTCTCTTCACAATATCCCACAGATTCTCTATGGGGTTCAGGTCAGGAGAGTTGGCAGGCCAATTGAGCACAGTAATACCATGGTCAGTAAACCATTTACCAGTGGTTTTGGCACTGTGAGCAGGTGCCAGGTCGTGCTGAAAAACGAAATCTTCATCTCCATAAAGCTTTTCAGCAGATGGAAGCATGAAGTGCTCCAAAATCTCCTGATAGCTAGCTGCATTGACCCTGCCCTTGATAAAACACAGTGGACCAACACCAGCAGCTGACATGGCACCCCAGACCATCACTGACTGTGGGAACTTGACACTGGACTTCAGGCATTTTGGCATTTCCTTCTCCCCAGTCTTCCTCCAGACTCTGGCACCTTGATTTCCGAATGACTTTGGACCACTGAGCAACAGTCCAGTGCTGCTTCTCTGTAGCCCAGGTCAGGCGCTTCTGCCGCTGTTTCTGGTTCAAAAGTGGCTTGACCTGGGGAATGCGGCACCTGTAGCCCATTTCCTGCACACGCCTGTGCACGGTGGCTCTGGATGTTTCTACTCCAGACTCAGTCCACTGCTTCCGCAGGTCCCCCAAGGTCTGGAATCGGTCCTTCTCCACAATCTTCCTCAGGGTCCGGTCACCTCTTCTCGTTGTGCAGCGTTTTTTGCCACACTTTTTCCTTCCCACAGACTTCCCACTGAGGTGCCTTGATACAGCACTCTGGGAACAGCCTATTCGTTCAGAAATTTCTTTCTGTGTCTTACCCTCTCGCTTGAGGGTGTCAATGATGGCCTTCTGGACAGCAGTCAGGTCGGCAGTCTTACCCATGATTGCGGTTTTGAGTAATGAACCAGGCTGGGAGTTTTTAAAAGCCTCAGGAATCTTTTGCAGGTGTTTAGAGTTAATTAGTTGATTCAGATGATTAGGTTAATAGCTCGTTTAGAGAACCTTTTCATGATATGCTAATTTTTTGAGATAGGAATTTTGGGTTTTCATGAGCTGTATGCCAAATCATCAGTATTAAAACAATAAAAGACCTGAAATATTTCAGTTGGTGTGCAATGAATCTAAAATATATGAAAGTTTAATTTTTATCATTACATTATGGTAAATAATTAACTTTATCACAATATGCTAATTTTTTGAGAAGGACCTGTATAATGCTTCCACTCCCACACCCAGATACACTTACATAAACACACACACACACAAATATATACAAACAGGAGTTATCAGAATAGACTTGTCATGTTGGCTGTTGATATGTAAGTTTGCTTGTTTGCCTTGGTTATTTTGCATTCTTTTTATAAAAACATCTTTGTTTTTATAAAAAGGTGCTATATAATACTTTATATTTCCTGAAAACTATCCCTTTGAGACTCGTTGTTTGCAGTTAACCAGAGGCACTACTGTACTTTTCCAATGTTTACTGCTGTAATTTAGTTAATCATTTCTTCATTTTGTTTGACCTTTCTTCTGTGCTGTCCTTGAACTGAAAAGCCATTTTATTTTTTGTCGGTCCGCAGATTCCCACAGCGACAAGTCAACAGATGGATGATCTCTTTGACATTTTAATAGAAAGTGGAGGTGAGTTTGTCATATTGTTGCAGACTACAATAGGTGTGCATAAGGTCACTTCCATTTGTCCATAACTCTCACTATAAATCCAGAGTCAGATTATATTTCACGATTGATAATCGTGGGTACGGAGGATGAGAAGGTCAGACCCATCTTGGCAGTCAAGCTACATTTCTCAGAAGCCCCCTTTTCAGCGCTGACTGCTGTAACAGCTTGATGTCTCCAGGATTCAGTGACAAATAGACTACCATTAAAAAGTTTGGGGTCAGTAAGATTTGACATTAAAGGATGCATTAAAAGTAACATTAAAAATATTTATAAGCAGGGCCTGAAATTAACACTTGCCAAGTGCCAAAGAAATTAAAAAAATCTTACTGACCTTAAACTTTTGAACAGTTTGATAGAGACGATATATTAAAAATGATCTATTAATGTCACTGTTTTTTTTTGTTTGTTTTTTTTTTGTATGAAAATGTCAACATTTATTAAGTTCTTGTTCCACCCCATTTTGTTTTCTGCAGAGATTACTCCCTTTAGTCAACAGGACCCATCTGTGCCTAAGATGATGCCTGTCACGGCCAGCATCACCACCCTGCCTATCAACACCGCCCTGTCCCGACCGCCCGCCCAGGTGCAGATGGCACCCCCTCCGGCGCTCATTATGGAGCCTATGCCTAGCCTGGCCTCCCTGGACACCGATAACCAGTTGGAGGCTTTGCTGGAGGGCACGCTCGTTGGGGACGCAGAGCCGGAGCAGAGGACTTTGGGCCTGTTAGAGGAGCTGCAAAACCAGATGCTGGAGCAGCCAAACTCCCCAATGGACACTTGTGAAATGAGTTTCACTGACCCACCTGCGCCTTCCTCCTCCGCCCTGTCCTTTTGTCTCCAAGACACCGGCCTGGACAACATGGAGTGGCTGGACCTCACTATGCCCGGGCCTATAGGTGGACTCAACCCGCTGGGCATCACTTCTGAATTCCTGGACACTCATGACCTGCAGCTGCACTGGGAGTGAGAGGAATCACTTCCAACACAATTAAACTTTCACTCGCACAACAAGCCATCTGTCTGTGGGGCGTACAGTAGGGGAAGTAGGGATCGTCTGTGTGGTGGTGGTTCACGTCTGGCAGCTTCATGTGACTAGACTTCACTTCACTTATGCTGGTTCTATATACCATCTGTTCTCGTTCACATTAACGCTCTTGTTTGATCAGAGATCAGAATAGACACAAGAGCCTTGTGGGTAATGCTGGCTAGTTCCTGAATGTGCTCTCTTTGTTGTGCCATACTGAGAGGGAGCTGCTTTTGGGCAGATTGAATTCTGCTGTATTGCTATTTCGCTTTTTGTTTTTTTTCATTCATGTGCCATTGACATCAGATTGGTTGCAGTCAGTCTATAAATATGGCTAATTTTGAGGGAAGGCTGACGATTCCAGACATAGTGGCATCAGAGTAGACTTTGCTTTGTTTGCACAAAATTAAAAATGACCTTGATCAACAATGCCATTAGTGCTGCGGTCCATAAGCGTGAGTGTCCGTTTGGAGGATGATAATGTCAGACTCATCCTGGCTGTCAAGCTACATTTCCAAGATTCGGTGGCAGATACACTACCGTTCAAAAGTTTGGGGTCCATAAGATTTTTTAAAATTATTTCTAAGAAATTGCTGTGACTCAGCAAGGATGCATTGAATTGATTAAAATTGACAATAAAGACATGGGTTAGTTCACCCAAAAATGAAAATTCTATTTTTAATTACTCACCCTCATGTCGTTCCACACCCATCTTCAGAACACAAATTAAAATATTTTCCATAAAATCCGATGGCTCAGTGAGGCCTGCATTGCCAGCAAGACAATTAACACTTTAAATGCCCAGAAAGCTACTAAAGACATATTTAAATCAGTTCATGTGACTACAGTGGTTCAACCTTAATGTTATGAAGCGACGAGAATACTTTTTGTGCACAAAAACAAAACAAAAATAACGACATTATTCAACAATATCTAGTAATGGCCGATTTCAAAACACTGCTTCATGAAGCTTCAAAGCTTTATGAATCTTTTGTTTCGATTCAGTGGTTCGGAGTGCGTATCAAACTGCCAAAGTCACGCCCCCCAGTGGTGAACCATTGAAATTTCGAAACACTTATGACATAACGAAGCCTCGTTTACTGAAATCACGTGACTTTGGCAGTTTGATATGCGCTCCGAACCACGTCACAAGTGTTAATTGTCTTGCTGGCAATGTGGGTCTCACATTTTTTGAAAAATATCTTAATTTGTGTTCCGAAGACGAATGAAGGTCTTACGGGTGTGGAACGACATGAGGGTGAGTAAATAATGACAGAATTTTCATTTTTGGGTGAACTAACCCTTTAATGTTGCAAGTCATTTCTATTTCAAATAAATGCTGTTCTTTTGAACTTTATATATCAATAAAAGAATCCTGAAAAAAATATATATTACAGTTTCCACAAAAATATTAGGCAGCATAATAGATGCACCGATATATCGTCCAATAATCGGTATCGGTTAGTTTAAAAACAGCCGATAGTCAGGGCCGATATATCCTGTCAATCAAAAAAGGGTAGGAAAATGCACTGAATTTGTGCTTTGTGTAAAGAAAATGCTAAGAAGCCAGTTTTACTGTTCAGTATTAATGGTAATTATATGAATAATAACATTCAGAAAGTTAAGAAATATTAATTTAATCTTCAGAATTTAGTTAATGTGTGTTAGTATTAATTTGAGTAATGTGTTGTGATACCAGTTACTCTGAAACAAGTTGATGAAATGGAGAGAATAATGTTTTTATTTGCATTTTTTTTCAAAATATAGTGATTAATTATTAATTATAATGAAATTATCATTAATTTAAAAGAAGGTATAAAAGGCAGAACCCCAAAACTATTGGTATCGGCAAATATCACTCTGAATATGTACACTCTCTCTCTTTGTAATCTGATTTTAAAGACAGTCATATTGTTTGAAGGATGACTGACTGCAGACCAGAGGAATCAATTCATGGTTTATTCATGGTTTAAGTAGCTGGAATATCAGATTTTCCGTAAACATAAATGGCCAGTCTTGGATGAGTTTGCAAAGAGCATTTGGCTTGATGTGGACTGAGAATCGCAGACAGATTCATTTCTTCAGTCCTAGACACATGAAAACCTGTTTTGAAGACTTAATTTATGTCATGGATCAGCTCTCAGTTTCAGCCAAATGAAAAAAATAAATAGCGTCCAATTTTGATTAACAGGTGATCAGTTATATACTGTTGTGAAACGGTCTGAAATGAATCAAATTTGATGTAAATAATCTATGAGAACAGCTATTTGTAAAAAAAAAAAAAAAAAAAAGTAAAACTGTCACGTCTGACTTGTTGGATGTCCAACCCCTTGTTTGTGTGTATGTGAACTGTGAAGTGTGTTCGTCACTTCAGTGGAATGTTGTGTGTTCGAATCAATTGATTTTAGGTGCATCATACTGTAAGGACGTTCGAGTTCCAGAATTTTTTCCCACTTTTCTCAGTTTGGTTTGCACAGTGGTCACTATATTTTGCGTTGTGTGCTTCTTATTGATGCCATGGAACAAAGCTCCGTTAAAGGCGCTGCTTTTAGAAAGAGATTACGCAAATGAAGCCATCAGAAGTAACAACTGACACTAAATACAATGATCTCTCTAACAGCACTATATGTTATGTATGAACATAGAGGATCTTCGTACTGTTTATTCCTCCTGTAAATGGAGTTTTGAAAATGCAAATCTCTCTGGGGTTGTTTCAGAAGCAAACCAGACGGTTGAAGTGGTTACTAATGACTTTACTGCATGTTAAATGTCACTGGAAGCTTAAAAATTCGTTTGTTGAGGGAGTCTGAGAACATAATGATCCAGATTTGTCTGCTTTCATTGTTCTGAACATTTTTGCAGGCCTGTTTTGTCAGGTTCTTGTACTAAATATCTGTGTGTGGGTGCATGTGTTTGTATGCTTGAGCGTCTTTGTCTGTTTTACTGCCTTTTTGTTCGAAATTAGACCATCCAAATGAAATATCTGTGTAAATGAATAACAGTATATATATATATTTGAAAATATCTTGGCAGCATGTGAATAATCAAATTGATGTGATATCTTTCAGAGAAACTTCCTCTTGTTGATTTTCTTTTGTTTAGCCCTTTCTGATTTTATCTATGCTTTTCTTTCATGTTGTTGTCAGCCACCTCATGGAAAAAAATGTTATTCGTATATATATATATATATCCTGCTCTGACGTGACTCCTTTCCATCCAGCAAGGCAATACTCATCCAATGGCTTTGAACTCACCTCTCTCAGATGTGAAGCGAGTTTTGTTTGATCCAAAGGGGGTTTCAATTATACGTTATTTGTACAAGATGTACAGCACTTTTCCTGCTGCAGTGACGAACTGCTCATCACAGTTAGATCAACCGCACAGCGTTAAAGCACCTTTACAGATGAGCTTTTATAAAAGAAAACTTTTATCAGCTTTTTGTGCTTCAGTGTTACATGTGTCGTCCGCTCAGAAGTCGGATGATTAACGATGCTCATCGGCTTAGTTTTTAAGGCTTTGTACTGTTTGCTCTGCATACTTTCCAAATTGTGGCCTCTCCAGGGAAGTAAAAATGCCAAATACTAGTCTCAACTAGTATAATCATTCACTGCTGTGTGTAGCTATGGGGACAAATTTATAAGGAATAATACGTGTGTGTGACTGTTCAGAGCCATTTTTGGCATTACTGACCGCTGTTATTATGCAGCCTGGAGCAATTTTTTATGTACCCCTATTAAACTATTATTCTGACAAGCAGGTGAAGGAGAAAGAATAGTATACACTGACATTGCTAGGTTTCCATCATGTGATGCCTCTTGTGTTTTAGAGCTTCTGTGGGTTTCAAATTACCAAAGAGGCCAAATATTGTACTATGCCACTTCATGTAGATATATACACTACTTTCAAAAGTTTGGGGTCAGGTTTTTTTTTATTTATTTTTTTTATAAGAAATTAATACCTTTATTCAGCAAGGATACATAAAATTGATCAAAAGTATCAGTAAAGACATTTACAGTTAGAAAATATTTCTATTTCAAATAAACGCTGATCTTTTGAACTTTCTGCTCATCAAAGAATTCTGAAAAAATGCATCAAGGTTTCCACAAAAATATTAAGCAGCACAACTGTTTTCAACTTTGATAATAATATGCTTTTTATTGCTTAAAGGTGCAATGTGTAAAATTTGGGAGGATCTATTATTTACAGAAATGCATTGATTTCAGTGGTGTATAAAGACCTTATATAATGAACCGTTATGTTTTTATTTCCTTAGAATGAGGCATTTATATCTACATACACCAAGGGTCCCACCTCCATGTTAGTCGTCATTTTGCGCCGGCATGTTTCTAAAGCAGCCCTAAACGGACAAACACTCTACAGAGCGCGTTTCATCACTATGTTGATCTTCTTCTAAATCGTTTGTGTTTTTAGAGGCAGCTTGCATCGTCACTACATTGAATACGCACAAAGAAGTAATAGTAGTAGTAATAGTCGTCTGGTTTATTAGAAGCAGAGACTGTTCTTTGTTAGAAGTAAGAAGAAACCTCATTGCTTGTCTGGCTAACGTACTCTCTGCTGTCTCAGACCACGACATCTTTGACTTGTGTTGGCCGGACGGCCACCGTAGCTTCTCTATTTTGCTTCAAAAGCGAAGAGGGAGCTGCCTTTGGTTGCAGCTCGCATCCTCACTTCTAGATGCCGCTAAAATTTACACACTGCACCTTTAAGCAGCAAATCTGCATTTTAGAATGATTTCTGAAGGATCATGTGACACTGAAGACTGGAGTTAATGGCTGCTGAAAATTCAGCTTTGCCATCACAGGAATAAATTACATTTAAAAAAATATTAAAATAGAAAAAACTTATTTAAAATAGTAATATTATGAAATATTATTACAGTAAAGGCTGTTAAAATAAAAGCAGCCTTTGTGGGCAGAGAATAATCTTACTGATTCCAAACTTTTGTATGGTTGTGTAGGTGGTTGAGGATTTTTCTTGGAGAAAATGTTTAATCTTTATTGGATTTAGTTGATTGTAAAAAGGTTGGAGATGAAGATTCAATACAAGTGTCACGTTTGCTGTTTAATAGTGCAGTTGGAGAGTAAAGCAATAACTTGCATTTTATATTCAGTGCTGTATTGTATACGGTATATGCAGTAGATGAGATATCAGAGCATCTCTTCAGTTTTACGTCATCTATTTGCATGGACGTCTGTTGTGGCTGAGCTCTGGAAACCTGTGGCTTGCGTTTTTGCCATTTAGGATGTCAAAGCTCAGCTCCTGTTAGGCTTAACGTAGAGATTTAGGATTCCTAATTCCTCATTTTCAACAACGTCTGCTGGACTCATCTAGGTATCATGCTCTTTATCAAATATTAATGTATATTATGTATCAGTGGTGATGACACTGGGCGATATTTCCTGCCGCCTTTGAACATGCTCCAAAGCGGGAGATCAATCATCATTTGTATGCCATATGTTTTGCACATTGTGTACATATTTCAATGGATGTAGTACATATTTTTATACATGTTTGGCGCATCCATGAGCTATATTTTGTGAATAGTTTTGAAGATACAAGTATATATACGCCATCACATGTCAATAGATGTATTGTGAAAATACTGTCATAGAGGATGTTTTAAAGTCTCTTAAATAAATCAAAGGAATGACATGCAAAACTGCGTCTGTTATTATTTGTCATAAGAGATGTCGAAACAGTTATTTTTATATTCTGAATGTTTAATATTACACATCTTTTCAAGTTGTAATTGGACTCTTTGGGTCTTCCATGATGTATTAGAATGTTTCATGTACAAAAAACAAATCCATTGTTTTCATAGTGAAATTTAATACAATATATTTACTATAACTATTCTTCAGGCTCATTTATCTGACTTTTACATGAATGCAACTAGTATTATATTAAGAGAAACATAAATGTCACTCAAACCTGGCCATTTCACTTTGAATATCAGTAAGAAAAGACATTGCATTGATACATATCTTTTGTCTCGAGGGCTTGGATTGTTATCCAGATCATTGTTACTATCCACATTGCTCATGCCTGTATACTTTTTTCATTTTATTTGTACTTTCATAGGAGTATTTTAATTTTGCTGCACTACATTTTAGAAAAGTAAAAAGAAAAATGTGATTTTGAAATGAATAGAGACCCACTCCAAGGCATGATAATGATGATGAATTGGTGAAATAATTTATTATTTTCAACTGGTTGAAGCAGTTCACAGTTATTTCTGAATTTAACTCATCCAACTGTATGGCAAAGAACTCTGATTCAGTCTAATAGGAGTGAGTCTCGAGTGGTTAATAAACCACTGATTTGGTCATATCTGACTCAAAATGAGCCAATAGTACATGATTTGTGCACTTCTTCCACCACTACTCGTGACTGATTATATCACCCTAAAAGCATGTCTATTGGAAGAGGTTAATACAAATGACTGGTGGCCACTAGCACAGTTATTAATTGCTTGACTACGGTTGAATTCATTTGTATATATAGTCTCTCAAAGCCTACAAATTGACTTCCCAAACAATTCTGTCAACAGGATAGAGATACAAATCCCTCTCTCTGAAAAACAGGCTCAAACAGCACTGACAGTGTCTTGGGTCCAGCTTCAGGCTCTTCTGATGTATTTACAGTCATGGTCTCACAGAGCAGGAACTGTTTTATTCTATGCTTCAAATTCGATCTACTTCACAGATGATTTTGTGGCAGGACGGACAATTGTGGGTGACATCTTTGAAGCGATCCATACAGAAGGGGATCAGGCAACATCCAGCCAGACACCTGTGCCAGAAACGAAACAATGACAATGTAAATGTTCTTTATTCTGGCACTGTAGAAATAGTTTTTGGTTCATCTAGTTGAATTGCCTGCTTAGCAGATTCACATACAGAGAGGAACTCCTTGAATAATGAAGAACAGTTATTCAATAATGAACAATACAACATGTACATGTGAGGAATAATAATACTGGTTCTTGAATCAGATTTGCACAGTGTTTTGAACTACTGGTTCAGAGCCAGAAATGTGTAATCGCTCATTATCATCTTTTTTTATCATTCTTTTGCGGATGTGGATCAGTTCAGGACCATGATCCGTTCACACTGAAATTTGATATGGGAATCTGAGCAATAAATCAGAATTGATCACTAATAAAGCTTGCAGTGTGAATATAGCCTAAATGGCTACAAGACTGAATCTTTGAATCATTCATTCCTTCAAAAACACTGATTCATTCAGTGACAAATTAAAGGGATAGTCCACCCAAAAATGAAAATTGTCATCATTTACTTACCCTCATGTCTTTATTCTGTGAAGCATAATTTTGAGAAATGTCTGGTTTTTTTAAAAACTGTTTAGTTATCCAGATTTTTAAAAAATGTTTTCTTTTGTGTTCCACAGAAGAAAGTTATACACACTCTAAAAACAACAACAACAACAAAACGCAACAGTTTACATTATTTTGTTTGAGTTTTTACAGCTTTGAGTGAATTTACGTTCAAACAACAAGCTACATTGAGTTAGAGGAACTTAATAATTTGTAGCATAAACACACATTTTAAAATTGATTACTCAAAAAAATTACGTTGCTCCAACTACCAGAGGTGCAGCCCTGGAACCAATTAGCTAATCTTGTCTATTTCAGTTCAAATCTATAATAAATTTTAAAATTTGGTTTTTTGTTTATAAATCATTGTATAGAATGGCTCCATTGCATTTGGTGGATTTGATTGAGAAACATGAGCCAAAATGGTCTTTAAGGTCAGCTGACCAGCTGGCTTTGATGATTCCTAGAACTAAATGTAGAAGTGGAGATCAAGCAATGTGGCGCAATGATATTACGCAGCGCCTGTGACCCCCTGCTTGCACAGGGAGCGTGCCTTGCAACCATGGAGACATTTGTGAGAGGCGCTGCGTAATATCATTGTGCCTGCTGCACACATGGTACGGCAGCAAAGTTCCTTGATTATTACGCTGGAATGAGAGTATAGTTCCTAGCCATATTAGCCTAGAAAATCACAACTTTTCATTTTCCGTCGGTCTTAGTACACGATGTAACTACAAAAGAGTCAAGTTTTAAATAGGAAAAACATTGAAACTCTTTGGTCATTTTTGAGCGAGATGCTAACGGTCTTATCAGATTCAATGAACTATGCTAAGCTATGCTAAAAGTGGTACCACCAGACCCGGAGATCGGCTGAATGGATTCGAAAACGGTAAAAATCAACTGTTTAACTCTAGGGGAGTTGGAAAATGAGCCTATTTTCAAAAAAAGTGGAGTGTTCCTTTAAGTTGATGTAATGATCAACATTATTATGTCAACAGAACTCTACAAAATAATGTTTGCAATTTAAACATTTTAATTAAAACAATAAATCCTTTTTTTTTACTTGCAACCATGCATTTATTTGAATTACTGAATAACTTTTTAGATTGCAGGTTTGGAACACCATGAAGGAAAGATTTTTCATTTTTGGCTGAACTAGTCTTTAAAGTGACTGTCTTAATGAGTGAGTCGTTGAATCATCCACTCTATTTACAGTATATAAAAACATTCATTTAGCCTGTGTGTGTTGCTCGGTGATGCACATTTACTTCTGCTGTGGTTTCTTTTCGTCTAACTATTTCCATTGGCGGAGCAAAAATAGACATGAGCTGGCAATACTGTGACAAAGTTATTCTCGTTTATTGAACAGTTACATTAAAACAATATTACATTCGCAATTGTGCTGTTAGTCTGAATATCAACACAGCTGTGATTACTTGCTATATTCAGAACAACAGCGCTCTTGCTCATGCAGTTAGATTATTCATTGTAGAGTACTCACCCCACCACAGACAAGAGACAGCAAAAGAGGAAGGCATTGCTGCCCACTTTATAGTGAATCTCAGTGGTGACAGTCTTATGGCAAGAAGGGCATTTCACTTTGGCAGGAGACATAGTGACATCGTCCAGGTTTATTACAGCTTCTGGGAATGCAAAACACGTTCATTTTGTTTGTTTATTCATCATATGCAAACCATTTCTATGGGAATCTTAATCTAAAACATTTGTCAAGAGGTTTTGCCTTGCAGTTTGTCAGTTGTGAAGATTGTGCAACATAAATGTATTATCTTACCTGTGTTACCATTGATAGGGGAAAGAGTTCCTGAAGGAGAAATGTAGTCTTTGGATTGGTGAGTATGTCATACAAAATAATTCATGTTACATTTACAATATAACTATTATTTTACCTGTGTTTCCCTCTTGCAGAGCAAAGATTGGGGAAATAATTTCTGTGGGAGTAACAGGGAGAATGTAGAGTCCTTGGACTGGACCTTGAATTGAATCTGTCATGGAGAGTATATAATACAAGATAAATAATGCTACATTTGCATACTAATGACTGAAAATGTTCCATAAAAGCAACAGTATCAAAAAACATAATGTTTTTTGTTTATCTAGTATACCTTTTTTTTTTCTTAAAGAGTATTGTTTAATTGAAATGTCCTATGTTCTGAATTTTTATATTATATATACATATCATGAAATGTGTTTTGAGGACAGATTTACATAATGAGCAGTAAACATAAAATATGTACTTTGTGCTTTGGGGGTCTAAATAAAAAAAAGAAGGAGTAAAATTTATGATGCTTTTCCCCTTAGAAATTTAATTGACTAAAAATGCTTAGTATGTAGAATTTTTGTAGTATTTAATGAAAATATTCGGTAGTTAGTAAAAGAAGTTTCATTAGTACTTGAGTCATTTAAGTCATTTGAAATATATCGTATATACACTGCCCTCCAAAAGTTTGGAAACGCCCTAGAAAAGTGGGGTTTTGGACAATACTGGCATGAATCCTTTTTAATTTGTGATAATTTTGCACTGATAAGGGAAAACACAAACTACGAAAACATATTTCATTACATAAACAGTTTATACATAGAAAAAAACGTATATATTCGATTCATCAAAATATCCACCATTAGCAGCTATCTGACCTAAACTGGGTTCTAATTGGTTCATTGTATTCTAAACTTAATTGGCAATCAACTGTTGAAGCTATTAAGGTGTGCTGACCCAAAAATCTTTCACAAACCTGGGCCAAGTTTAAACCAGGCATCACAGCTGGCAAAGGGGCATGTCTGACATGTATATATTGCCATTATTATGTAATCAAAATGAAAATTATTATTGCTGGTCTTCAATGATAATGTCAAGTTACTTTAATGTATTTGCACTAAAAAATGATAAGGATTTATGCTGATATCGTCTAAAACCACACTTTGCCAGGGGTGTTTCCAAACTTTTGGAGGGCAGTGTATATTATATTATATTATTATTTTGCACAAGCTTGTTTCTGCCTTTCTGTTGTTTATGTTGTTGTGTGTGTGTTTTTTTTTATAATCGAGACACATGCCTGTGGCCTGTATTGTAAAACATTGGCTTTTTTTCTGAATAAGATCCTTCTCTTTTTGCTCCAGTAACTTCAACTCCTCCTCTATTCTGTCCAGTTCTGAAGGGCCCTCTTCGTTCGCAAGGTATCCTAAAAGCAAAAAATATGTAAAAATGTAAAACAACCAAATTATTGTTTGCACTAACTAGTCAAATGTAAGCATGCATGGATAACATCCAAGAATGAACTTCTTGAGGGCAATTTGAATGCTCATTTCCAGGGAAAGTAGGTATAGCTCCTTTAGTATTAAGAGAGGAGGAGTAATTGCACTCCGTTGTTTGCATGTTTTATTGCTTAGTGAAATAGCCAACTGTTGTTGTTCCTGCTCTGAAGTCTTTTGAGTCAACTGAGTGGTTTATAATACCTCTAGTAATGTTCCCATTGATCAAACTAATCAAAGTACATTTTATTGTTATTATTTAAAGGTCAGTCATTTCTTCACCATCATCATCATCCTTTCTAAAGAGTTTTTTCTTTACCCTCTATTTTGTTGTTCTTCTTTTGGATCTCCTGTAGAAACTGAAGCCGGTTTTGGAGCTGTTGTCGTCTGAAGAGGATGGTCCACAGGTCTGTGGTATCTTCATCCTGTTCAGGGCCCTGTGGCAGCACTGCGGTCATACTGCTGCCCTACAGGCCAAAATACATACATTTTAAATAGATCTAATTTGTACATATTTACGTTTTGACATAAAAGAAAGACCACAAAGTCCAACTGTTCTTCATTTGCAACCATCTGTGGATTTGCAGCTGCAATAATAGGTTAGCAAGCCATTTAAAATGATCTGGATTTCTGCATTGTTTACTAAAAAATATGGTGTGATTTTAATTTAAGTCATGATTATAGACAAACACAATCTGACTAAAGTATTAACACAAATAATTAAGTAAATGAACCCTTGAATTTAGTAATTTGTAGATCCTCCTTCAGCGCCAAACATCTCCTGTATCTTCTTATAAGACTTTTTTCCTCTAAACAAAGGGTTGCGTATTTTTGCCCAAAAGCTTTCGTCTCAGCTGTCCACAGAACATTTTCCCAGAAGCACTGTGGTGCCAAACACGAGACACACCTCAATATTGCTTTAGACTGCAGTGGTTATGTGTTATCCTTTCTCAAACACCATTTTTGTTCAGTGTTTTTCTGATGGTGGACACATGAACAACGACTTTAGCAGTTTATGAAGGTCTTTTGCTGTTGTCCTTGGGTTCTTTTTCTCACCTCTTTCAGGATTCCTACTCCTAGGGAATAGCAAAAGTCCAGAAATGTCCACAGTGATTTATGAACTCCCAGGTCTTTAGAAAAGCTTTTGTAGCCTTTCCCAGCTTTGTGCATCTCCCTCATGTGTTTTAGGGTTCTGTGATAGCACTAACCAATCTTTCTTGAGAAGAACAAACTTGTTAGTAACAATTTTGTTGTGGCTTAGGGCAACTGTTTGACCAACACTTCCAATCTCATCTCCTTAATTTACTCCAATTACCTTTTGGAGGTTACTTTTGGTTCACTTACTTTCTCCACCCTGTACTGTGAATAATCACTCAGTGTCTGTTTGTGTGTATTAGTTTAGTCAGATTGTGTTTGTCTATATTTGTGAGTTGAATTAGGATCATATTACATTGTATGACTCAATCAATAGGGCTGCACAATATTGGGAAAACTGACATTGCAATATTTTGTTTTTCTGCAATATTGTGATTGTGAAAACAGTTTCACCAGATGACTTGAATAGCTCTATTTGGAAAGACTTAATCATTCTAGAATGATTGGTGTGATTTTGTACGGAAGTGAATCTGCATAGAAAGTAATAAACAAATTACAAGCATTAGATACAATAGAATACAAATGGAATAAACAGCTTTATGTTTTTCAGTTAAGTCTAGCAGTGTTCGGTAACACTTTATTTTACAGTGCCGTAGTTACATGTTACTACATGTACTTACTATAGTAATAACAGCATAATTACAAGTAACTAACCCTAAACAAATTTCCTTCGGCATAATAGTTTTATCTATCTATCTATCTATCTATCTATCTATCTATCTATCTATCTATCTATCTATCTATCTATCTATCTATCTATCTATCTATCTATCTATCTATCAAACCCTAACTGTAACTCTATAGTAAGTACATGTAGTTAATTAATAGTACTCAGTACTTATTTGAGTAATTACAATGTAACTACGGCACTGTAAAATAAAGTTTAACCCAGTATTCAGGTACATAAATTGAATGATCAAAAGTAAAATAACACTGCATAGACTTCACTGTATAAATTAAATGAAATTAAAAGTGATTTTCTCTTTGTATTTTGTTGTTTGATTAACATTGGTGACAAACAGCTGCAGGTATATTAGGCTGCTGTCACTTTAAGAGCTAATGCACGGATCCAATATAATGACACGCATCTATTTTCTTTCTCAATTCTCAGTTCTCAGTTCTCAACAGAAAACGACCGAAAGGGCACTTTACCAGTGTTGGGGAAAGTTACTTTTAAAAGTAATGCATTGTAGTATTGCATTACTCCCTAAAAATGAACTTGTGTTACTACTTTTTATGTAAAGTAATGCGTTACATTACTTTTTCATTACTTTTTCTCACCTGGGCTGGGCTTGCTTGTTTATTTCTTTTTTAATAACAACAAAAAAGTTATATTTTTGGCAAATGTAAAGGTCATTTTTGCTTATTAGTATGGTTGAATTAGATCATTGAAGGTCAGCAGCAAAGACATTGGTTAATAAAGTGAGATTAAATTCATAAAGTATATTTGTTTACTTTAATATATTTAATTATTGCAGGTTTGTGCAATATTCTGAGATTGCATTTCACTGTTTCTATTCATTTTGAGGAATACTGACTCTGTTTTTGTGCAAGTGAGATGAGTAAATGCTCACATTTAGTGTAGAACTACAATAACGGTCAATGCTTCTGCACTTACTCTCGATTTCTCTCAATATGGGGATAGGAGAGTCATGGGATATCAGTCAATACATGGGAAAAAAAAACTTGCGATACTTATTTGAAAAAGTACTTCAAAAAAAAAATGTTGTTGTAAATTTAAAAGTAATGCGTTACTTTACTAGTTACTTGAAAAAAGTAATCTGATTACGTAACTCAAGTTACTTGTAATGCGTTACCCCCAACACTGCACTTTACTATTAGTGATTTAAGGGCAGGGGCAGCCAAAAAGTTCTTAACATGTGAAGATCTTCATTATGTTTTAAAAGTATCTCAAGACACACCTTATTAAAGTGACTATGACTATGAAGGTTTCTTTTCAGTATTTATTTATTTGACATTTTTAGCAATACATAATTTCTTTTGTCATAGACTTTACCCATAATAAAGAATAAAAATATGTGTGTCATAACCACTGATTTGAATTATAGATGTTTCTAGATAGGCTTTCTCGGGTGTGATAGTGATGGTTTTGACTACACACGCACAGCCTACAAGATTTTGAATCTTTTTTGGAAAAGTTTTTTTCAGGGAAAATTTGCTTTTGCAAAACAAATATGCCACAAACATTTCCCAGACAAATTCCATTGAATTCCTCTTTGTGGCTGTTATAGATATAGATAATTTCGGGCTTTCTCATTATTGCCCACCTACCCAAATGAGCAAACTTCACTACTGCTCTCACTGTAAAAAATCTAAAGTTGAGAAAACTTAAAAGTTTAAGGCAACAAACTTCAGCAGATTTTTGTGTTTTCTCAACTTGTTTTTGTAGGAGATTTTTGAGTTTTCTCAACTTTTTGTTGTATAAACTGAAGACAAGAAGTTGAGAAAACTTACAAACCTGCTGAAGTTTGTTGTCTTAAACTTTTAAGTTTTCTCAACTTTTGATTTTTTACAGAATGTAAAGTAAAGGTCAAACATACACAATCAACATTTGATTATGTAGGTAATACATTGTGTTGCCATTTTTAGTCTGTTGGCTTTCTGTTGATCTCATTCATGCTTACCAGAAATGTCAAAAATAATATGTTCCTTTAACCTGCAGCAGAGATTTTTTTAATCTTTGAAGAAATTAAAAGTTTTGTAAAGAAATTATCAAATACATTTTTACGAATTCTGTTACTTAACATGAATTTATATTAAGTATTATATTTATATTATTAAATTTGCCAGGAATGTAAAATTGAATATCTACTGTATATTGTTTACATGCAGAAGAGTTGAACTAAATTGGAAACAATGCAAAAGCATGAAAAAGTAAGAATTAGATGTTGATGTAGATTATTATTATTATTTTTTGTAAAGCAACATGGTGTTTAGACAATTTGTGCATCATTACATTGTACAAACAGCATGTGCGTATTACTTGTTCAGTTTTCAGTGTATCAGGCAACTTATGATGGACATAAGCATATTTAAATGACCAATAAAAAACATTGTCCATAAATAAAAACGATTTAATATTTAAATGATGGGGACATCATATTACCTGTTGGCACTAGAATGCTGTGTTTATTTGGTGAGTCACAGTCCAGTTCCAGTCCTGGAAATGTTGACAATATTGAAGAATGATGGAGAATGATCAGATTACTGTTTTTACTCTTCTCGTAGTCCTTGTTCAGCAGTTCTCTTTATGCTGGAGTGTTTTGCAGTCTTTGAATATTTCCCCATAATCACTTATGCCTTCATCCTCATTCTGGTGTGAATGTCAATCATAATGATATAAAGAACAAAAATAAAATTAATAATCATAAATTATCGCAGAAAGCTTCACAGTAAATGACATCCAATTGTTCAGATAATCTTCACCTATCCTTCACCGTTTCTGTTGTGAGAACTGAACAAGCCACAATGCGATTTCCCTATTGGTTTGAATGTATTTTCATAATCAAATTTGCAGTAAGGGGTGACATTCTGACTGTAAACTGGTTTGTATGTGTATGGTAAATGGTAACTTGTTACATGGTATGCTTGTGTCAGAATGTATGACGATGTACTTCCTTTTAGTTTTGTATACTGTATATGTTTGACTGTGTTTGGTTTAAAAGCATTTTAATTGATGAGGAACACCATGAAAAATCATGAGCACTGTAGCATCATTTATTTCTAGGTCATAACATAATGACTTTTTCATTTTTATATTGTATGTCAGGTATTTTTAAGTGACATCTTGTTAACTTTCATTAGGACACTTCATTCAAAAGTGTTCCAAAATAAGTTGACTAAAATCAACACTTCATTCATTCTTTCCTGTCGGTCACCTCTAGAGGTCAGACTTTCACAGTGACAGAGTAAACACTGTGACGGGAAAAGCTGTTCTGTACTGCTGATGTCATTGGTTTAGCTAATTTGAATTTGCAAATATGATTTTGAATGTGAACTTAAAGAAATATAATTGAAATAAATGAAATCCGTATACAAATCTGTCAAACTGATTGTTTGACAGATTTGCTAGACTACCTTAGTTTAGAGAGTTTAGCTCCAACTTACCACAACACACGTGCCTGGAAGTTTCCTGTATGCCTAAAAACCTTGATTAGCTGGTGTGTTTAATTGGAGTTGAAGCTAAACTCTGCTGGACAGTGGCCCTCCAGGAGCAGGATTAGACACCCCTGGTTTAGAGAAATGTATCTAAAGCAGTATTTTAGTATCATTGATATAGAATACTATTACAGTTTTTGTTAATATTTTGGATTTTATTTTTATATTTTCTGTTTGACATTTTAATTTTAGTCAAAATTGTATTCTATAGTTTTTAAGTTAGATTTTTTTTGTAGGCCTACTTCAACTTTAAATGTTTGAAAACACACACACACATATACACCGATCAGGCATAACATTATGACCAGCTTCCTAATATTGTGTTGGTCCTGCTTTTGCTGCCAAAACAGCCCTGACCCGTTGAGGCATGGACTCTACTAGACCCCTGAAGGTGTGCTGTGGTATCTGCCACCAAGATGTTAGCAGCAGATCCTATAAGTCCTGTAAGTTGTGAGGTGTTTTTTCAGCACATCCCACAGATGCTCGATTTGATTGAGATCTGGGGAATTTGGAGGAAAATTCAACACCTCAAACCATTCCTAAACCATTTCTGCTTTGTGGCAGGGTGCATTATCCTGCTGAAAGAGGCCACAGCCACCAGGGAATACTCTTTCCATGTAAGGGTGTACATGATCTGCAACAATGCAGTGTCAAAGTAACATCCACACGGATGACAGGACCCAAGTTTTCCCAGCAAAACATTGCCCAAAGCATCACACTGCCTCTGCCGGCTTGCCTTCTTCCCATAGTGCATCCTGGTGTCATGTGTTCCCCAGGTAAGCGACGCACACGCATCCATGTGATGTAAAAGAAAACGTGATTCATCAGACCAGGCCACCTTCTTCTATTGCTCCGTGGTCCAGTTCTGATGCTCACGTGCCCACTGTTGCCGCTTTTGGCAGTGGACAGGGGTCACCATGGGCACCCTGACTAGTCTGCGGCTATGCAGCCCCATACGCAACAAACTGATACTCTGTGTATTCTGACACCTTTCTATCAGAACCAGAATCTTGAGCAATTTGAGCTACAGTAGCTCATCTTTTGGCCAATCAGTGTTATTCCCTTCACCTGTCAGTGGTCATAATGATACATAATGTTTGTATGTGTATATGTGTGTGTGTATATATATATATATATATATAGTATTTTTTGTATTTGATTTAATTAATGATAATAACCCTGTAAAGTGTTGAGGATATTTCTAGTAGCCGAATCAATCTGAATTGAAAGGTAGTAAGTTATTAAATTCTGTATCACCCAATGCTGGAGACATTGTAAGCTTGTCTATGTTCAGGTGGTCAATGTGTTGTGTGTGTGTGTGTGTGTATAAGAGAGGGGAGGGATGTTTGTCCAAACATGTGTCCATTGGTGCTCATTGAGCATGTCTGTGAAACATTGAGAGCCACTTCCTGTTTAAGAGGAAGCAGCTGGAGTTGAGCAGTGAGTGGGGAATGAAAAGCCTGACACATGAGAGCCGGCTGCCGGACGGCACCGCTGCAAACCCCTATATAGCCCTTGTCCCTCCATTATTAACAATCCAAACCTCCTCCCCACCATTTTTCTTCCTTTTGCTCTATTATCCTCTGATATATCATTTTATTTCAACTCTCTCTTTCTCTGTTCTATCTATAAAATTGTATGTCACAGACAGACCGGGACGTCCAGTCTCTGCTGCAGGCACATGTGCCAAACGTGATCTAGGATGATGACATCACCAGGGGGCGGTGCTTGAACAGGCAATCGGATGAAGTGGGGTGGGAGGAACACGGGGGACTAAGCAAAGGAAAAGAAAGAAGTTATGCAAATATTGTTGCACTGCTCAAAGTTGCTGCAGTCTTAAATCTGTCTGGTTTCACAAAAAGAGCTTAGATTAAGGCAGGAGTAGGCCTTAGTTAAAATGAATCTTGAGACAAAACAATGGCACTGACATGTTTTAAGATATGTCAGTGGAAGTTGCTTTCAGCCGCTCAAACATGCATTTTAGTCTGGGATTAGGTTTAAGTCTTGTCTGTGGCAATGAAGTCATTGTGTTGCTAACAGCAACTGTTGGTGTTGATTAGTTCATTGCATTATGGCAGGGGTGTCCAAACTCAGTCCTGGAGGGCCACTGTCCTGCAGAGTTTAGCTCCAACTTTCCTCAACACACCTGTCTGGAAGTTTCTAGTTTGCCTAAGACCTTGATTAGCTGGTTTGGTGTGTTTAATTGGGGTTGGAGCTAAACTTTGCAGGAAACTGGCGCTCCATACTAAAAATCCTCTCGTTTGAACACAGTGGCTTTTTACATCTTTAAAGTTATTGACTATTTTTTGTTTGTTTGTTTATTTTCACAGAATATAGCTGTAGACTTATTTACTGTAGCAATAAATGATTTATCCATGCATAAACTGTATATATGATGTTTTATTCTACAATGTAAATTGCACACACCCATAACAAAAACGCAAATTTTGAAGCAGTTATGTTCATTTTTGAAAATGTACGTTTTTAACTAACGTAACTAGATAAGACAGCTTGGGGTGTGAGTGTGAGCTGTGTACGTTGTAGAACAAAACGTCAAAGTATTGTCAAGTTATGTTTACCACAGTCTTTATTTTACTCATAACTTGAAAAACGTCATTGTAAAACCCCAGGAAAATCTCACCACAAGGAACCAGTGGCGAATTAGACTTCCGGGGTCTTCTGACATCAAACCTGCATCACTCCATAGGGAAGAAAAGGCTATCGCAACTTCTGTTCATGCCGACTTCTGTTAGTTCACCCAAAAATTGTATTTCTGTCATTAAGTACTCACCCTCATGTCGTTCCAAACCCGTAAGACCTTCGTTCATCTTCGGAACACAAATTAAGATATTTTTAATGAAATTTGAGGGTTTCTGAACTACACATAGGCAGCAACGTCATTGCACCTTTTGAGGTCCAGAAAGGTATTAAAGACATTGTTAAAATAGTCAACATGACTACAGTGGTTCAACCTTAATGTTATGAAGTGACGAGAATACTTTTTGTGAACAAAAATAACTACTTTATTTAACAATTTGAACTGTTGTCATACGCAGTCGACGTAGTGAAAGCAGTGCAGTGTTTACGTACGAACGCCGACTCATTATTGGCCGGCTCCTGCGTCAGCATCACACGCATCCGTCGTGCTGCTCACGTGTACAGTGTCAGCCAATACTGAGCCGGCGTTCAGACGTAAACACGAAAGCGCTGCGTTCCCTACGTCAACAGCGTATGACAACAATTTTTGTTCTGAAGATGAAAGAATGTCTTACGGGTTTGGGACGACATGAGGGTAAGTACTTAATGACAGATATTTCATTTTTGGGTGAACTAACCCTTTAAATGTCTCTCAATATTTTAATTCCTGTTCTCCTTTAAAAAAGCATAACGGTCCATTTTATTTTTTAACTCAGTCATTTAAATTCGCATAGGCTATGATTACAAAACAGCTCATTGGAATGCAATTGATTGGAGTTGAATAGTCTTTGCAGCTTAATGACGGATGGCAGAGAGTGTAGAATCACTGCAGATAGTGCTGTGAGCGACTGCTGGTGTGGCAGCTGTGCTGATTTGTCTGTGACGTTGTTCTAATCTGCTGCGAGCGAGACGGTGCAGACCCTCAGAAGCCAGGGCAGGAGGGAACGTGTGCGTATGTAAACATGGGGGAGGAAGAGAGCGGACAAATCAGATCTTCAATGGATAGAGAGACGAGATCTGCTTAGATCTGCAGTCATTACCCCCGTCTGACCAAACACAAACGTATCTACTGTACATGTACTCAGATGTATACCACAAGGGTCTGTGTCTTTAGCAGTCAGACACTCGTTTGAGATATAATATAACAGTATTCTTGTGGCTCAAACAGAGGATGGCACTAGCAAGGCCAAGGTCATGGATTTAATTTACTGAAAATTGAGAAATCACAGGATTAGATTGTTTTGAAATATATAAAAATAGAAACTCGTTACTTTCAATTGTAAGAATATTGTAAGAATATTTCAGAATTTTACTGTTTATATTGCATTTTGATTAAATAAATACAGCCTTGGCGTGCATGAGAGACTTCTTTCAAAAACATCTCACTGACCCCAAACTTTTGAATGGTATAATGTATATTATTTCCAGCTTGTTTCAGATTTTTCAAAAATACTTTTATAAAACAAATATTCTTGCAAATATCAAATGAAAAAATATATAAAATTGGATCATTCTTTTGTGGTGGGCCATGTTTTAATGTATAAATTGATTAAAAACAATACCTTGAAAGCCAAGCATTAAAGCATTTGTGCATAAATGTAATGTAATACTAATTATTATTAATCTGTTTGATGAGAGTGTAGCACTGCAGATGTTTGTTCTCTTTCAGTTTTCTGACTTTTTCAACTCTGTCAGACTTTGTCTAGTTAGTATGATCTAGTTAGCTGGTAGATTAGGCTCAGTAATAAGGATGGCCCGCTGGCCCAGTTTTTGTGAAAAAGTTTAACTTGTCAGAATAGTTTACTTGCCCTTTCCGGCCACTGCTGCATTGACACATAAAATTGTACATTCATTGATCTTGTACACCATTTGTATCCATCTTCAAACATAAATGTTTGGGTGTATTCAACATTGGTGTTGCAAATTCTGCATTTTTTAAAACTACATACAAAGCATATGCCATCGTTTTCTAGACAAAGTGCTGAAAATTCAGCTTTGGGATGACCGTTATTGAAGTGCTTGGGATTGTGTGTGTTCTTGTACCACCAGTCAGCATCATGATGTCATATTCCTGCTGCTTCAGAGTGATTAGTCACATGGAATTCTGGCTCAGGCGTTTGGCTTTAAAAAAAAGTGCCCAGAACTGACAGCCGTGAGCAGAGATACCAACAGGAAGATCACAGGAAGGAGACATGCTTCCAGCCTCCAGGTAGGCCACTGAGCTGAACGGGTGTTGTATGTGTTAATGCAGCAATCAAATCTCTCACTTATCATATCCTGCTGACTCATGCCCACTCATTCATTCTAGCCCAAACTCAGGCTCCTGGAGAGGCAGTGTGAGTCATCTGATATCAAACCTTTTCTGATTCATGAGAAGTCTCTTATGCTCACCAAGACTGCATTTATTTGACCAAAGTACTATAAACAGTATTATTTTGAAATATTGTTATTATTTAAAACAAGTGTTTTCTATTTTAATATATTTTAAAATGTAATTTATTCTTGTGATGGCAAAGCTGAATTTATTTTTAGCAGCGATTACAGTCTTTAGTGTCACATGATCCTTCAGAAATCATTCTGATCAGTGTTGAAAACAGTTGTGCTGATAATATTTTTGTGCAAGATTTTAGCAGGATTCTTTGATGAATATAAAGTTCAAAAGAACAACATTTATAAAGAAATATTTTTTCACTTTTAATCAATTTAATGCATCCTTGCTAGCATTAGGCAAAAAATTTAAGTTTTCAATCCTCCTTTAATGTTGTTTATGTGTCTATCTGGTGTTTTTAACATGCTTTAAAGGGTTAGTTCACCCAAAAATGAAAATTATGTCATTAATTACTCACTCTCATGTCGTTCCACACCTGTAAGACCGTCGTTCGTCTTCGGAACACAAATTAAGATATTTTTGATAAAATCCGATGGCTCAGTGAGGCCTGCATCGCCACAATAACACTCCCTTTTTCAATGCCCATAAAGCTACTAAAAACATATTTAAAACAGTTCATGTGACTACAGTGGTTCAACGTTAATATTATAAAGCGACGTGAATACTTTTTGTGCACCAAAAATAACAAAATAACGACTTTATTCCACAATATCCAGTGATGGGCGATTTCAAAATACTGCTTCATGAAGCTTCGAAGCTTTGAGAATCATTTGTTTCGAATGAGTGGTTCAGAGAGCCCAAAATCTCATGATTTCAGTAAACGAGGCTTAGTTACGTCATAAGTGTTTTGAAACTTCAATAGTTCACGTGACTCTGGCAGTTTGATACACGCTCCGAACCACTGATTCCACTGACCACTGAGGTTATCCCGGTATATTTTTCTGTTGATATGAATAATCGGGTAGATTTAGCAATATGGTGGGTGTATGATGCATATTACGATGTTATGATGAACTATGTCTTTCTCCACTGAAGTTCTGAGTTGTTCAAAGCGTTTCTAAGGATACTGACTGTAAGAAGGCAGCTGTCTGACTCGTGAATGTGAACATGGTTTGTGTAACATAAGCAACACATTATTAGCTGTTTGATAATGTAGTCAACGAAAACGCTAATCATATTAATTACCGCTTTGTGTCCAACGTTGTAAAAAAAGTGATACCATTGTGCAGCGTTTACCTCAGTAATCCACCAAGTGGATCTCGTCTGAGCTCGAGTCGTACGAGTGAGTGGGGGCGGGGCTAATTATCATATTCATAGATCCGTGTATATTAAATAAGATAAGGGTGTAGTTACATTCAAGCTATTTTAAGGCATTAAGAATTTTTTTTTTCACTGGAAAAAAACGTTTAAATATATAATTTTGGTGATCAAATATGAGTTTTATTGACTACAGGGGGACTTTCATTACATTTTTCTTTTTTTGAAAACCAGAATGCTGAACCTTTTCTGGTTCATTAAGATGCAGCTCCTCCCCTACCTCATAAACAACCTTACCACAAACTCCTTTTCAAAATGCAGCACGATGTTCACACTTAGCAGGAAGACATCTGCGCTGTCCTTCTCCCCTGCTATGCAGAACATTGTGCCTTGAACTTCGAGCTGTGCCAGTGATAACGTGGGAACAGAGTGGAGAAAGGGCGACCATTTCAGAGGCTAAGATTGAGAGCGCTTCTAGTCAGAGTGGTCGAAATTTACATTTTACTACAGATCAAATTCAAGTTCCGTGAGATGGCTGGTGGCTGTAAATTTTAGGGCCTAGGCCAAGGTTCACCTGGCAAACCACAACACCATGCATGCCAACACCGGTTTACTTGGCAACGTTTCGGTTTCCAAGTCACGCCCTGAAAAACACAAACACAGAGAACAGTAGCGTGCCGTGACGAAGACGACGAGAGGGAGGAAGCAGACTGAGATTGGGCTCAATTCAAGTACTCTCTCTCTCTATGTTTGATTCAGAGGTGAAACAAGGACATCCAACCTGCTGACCTCTCCACACGTACTCCTCAGTAGAGTGGCCATGGGTTAAGCAGGCGATAACTTCTCTAGAAAAAACCTGCTATAAGCCTATGCTTATAGTATATCATATATTTCAATGTAATCCAAATGACCGTATTATTTTTCTTAAAGCTGCAGTCCGTAACTTTTTTTTAAAAAAATTATTCAAAATCAATTTTTGAGCAAGTACATAACCAGCCAGTGTTCAAAACTATCTCCTTACCTTAGCCCAATTCACAATGGTAAGCTTGTAATAATGTTTTCTAATACGGGTGGTACTGGTTGTTTTCCGCGGGAAATTCGGACATGCAGCCATTTGTCTTTGTGTCATTACGTCACGTCTGTATATAATAGAGAAGGAGTCCCAGCTAGCAGGTTATATGGCATGTGAGGATGCTACAGGTAGCGGATCATATATAGCCTTTTCTCACACCAGCTGCAATAATTAAACATAATTTTGATGGCGGATTGTAATCCTGAAAGGTCCACCCATAGTGATTCCCTGGAGATTCACCCATAGTCAAAAGCAAAAGACTTCAGACTGCGGTCGGAGTGGCTACAGAAATTGAAACCTACAGGTAACACTAATACACACTAAATACACAGTCACACAATGCTGATGATGTTAACATTAACAATTTGAGAACAAAGTATAACAACAATAATCATTTGCACGGTTTGACGTGATCCGAGCTAAGCGATCGTTAGATTTAATCACCATTGACAGCGCCGTTTATTGCTTTTTCTCAGACATGTTACTCACTTGTTCAGATGACATTTTCCAGTGAAAATTCCTATTTTGGTCATTCTTCCAAGACTTAGAATCTGTGATTCCGAATTACAGTATCCACAGCGGTGTGGTGACTGACAGCAAACATTCGATTTATCCGTGCTGAAGAGTCGTGCCGATACACAACCCACGTAAAGATGATAATTGCGCAAATAACTGCAATTGCAGGTTTCAAACAGAGATGGCGACAAAGAGGCAAAACATACAGACTGGAGCTTTAAACAGTTTTTTTTTCTTTTGTAAATTGTAAAATGTAAATTTGTATATTTAAACATTTTAAACATGTTTGCTTGAGAAAAAAGTAATACATTACCATTCAAAAGTTTGGGGTCAGTAATTTTTTAAAAATGTTTTTAAAGAAGTCTCTTATGCTCACCAAGACTGCATTTATTTGATGAAAAATACAGTAAAACCCATATTATTTTGAAATATTACAATTTAAAATAACTGTTTTCTATTAAATATATATTAGAATGTCATTTATTCCTGTGAACAAAGCTAAAATTTCAGCATCATTACTCCAATTTTTTGTGTCACATGACCCTTCAGAAATCTTTCTAATATGCTGATTTACTGTTTAAGAAACATTTCTCATCAATGTTGAAAATATTTTCTGGAAATCATGATACTATTTTTCCATGATTCTTTAATGAATGGAAAGTTCAAAAGAACAGTATTTATTTAAAACAGAAATATTTTAATAAATTATAAATGTTATTACTGTCACTTTTGATCAATAATGCATCTTGCTGGCATTAGTTAGAAGTTAAGTATTAATTTCTTTGACCCTTTTGAAACTTAAAGATTTTTACTTGACCAGATAACTAAAAATACAAAATGCTGACTAAGAAAATTGCTCAGATCATAATGATCCCTGCATGTAAGGATTTATAGCCTTTAGAATAAAGGGGAAATTGAAAGTAATATATTTTTCTCCTATTAGGCTCAAAATTCTCACTTCCTCAATTTGTATCATCTTGTAAGTGGAAAGTATGAGAATTCAATAATAATAATAATAATAATAACTTAATATTTCTATTAAACCTTCTTAAGCTGACCTGTACAATCACAGTATCACAACAACAAACAATGGACAATCAGTCCAGGAACAGAAGTCACACCATAGGACATACAATATTTATTTAGGAACACAAACAATGATAAGTTAATTATCAGGTAGTCCACAAATATTGTGGGAATGGTATCAATACAGTCAAACAGGGGAAAACATACATGGAAAACCATTTGGGAACAAGTGACCCCAAAAGAAAAAAGTTTGATCAGAAATTGGTGCAAATAGAAAATAAAACAAAAATGAATTAAAATAGGTTACTGACAGCATTGCTTCTTGAAAATTGTTTTCATCCTGTAAGAAATTATTTATTAAGATTTTTTTCTTCAGATTTATCATTTTTACATTAAGGATGATACTAAAGAAGATGGGGCCAGAATTACAACTTTGAGAGATTGGAGATCCTTTTTCAAAAACTGCCATTGAGACAGAATTCCCGAAAAGCGTTCATGTAGAATTCCCCCAAAAAGCAAGAAACTACAAAATATGATATACATACTGTATGAATACATCATGCAAAGTGGCGAGTCTGCTTACAAACATGTTGTATAGTAGTCTGTTTTAATGTAGCTTTAGCGGCATGGATTTACTCTTCCCAGCTAAGAAACAACAGTCTGATAAACACATCTAAACCAGCTAACCAGCTCCCCAAAACAGATTTAAATAAAACTATGAACCAGGAGTATAAAATATCCAGATCTTTCAGAATCAATTTTCAGACCAATCTTTACAATCTTTGAGGACATCAATGAGTTACTGCATAATAGACAAAGCAAAGCATCATGGAAAATCCGTTTCGAGTTCGAAAAAAGTGTGTTCAACTAGTGAGATTCCCTGATTGGTTGAGTAGAGTCAGGTGACCAGTGAGGTACGAAAAAAGTCCCATTATCCAACGGGGAAGAGAAAATGTAAGTCCGATACACAATGTTTTGAGTGTGTAAGTCTCACACACTGTACACATGAACGCTTGCATTACTAGTTAGTTAAAAACCGCAAAAACAGATCGCTAATCCACATGCAACGTCTTGCATAAAGAACACCAGATAAAAGAATAAAAAGTAAAATGTGAGAAAAGTTGCTGCCTTAGATGCTCGACGTCCATCTTTGAGAAAATACCAGAAATAATCCACGGGTGCAATGATCATCATAGTCCCATATACGTTAAACTACTCTTTTATTATAGAAAAAAAACCTCAGTAAAATTTCAGTTGCTCTCTTAGTAATGCAATGTGCGCTTGTTTCTTTATTTCTCTTATTACCTTTGTGTTGGCTTTCGCTCCTCTTCTGTAAATGTCCATGTTGCTTGGTTATTCTTGGTGTAGCTCTCTCCCCCTCCATGTTTAGTGAGTGAGAGTAAAACGAGTGCCCCTGACCCTCCCCTAACCCTCGCTCCCCTCCCATCGCCCGTGTGAGGGTGGGGAGGAAGCCGTGTAGTCCAGGCCCTCATCTCTCGGCCTCCATGGCGACGCTGGCCTTCTGTTCGGTTGCAGCTTGCTGGTTGACAGCTGAGGGCCAGCCTGGGGGCGGGTGGGCCTGTTGCGGGGAAGGCCCCTGAGTCCATAAGCCCTGCTGGTTGGGCACGGGTGGGGTCATGCCCCAGCTGACCGGAGGTGGAGGGGGCGAGGTGGCCATGCTGGGACTGCTGCTGCTGTTGAAGCTTTCCGAGGCTTTGAGTCGCGAGAACATGGTGAGGGCGTCTGGGAAGTTTGGTGGTGTCGCGGGTGTGTTGGCGGGAGTACACATCTGAAAACAAATCACAAATGTGTTATTGGATAATGCACAAAATTATTCTAATTAGAGTTGTCAAAAGTACCGACTTCGTTACCATTTAAAAAAATGTGACGCTTTGAGCGCTGTTGAGCGGATTCGCAAACACCTCTGATTGGCCATTGTGTTGACGTGCTCATCAGATATGTCTGTGATTGACTATAGTGATCAAGAATGGGAGGGTTTGAAAGCACATGGAAGTGTTTGAATTTGAAAACCTATGTCTATCGGCGGACTGGTCCGCGATAGACACCTGTTTTCAATCGCTCCCATGTGTATCTGTGTAAGTGCTCTGTGAAGAGCATCATTGAGGACTATTTACAACATTTTGAAGTATTGATCATTGAAGCCAATCACAGACATATCCAATGAGCATGTCAACATAATGACCAGTCAGAGGTGTTTACGAATCCGCTCAACAGCGCTCAAAGCGGCATATTTCTAAATTTTCAGTACCGACGTGGTACCGAAGTCGGTACTTTTGACAACTCTAGTTCTAATTAAAGGGGTAGTTCATCCAAAAATGACAATTCTTTCATCATTTATTCGCTTTGAAGCTTTAAGAATCTTTTGTTTCGAATCAGTGGTTCAGGGCGTGTAAACTGCCAAAGTCACGTGATTTCAGTAAACGAGGTTCATGTGACTTTGACAGTTTGATACTCCGAACCGCTGATTCAAAACAAAAGATTTGTAAAGCTTCGATGCTTCATGAAGCAGTGTTTTGAAATCATCCATCACTAGATATTGTTGAATAATGTCATTATTTTGTTGGTTTTTTTGGCACACAAAAAGTATTCTCATCGCTTCATAACATTAAGGTTGAACCACTGTAGTCACATGAACCGTTTTAAATATGTCTTTAGTACCTTTCTAGGCATTTGAAAGTGTTAATTGTCTTGCTGTCAATGGAGGCCTTACTGAGCAATCGGATTTTATCAAAAATATCATAATAATGTGTGTTCTGAAGATGAACAAATGTCTTACGGATTTGGAACGACATGAGGGTGAGTAATTAATGACAGAATTTTCATTTTTAGGTGAACTAACCCTTTAATGTTTTAGTAAAAACTTGAAATATAAATCTTTCGTTATAAATGTCTTAAATATTACTTTTGATGCATCATGAATAAAAGTATTCATTCATTTATAAAAAAAAAAAAATCTTACTGACCTCAAATTTTTGAACTGGAGTGTGTATTCATTTTTGACTTCATACATTTAATCAAATTAAACCAAAGTTAACCAGATTTTGCTCCACCTTTTTGACTGATGTCATATACCCCTCATGCATACTGATATCATTAAAAAGACCACTTTTCATGATCCAATCAATTCCCGATGGATAAACTTAGGTTCCGTCTTTTACAGATTACATTAGTAAATTGAGCTGTGAAAACATTTAATGTTGACTACTAAAATGCATTTTAAACTGTCTGACAAGCAGCTAAAATATTTTACAGTGTCAATATTAAATTCTGCTAAGTTGTCCCTGCAGATCACTCCGACATTCCCTCCCTTCCTTCGCATTCTTTCTGCCTGTGCTGATTGGTGCTCTTCTAACAGTTTTACTTCCTGTTTCTCATCTATGCCCTGGCATCATGAGAATGTTGCGATGTTCTGCTACTCCATTACCTTGGTGACCTCCCCATTGTCCTCTCTGAACTCGCTGTCCTCTGTCCATGGCAAAACTCACATTTACAGAGGTACACAATAGGCCTCATTAAAGCACCCCCGTCATCCTGCAATGTTTTTGGTGGAAGGACAACCACCAGAATAGACATCATTTCAAAGGCTGCCACAAATGCACACATGAGCAGTCTGTGGGTTGAATTAGGACTAATACGTGGAGAGAAATCTAGAGATTTTGTGAATGAAAGCTAAATGAATGGACAGCGTTTCTGTGGGATACATCCTGATGTGCCCTTGCACAGGTATATCCATATTGTCTTACTGCAGCGATCAAATCGGCATCTGTGTCCCATCCTGTCAGCAACCTTGAATCCTGCTGTCTACAGTTTTTATTGACCCATCAGTAAGGATATCTCGCCAAAAACCACAATCACCCCATTGTGGCCGGTCAAAAGTCTCAAATGGACCTCAGTGTCCCTAGATGGCTTTAATTCACAAGGGTTTACAACAGGAAGTCTGAGGGATTTAAAAAGAAAAAAAAAAAGCTATGAAGCTGTTACACAGGCTTCAAATGGCACTGGGAGGTGATTTTGAGAGTCACATAAAATGGCATCTAGTAATACATCAGCTGTCTGGACAGCTGCTGCAGATGTGGAGAAGGTCAGTGGCTTAACACGACCATCAAACTGAGAGCAGACGCATCTGCAGATCCTCCATAATTCAGAAACATCGACAAAGCATGCTTCAAGAGATGCAGTGTACATAACAAACATGCTCTAGCCAACAGCTGGGTTGCTATGGAAATATTTTGGTTGTGAGGACAGATTTGTTGATGAGAAATGAAGTCAGAGTTGGCGTAGAAAAACAGAACCTGTGGTGCTCAGCCCAGTCCACTTTGTTACACTGCATTTTTGATTCTTACACTTCATTTACTTGGAAACCAAGTGAATGTTTAACTGTATTTGTCTGTTTTGGGACACTGTTAAAGCTGAAGTGTACATTTCTGCAAAACTATAAGAAAATATGTTTACAAACAGGCTTCCTAAACACACCCCGTCTTCCACTCGTTGGTCAGAAAGATAGCCCCGCCCCAAACTCACACCATTGGATGAGCCGATGTTGAAGTTTTTCTGGTTGGAATTCTAAAACAAAGAATGTTTAGATGCTACACTCAAATAAAACTCCGCACAATGTACTGTGAAGGAATTTTCCATATTGATCTATTTTTTACAGATAGATCAATACATTTTGAATTACGCATTGCATTGTGATATGTTTTAGGGTTAAAGGAAATGTATAAACTTAAAAGGATAATGTCCTGGTGGAAAATTACCACTACCTCTTTCGTTTTTCAACAGATTTTTTTTTTTTTTTTTGTACAGACCAACATGTTAATACTTTTTAGGGAAATCAACTAACAAATGGCTTGCTTGTTTTTGTCTCCAAGTTCAGTCAGAAAAAAACTCTTCGAAACTCTTCAACTTTAAAGCACATTGCACTTTTGAGTGGTTTCTACGTTTTAAAACATAGAGTGCAACAGTGCCAGCCCAATTTTTTTAGCGACCTTGGTTCTAAAAGTATTTTTCCCATATGGTTTTTAAAAAATTAAAATTATAACTATGAACCAAACCAACCAGCATGACAAACTTTGATTTAAAGGAAAATGCTATTTGAAAATTGGTGAAAATGACAAAAGGTACAAGACTGCTTCAGTGAGGGAAAGAACTACAATCCCATTAAGCATTGCTAGTAACAATGGAAAAATACAAGTTTAAAAATGGTTGATTATGTATATAGAAACATTATGTTTATAGCAAAATATGCATTATGCATGTATATATATATATATATATATATATATCAGTGGTGTGCAGTAGTTGTTCTGAAATAAGGCGCATTTTTTTATGAATAAAATGTAAATTCATGTGCATTACTCTTAATGTTGACATCTTCCTTGTTAAATGAACATTACATTTACTTTACATTACATCAAAAAAGAAAAAAAACAAATACAATTCTATTTTGTACTTTTACATTAACAATGTTATGTTCTATTTATCAAAACCAAGTCAATCTCATCAAGTTAGTGTTTTAAGCATTTCTACATTCATTCCAAAATAATAACTAAAGGCTGTAACAATTTAAACAATATATTTTATTTGTGTATTGATGTTTTTCTTTTTAATAGTCAACTTAGGCTATTTTGGATCATCAGTCATGCTCTGTAAACACTGTCTGTCACAGACACGAAGATGTATTTTTAATATAGCTGATTGCACTAAAAACCCCCACAGGCATCGTGTTTTCAGGCCATTTCAAGTTTGATTTTGACGTGACATAAAGCGGTGATATCTAACTGGGTGATCTGTTTACTTACTTTTCAATTAGTTTCCCATTGACGCCACCATTTGTTCATTCAAACTGACGCGCAGAACGTGCACGTAAACAAGAGGCGGGATTTATCACACAAAACAAATCATATCTATTTATAACCAATTACATCCAATCATAGTGCGATGGAGACATTGCCTCCTCTCATGTGACTTTCCCCCATTCATTCTCAATTACCCCCCACAAAACCCACCGCATGCCAGGGGTCTGATGATTTTCTATGGTTTCCTATGAGAGCAAAGGGAGGCATGTCTCTTGCTGAAACTTTATCTGCGGGTGTCGCTGTTGGACAGTGTTCCTTTAGATATACGAGAGTTACTTGCGCTCTTTTTAATGTCATCATTTGTAATATTTGTGTTGTTTTATATGTAATATGGATTAATTTCTCATTTTGGATTAATTTCTCAATTTGTTTTTGAGGAGGCACTGCCTCCCTTGCCTCCTCGGAGGAAACGGCCCTGATATATATATATATATATATATATGTGTGTGTGTGTGTGTGTGTGTGTGTGCGTGCGTGTGTGTGTGTAGGGACACTCTTTTACACTATTCACAGTGTTTCATTGGAGTGGGTGGCCACTAAAGTGTTCATTTGGCACAATTGCTTGTTTCGATGATCTAATTTCATTGCAGACTCATGGGTAATGTAGTTTTTACCAGAAATTCCACTGTTAATTATTTTAAAAAATAAGTTGAAATAATGCTGGCTAAATGCTTCAACAAAAGCACATACCATTGATGAACAACCTCGTAGTTTTAGTTTTATAACTTAATGTTGCAAATCAATTCCCCTGTGGAGAAAATTTATGGTATGTTTTCTTCCTGAACTCAGCTGTTGGACTCTAAAAGACATTGGCAATGATCCAGGTCAAATGTGGGGCTTGGAATGGAAACATACATCTTTTTGCATCAACAATGTTGAGCGACTCCAAAATAGACATCATTGTCTGCACATTTCCAACCTGAACCAATGCAAAAACATGCCGTTTTAAACACATTCAAGTGAAATCTGCGTGTTTGGTATTCCAAGTGCATCCGTAAGCATTGCATGTCCATCAGGAAAAAAAGAAGATAAAAAGCATCAATTGTGTTTCCCTTTCTATTGTTCAAGTAGCCAGACTGTTCCAATCCAGAAACAAGCAGTGGAGGGATTTACGGATTTCACGTGAGCTTGAGAAAAACACTCCCCCGTTCCACTGGAAATAGCTGAAAATGAATAACGTAAAACAAAGGAAAGCTTTCAAATTCCTTTCAACTGAAACAGTGACGCAATTTACCACTCCGTGCTTATACTGTAACTCGGAGGTTCTACAACAACCACTGTTTTGCATCCTTACATGCATGTGTACATGACTCAGGGCTGGAATTATGGAAAGTGAACACATTGTGGCAGATGGCATATAAAATATAATGATAACGATGGTAATGAGATAATTGAAGGTTCACTGCAACGTTCCATTGTAACACAGAACGGCAGCTGCCTGATCTGCTTTACTCGTATCGTTGAGTCTCTGAGAGAAAAAGAGACACTGGAAGGTATCGTCAAGCAGGCACACAATGCCTTCAGGAGGCGCTTTGATTTTTAAAACAGTAATTTGTAATCACATGCTGCAGAGATGAAGAGGTTTTTCTGATCTCTGCACTCTATTATACTGCGTCTGTGTGCGTCTGTTCAATTGTTTGCACATATGTGAGCAAATTATCTCTCAGTTTGAGGCTTGATTATTAACCTGAGTGTTGACACAGTAAAGAGGGATTTTAGAGCAAAACAATAGACAAGTATTGTCTGAAAATGGATGTTTTTTATGGTGAAAACAAGACTTGATGAACACTTACTGTATGTTCAAATCAAGGACACGACTGGCCAATTCTGGCTGCAGTGTCCTCTGCCAAGTTATGTGCATCGTAAAACAGCAAAAGTTGTTCAATCAGAGCAGTTTAAACGGCGTCCAACTGAAAGACATCATGGAGAGATATGACATTCTCTGTCTAAGAGCATTTTTAGAGGCCTTAAAGTCACAATGAAACAGAAGTAGCGACAAATCTTTTCTTCTATATTTTGATGTACACCCGAGTGTACTGAAACAACTTATTGAAAGAAAAATGTAGGGCTGGGACTTGGATCTATGTTGATTGGACTGCAAGATGTGTGCAGGCATTTACAAAATAGGGTAAATTTTCATTTCATGCTTTAAACCAGTGGTTCCCAACCACGTTCCTGGAGGCCCCCCAACACTTTTGTATTTTGTATCTCTCCTTTGTCTGACACACCAATTTCAGGTCTTGGAGTCTCTACTAATGAGCTGATGATCTGAATCAGGTGTGTTTGATAAAGGAGACATGGAAAACATGCAGTGGGTCCAGGAATGTGGTTGGGAACCACTGCTTTAAACTGCCCTCAGGTGTCTGGACCCAGTATAGGTCATAAACCCCTCCCTCTCCATGTAATCTAATGGGATGTGAGACAAACTAAACAATTAAATTACACTTCAAATATTTTTTCAAAGATGGTTTCTGTCATTTTATGTCAGTTCAAGTGTTAGTTTTTTTTTAATAAGTTTGGTTTTAGTTAGTTATTTGATGCTATAAAAATGGGAGTGTGACGTCCATGATTGACAGCTTCTCTGAGCGAACTGAGGTGGCAATTTTTTTTGGGATCTTTTAAATATGACTATTGTGGTTAGTAGTTGTATTTACCTTATTCTAACAAGCCTCTTGTCGTACTGGAATCAGCAGACATCAAAATTGGAGCAGTCAGGCTACTTAAAAAAGGTTCAGGGGCGTGTGCTTGCGATTGACTCTACAGGAGTGTGGGCGAGACCTTCGTACCGCGGCTCCACCACACTCACTACTGCGTAGACTCGGGTCCCGAATCAGCGCAAGATGTCAGCGCCCTATTGGGAAACTGGCAGCTTCACTTTTCTACAATGGAAGAGAGTCAAGGTGCGTCATCCATTTTTTTTTATAGTCTATGGGCCATGTTAATCTACCAAACCTCGGCTCTTGGTTTCACACATGCATTACACATTGCTTCTTCATGCATTTGCGATGCATGCTGGGAAACAATGCCTGTAAATGTGGTTTACTCTCTCTGGCACCCTAAAGAATGAAATCAACTTGGGGCCAGATGTTTCAGTTCAAACATAATCATTGTATCGGAGTGAAATATTTTGCATATATTGACTTTTGACATTCCAGTGGGGTTTTTTTAACATCTCAACCTATATTTTTTTCCTTTATAATGTTTCACACAGTCTGATTGTCCCACTTCCCCAATTCACAGCCTCCACAAGAGAGAACATCTGCTTTCTTTTATAGGCAACATGACTGTAAGGTCATCGAGATAAGGAGCTTCACTCCATAATCATTTTAACCAAACTGTCAGTTAACTGCTATAAACTCTTCATTACTCTAACCTATCCCCACCTCTGTCTGTAAGGATTGTATCCAAGAATTAAAATATTGGCTATTCTTTCTTAGGTCACACCCAGGAACAAACCACAGTTAAAGTTACCAGAACTTGTACCCCTCCCTATCAGCCCCAATGCCAGGAAAAGAGCCTTTTCTACTCTTTGTTTGTTAAATCCTGTTTTAATTACTGTACTTTAACCAGAGGATAACTGGGCACCAAGGCATTTCTTTTTTTTTCTTTTTCCTTTGGAGGTGACTGCATGGTCAGAGCTTCACTGGACACAAAAAATCCTTGGGAATTTTTCTCAAAATGTGGAATGTTTTATCCTTTGTTATCGAACCACACATTCTGCTTATGTTTGATTTCAAATATATTTTACTGGATTACAAAAATCAATAAAACAGATTAATATTTTTTGACAGATTAATATTTTTTGTTAATAATTAATTACCTAAATTAAATTAGAATCTGCAATTGAAAAAACACAAAATATTTGGTTAAAGTGTTAGTTCACCCAAAAATGAAAATGATCCCATAATTTACTCATCCTCAAGCCATCCTATGTGTATATGACTTTCTTCTTTCAGTCAAACACAATCGAAGTTATATTAAAAAATATTCTGGCTCTTCAAAGCTTAGTAATTGGAGTGAATAGTAACCAATATTTTGAAACCCAAAAATCCATCTATCATAAAAAGTAGTACAAATGGCTCCAGGTGCTTCTGAAGCGAAGCGATGCGTTTTTGTAAGAAAAATATCTATATTTATAACTTTATAAACTAGAATCACTGGCTTCCGTGGATCGATTCCACCCAGAAGAGTGAACTTTGACCTTATGCATGACGATAGAGCAGAGGATAGAGCAAAACAAAACACCAGTCATGAATTAGAAGTCTAAAACGAGAATTTTTAAAGAGAAATATTGAAGGAGCTTGAGTTTTTTTGCTCAGCTCTATTTGTTTGAACGCTAGAGGCGTATACTTACACCTAAGCTTATGCTACCCCTACATCCTACGTCATACGCCGGAACTCGTCGTGAATGCGCAGACAGATGTTACCGGAAGCTGGTGATTATAGTCTATAAAGTTATAAATATGGATATTTTTCTTACAAAAAAATATCGCTTCAGAAGGCATTTATTAACCACCTTGAGCCGTATGGATTATTTTATGAATAGTTTTTGGGCTTCAAAATATTGAGTACTATTCACTTTCATTATAAAGCTTAGAAAAGCCAGAATATTTTTAATAAAAACTCTGATTGTGTTTGACTAAATAAAGAAAGTCATATACACCAAGGATGGCTTGAGAGTGAGTAAATTATTGGATAATTTTTGGGTGAACTAACCCTTTAACCTGCAATGTGACTGGTTACTGCTCTGCTGTAATAACAAAAAATGTCTTTTGTAATATAACATTTTAAGTTTGAAAGACCCTGTCCAGTGAGATATCGAAATTTCTGTTTTAAGTATTGGGCTCAGCGTGTGAGTTATGAGCTAACGTTGTCAGAAATTAGAACTACAGCAGCAGGGTCACTCTGGGAGACAAACATCTAATATTACATCTGTCCAGAGCATGATCTCAGCCCTTGACAACTTGCCCATTCGCAACAATCACTTCTCGATAATTAATGTATATTAGTAAAATTACTGAACAGCAATGCATACAGATGTTAAGCTTCCGGGAGGCATGAACATGTGGTAAACATTAATTGGGACTGTGATGATGTGCTTTAAAAATAAACACTTGAAGGAGTACTTCACGCAAAAAAAAAAAAAAAACCTCTCACTCTCATGTTGAGTAAATGATTTTATGTTCAAAGACTAGCCAATTCAGAAATCCTGTTTACTTAGGAACTCTCCAAACGAGAATACAGGGCCAAACCAACATAAAAGAACACTCTGTGACGTAAGCACACAAGTCTGTTGATTTTTTCATACACTTATGACTTCACTGTCAATCAGAATTAGTGTGCCAGCGCAGGGGAAATTGTGGTGCTAACTCGGTTAGGACTGCATAACTAATAACATTAGAAAGTGTTGGCTGCCATGCAACATTTATAAAAAAATTAAATTAAAAAAACATCTCTGCTTCTTGTGCTTTCACCTGGAACTATATAAATTGTGATGCAGCAGACAAACTATTCTGTGTTTAGTGTTAAAAACTAATCCTATAGGTACTCTTTTTCTTCCCCCAATCCCTTTATGCCCCATACTCACATCAATAAACCTCAAACAGACACAAACATGGGGTGAACTGATATCTGAAATATTGCACAACATTGTGTACTGATGTGTAATATGTAACTGAAATAGATCTCAATCAAAGATTGTCAACTTCTAATTATATTATTATTGTTATTATGAACCAGTCTGACTGTCATTGAAAATAACTGACTCGAAAGAACGATTCACTCACAATTCAAACATTGCTACGACTTGCAAGCATGTTTTATTCTATACAAGAACATTATCTACTACATAAAATGTTTAACAGCAAAGGATCATTTTTTATAGTTATCTTCACTATAAAAACTTCCATCACATTAATTATTTTATTAATTTCCAAGACATTTCCAGGTCTGAACAACACTATTTAATTAAAAATGTACCACTAACACTTTATAATAAAGTTTCATTTGTTAATATTAGTTCTACATAAGTTAACATGAACAATGAAAAATAATTTTAAAGCACTTATCAATCTAAGAGTACGTTTGCACGATGTACTAAAAACTGAACGACAACATCAAAGCGATCCCCGTTCACACAAATCCGCGAATACGATTAAAAACGCTGTTTTATGCTGCCAGACCAGTAGTTGGCGATGTCACTTCGTAAAGAAACACTATGCGCCTATAGACTGAACACTCGTGTTACGTCACTGTTTTCACAAATAGAGTACCTCAGGGATGACGTGTTTTTGTAGGCCAACCCGGAAGTTAGCGGCGCACGGATTCCCTCGATCGAAAGCCTATGCATTTTTCACATGACTTTTGGAAAATTGCAAAAAATAAGCTCTGTGTTTAATAAAGGGTTATGACACTTACACGTTTTGTCTACAAGATAATCTTTAAAAGTTAACACAACATTTATACATTTTGAAGCCCCGTCAGATATAAAAAGCTAACAGTAGGCTATAAACGGACTACAGCACATTATGGTCGTGGATCAACATCACCACCACCAAGCTTCCTCAAACTTTATTTAATAAACAACTTTATTTTTAAAACATGCTCGCTGATTATGATCTGCGCTGTGTATGTATGCTTATCCACTTTTTCATGAGAAATGCTGTCCAAATATCCTGTTTGTCATGATGACGTCTAAAGTCATCATGACAAACAATAAAGCCAAAGGAAGTAGTCCCTTTCAGCAACTTGTTAGCAACCGCCGTTTTTAAGACAATAAAGGTTTAAAAAAAAAAAATCACAAGCGGGTTATAACTGGTGTGTTTTATGTCATAGATCAAAACGTGAAAATATTTAGAGGCTTTGTTAACCACAGACCTTATTTCAGGCGATTTAGCAAAAAACCCATAGACTTTAGGACGATGGAACCGGAAGTCCTAAAATTCTGCTTCCGGGTTTTGCCTACAAAAACACGTCATCTCTGAGGTACTCTATTCACGTTTTTGTAGTTTACATGGAGACGATAACGGTATCGTTTTCAAAAACTTGCACTTTTTGAGTCCCGTTTTCAAACGTTTGTGTAAATAAACGGCCGAAATGCATAAAAAGTTTTTTTTTAAAGATGAAAACGGTGTAGTTTAAGAGGCACATAAGTTCATGTTCATTTCATAACTTACTAAAACATTATTAAGATCAAAAGCTGTGAATGTTAACATTATCTAATAGGACCTTATTGTAAAGTGTTACCGATATACCTAATATTCAGTATAGTAGAAACCAGCTGTGTCAGTGGGATATTCCAGAACTCCATCATCATGATGTATATGTTTCTTTTTAATAACGTTAGCCCTAGTCAAGAAGACACTTGATTGTTGCTTGACCGATGAAATCCCACATCCGTGAAACGTTAACCTTGCGGCCATTATTTCATTTCAGTTATGCTGCATGCAACACTGAAATACTGCCTACCTCGGCACACTACAGTAATAACAGTGAACACAGCGCCTGTGTGTGTGTGTTTATTTCTGGAAGCCCCGTCTCTCCGCAACATGGCCGACACTATGGCTACAGCTTTACATTGTTATTGTTACAGCCACGATGTAAACTGAGCACGTATAGTCGCATAACAAACACATGTAACAGAAAAAAAAATACATTTAATAAAGTAAACACTTATAAACATAGATGGCGGCTTTTATACTCACCATTTGATGATGGTGACCGTAAGGTATATTTGTCTCTTGAAAGAAGGCACTAAGGGCTGTCTGTGAATGAGAGATCATAACACAACATTACTTCACATGCTGTGTTATAGTAATATATAAACATACTGATATCACGCTAGACCGCGGAACTGTTCACTTATTTTAGCGAGCTGATAATGGCTCTAGGATTTAGGCTGATTCAATGAGAAACGAAAGCACAACATTGTATCAGTGTTGAGCTCTGCTGGAGTGTAATCTGTCAGCGGTCATCTTCCTTGCATAATAGCATGGGAAGCTAGTACAGTGTGTCATGGGGAAGGATTATAGTATTTAATCTGGAGTAAACTCTAATTGGATAGTAGTCTATCTCTGTTGAGCTTTTCGCCATTATAGCCTACTATAGGTGTATTTAAGTGCCGTTTTATCAAAAAATAAAACACATGCAGGCGGCATTAATAGACTTTAAATGCCCAAGGATGAAAATAAAACTTGTTTGGGTCATTGTTATTAGTCATCACTGGGAATGGCAACTAGACACGCGATAGAGTAGCTATACAGTGCATCACATAAACAATGCACTGGCGTACGGCATGCATAGTGTGCTATCCGCTGCGCTTACCTCAAACTGCCAATGTGCCGCTTGCAAAAGCTGTTTCGCCTGGTCTGCGGCACAACCAGCTGTCAGGACGAACTGGTTTATCATAACTTGATGTTTGAGTTCATCCATATTCGCTGGTGTTTATTTCCGAGCCACGAACAATAGTGTTTTACCCGGGACAGGATTTTTGAGATTTAGTCTCTCCGCTTTTCTCCTTCAGTCGTCCACCATTACAGCCGGTTGAGCAAACACAAATATTTACTGTAGGAGCGCTGGTGTAACGAGCGCCAGATGATTGACAGCATGAGGCAGCCAATCAGAGAGGGGTGGAGGTCATGGGAATTGTATGCGTAGGGATTCCACGTTTGTTGTGTTTCTGATGACACTGCATTAGTTTGACGTATATGTTGAAGCGCTTGAGGTGGATATTTACTATTTTGATTATAAAAAGAGAAATTATCCATTGTTAAACAGAGAAAAGGCATATATAAACAACACGACAAGGATAATAGTGCATGTTTAAGTTGCTCTTTAAACACCAAAACTCCATATCCCGTCATGCAACGCTTTGTTTGTTAGGTTCTAGAAGGCAGAATTTATGAATGACGGTCGCTCCCGTCCAATTCCCATTCGAGCTATGCCACTACTTCTCCAAATATGGTAAACAAATCTTCCAACACCAATTAAATCACTTGCATCTTAGCAGAAGACCAACTGATGTACTTTAGCGCAGTCCTTTGTACTGTTAATAGTAAGCATATGACGACAACTTTTACATGACGTCGCTTACTTTTAATAACAGAGCGTGACTGCGCTTGTCAAAATGATATGTTTTGACTAAGAAAAACAAAAAAAACAAAAACGTATCACATCTTTAACACAAATACGGAATAAACAATACAAATTCAATCGTGCTCGATCCATCTATGATATTAGTTTGGGTGTTATAAAATAAGATTTTAGACAATAGGCTAAATTACCATTTTCAGCACTGGCATTTAAATAAAATAAAAAATATCACGTGAATCCTAAACATAACTCATGTCAAAAGGCGTTATTGTCGAATTAATGTTTCTTTTGTGGTGTGCATATCTTCTGCTCAAGTCAGCTGAGACCACGATGGACGGTAGACACAGGTACAACATATCCCAATATCCTTTGCTCTCAGAAAATCCCATCTCGCGAGAATATGGGTTCTTCATAAGACAGTCTTTTCCAATAGTCTTGTTTTTGTTTTTATTTTGTTCACCGATAAAACGTCGTGTATTTGACGTCTACTTGTGAGTTAACGGGTTTTATATAAGTCGGTTTGGTTTGTCGGAAGAGCTAGAACGTAGATGCAGAAGTTGATTTCTTTTGTTCGCAGTTCTTTTTGTCGACAGGGATGGGAATGTTGCCATAGCGGAGGAAGCAAACGGTTTCCAGCTAACTGTCCGAATAAACCTTCTTTTATCTACATACAGCACTCTTCAGCAGCCATTTACACTTAAACATGGGTTCAATACTAAGCCGAAGGATTGCTGGAGTTGAAGACATCGATATTCAAGCCAATTCAGCGTACAGATATCCCCCCAAATCAGGTAAAACGTCACTTAAGTAAAATGTTGACAACCATTAGCTGCATTACAAAATCTAATATTGTTTGTATTTTACCATTCATAGGCCTTTACCTATTCATTTTGTTCTTTTACATATCAAAAATCTGTTATTTACTGTATGTTTCATGTTTTCTGCGTTTGAAATCTACTTTGGCAGTGTTCGGCTGTTATAATGTGTAGAAAAAATATACTAATGTAAAGTCCACATGGATGCATTGAAACATCATCCAGTGTCAACTCTGTCTAGTGACCACATCCATCCTAGATAATCTCCCTAATGTCTTTATTGCAGGAAATTACTTCACCAGTCATTTTTTCATGGGTGGAGAAAAGTTCGACACACCCCATCCAGAGGGATATCTTTTTGGGGAAAATATGGATTTGAATTTCCTTGGCAACAGACCTGTGCAGGTGACCAAACGAAACCGCCACCTCAAAACTTTCAAGAGTCTGACACTGTCATCCTCACACATACGTTTTTGTCCTGTTTTCCACAGTTTCCCTATGTGACACCAGCACCACATGAGCCTGTCAAGACTCTGAGGAGTTTGGTGAACATCAGGAAGGATTCTTTACGACTTGTCAGGTATATTGTGAATATAGTCATGGCTTGAAGGGGCTGCTGATGATGCCACAATGTAGACTATATGCTGAAATAAGAGCCGTGACAACCAACTTTTGTTTTTCAAATTTTGCAGGTATAAGGATGATTCTGACAGCACACCCGAGGAAACAGGAGAGCCCAGGGTGCTTTACAGTGTTGAGTTCTGCTTTGATACTGATGCCAGAGTGGCTATTACATTATACTGTCAAGCCTTTGAGGAGTTTGCCAATGGGATGGCAATGTAAGTTTCCACTGAGTAGTACATTTGGTAAAGTTTCTGCATTTGAATGATGCTAAATCAGCTAGTTTGTTCTGTTCACATTTGTAGCCAAGTGAATTTCTTCTTTTGACCAATCTTTTCAACTTTTTCTAAACACAAAAGATTAATGCTTACACTGTGTTGAAAACCCTATAACAACTTTGGTGTTTTCGGTCAAAAATGATCGACTTTTTAAAAATTGCTTGTAAATCGCTCGTTATTCTATATTATCACCAAATATTGGATTCACTCTTTTTGTCAACTTGTTTTCTTTCAGTTAGGACAGGATTTGAATTTCTTTTTGAAACTGATTGATCTTAGGCTTCATTGATCTGAGCCTAGTTGATCTGAGGATAAAGTTGATCTCTTTGAAATAGAAAGCCTGTGAAAAAATGAACGTGTGTGTGCATATATCCACTCTTGCATATGTTCAGACCTGTGTATGCGTAGATACATGCACACTCACTCTGCCTTTATCTTTGCAAGCACACATGTACATATGTGAGCATGAACATGTTCCTGAACACTAATTGTTTCTCTTATTTTTGATCTCCCCTATTCATTTTCAATGGATGGTCATTTTTGACCAATGTAAGCTCAGGTTAATGAGGCCTACAATCAGTCAGTTTCAAAAATAATTACAAAACCTGTCCTAATTGAAAGAAAACAAGTTTTCATGTTTTCATTGAATCCAATATTTGGTGATAATATAGCATAACGAGAGATCTATAAGCTATTTTTTGTAGGGTGGTCATTTTTGACCGGGAACATCACAAGTGTAACAAGGTGGAAAAAAACGATCCCAAAAAAGTCCAAAAATTATCCTAAAAATTTTGGGAAGTTGTTATATTCTGTGTGAGTGAAATCATAAGTTTTAGTCCAATGCGATAACATTAACTAACATTTTCAGGAAAAAAAAAATCCTCTCTGGGTCAAAATGACCCGAACACAACAATAAGGGTTAAACGCTTTTACATTGGTCACCATGTTTGAAATGTACATTACTAGTAACTGATACCATCAGTAATGCACAGACTTGTTGGTGATAATCACTACAATTTTCTTTTTAAAGATACAGCCCCAAGAGCCCTTCAATGGTGTCTGAGACGGTCCATTATAAGAGAGGGATTAATCAGCAATTTTGTCTGCCATCTTTCAAGATTGATTTCACTAAATGGAAGCCTGAAGAGGTGTGATTTTCTTAGACTATGTTTTTGTAGAGACTCATTTGCATCAGTGCCATCTCATCAAGGTCTTTCTGCTGTAAAAGAACTATGTTTTAAAAAAAATTATTGTGAATAGTTAGGTGTGTCATGTCTTTTTTTTTTTAATTAAACATTCGTATTTATCTGTAGCTAAACTTTGATCTGGACAAGGGCGTTTTCCCTTTGGTGGTCCAAGCAATAGTGGATGATGGAGATGGTTGGTGAAAAATTATAATTATAATTATGTAATATCATTACATACTGTTGTCTCACAAAACATTTTATTTTCTGTTACAGATGTCACAGGGCATGCACATGTTCTCTTGGCAGCTTTTGAAAGGGTGTGTATTTCTTGAGATTTGTTTTCTGCTCAAGAATGTCAGCTGGACTGAAAGCTTGCAAACATTTGGTCATGTTTATAACATTGAGTAAGTCATTAACCAGGCAGGTTTTTATGGAGTCAGTTTGAGATTTATGAATCCCATGGTCATGGAAACCCTGGAATCATGGAATTTTAAAATTGTGTTAAAAAAAAATCAGATCTGGAAAAAGTCTTGTAAATTAAAATCTTTCAAAAAAAGTTTGTTGATCAAAAGGAGAGAAATGCTTTGTAGCCATTGTAGAAAAATGAAAATGGATAGAATCAAAACAATTTAGATTTATTGCATAGAACAAAAGAGCCCACAGAGTGCATCATACAAAGTTTCATACATTTTTATTAACACAGACTAGTTAGACTAATATATGAAGAGATGTTTAAAAGCAGTGCATTAATGTGTTTTTATCGATTTTAAGAACTATAAACTACTGTTTTTAACAAATTTGAAGAGATTTGATTAATCTTGGCTTAAAGGGTTAGTTCATCCAAAAATGAAAATTCTGTCATTACTCCTCTCATGTTGTTTCAAGTACACAAATGAAGATCTTCTGTCCCTTTATAGACAGCTACACGACTACCACTTTGATGCTTCAAAAAGTTCGTAAAGAGATCGTAAAACTAATCCATATGAATTGAGCGGTTTACTCCAAATTTTTCAGGTTTGATTGAGCTTTTGTTTATGTTCACTGATCAACGTTTCGATGTGAATAAAAGCATACATTTAATCTGTTCATCATATAAAGCGATCGAGTCTCTTCAGAAAATTTGGACTAAAGCACTCAATTCTTATGGATTAGTTTTACGATCTCTTTATGAACTTTTTGAAGCGTCAAAGTGGTAGTTGCATAGCTGTCTCTATGGAGGGACAGACATCTCTCAGATTTGATCAAAAAGATCTTCATTTGTGTTCCAAAGATTAAAGAAAGTCCTACGGGTTTGGAACGACATGAGGGTGAGATGACAGAATTTTCATTTTTAGGTCAACTAAGCCTTTAATTTTAATCATGTTGCTGATGTAATTATTATGTTAAATGTTGTCTAAGAATTAGAGGTGAAAGAGGTAGGTAATAAAACATTATTTTCCCGAACAGTACTAATGTTATTAATGGTAATGTGCACAGATGTCTTCATTAGCCATCTCCCAATAAGACAGAAGGTTAATCTTGATACTCGCATTCTTTTTTTTCTTTTTTTTACCTTGCCAGCTTGTTCTGTTGTTTTTATTATAGTAATACTATATATATTCCCTCATTTACAGCATGTTGATGGCAGTTTCTCAGTGAAGCCTTTGAAACAGAAGCAAATTGTAAGTATTTTTGCAGCTCATTTCTCTCATTGTTAAATGTAAGGGTGTGATATTTGTGCCTTGTAGCAACAGAACAATCTCATTTTCCAATATATCTGTGATTGTGGCTGTAATATTGTGTTTCCAAATTGGATCCCTCATTAAGATTGAAAGCTTTGATTCACCTGCAGTCGTGCATGCTTATCCACTCCACGTGTGGAAGCAGTAATCAGGCCATGTCACTTCATGAAAAAGATAATCAATGTTCATTTTGATCAGTGCTGTGATGTTTCCCCAGCCAGTAATCTGCATTTCACTTACGTATCGCATGCTCATCTTTCAGGTGGACCGTGTGAGCTATCTGCTGCAGGAGATTTATGGCATTGAAAACCGGAACAATCAGGAGACAAAGGTAAATCATGTCACTACGCCAGAAAATTTAGGGCAAATGAGATGATGTGCCTGACTGGTTTCTGGTAATACAATATCCATCCTGCCATTTCCTGTCTCTTATTTCATGTACTATTTTACAATGTTTTCTTTTGTCTCCTCTCTTCAGTCCACAGAGGACGAGAACAGTGACAACAGCAGCGAGTGTGTGGTTTGTTTATCAGACATGCGTGACACACTGATTCTCCCTTGCAGGCACCTGTGTCTGTGCAATGCCTGTGCTGACACACTGCGTTACCAGGCCAACAACTGCCCTATCTGCAGACTGCGTAAGTGCTCATTAATCAACGCCTGAGCTTCCTGTATTGTTCCTCCATTATTATTCAGATTTGTTCCGCTGAATGAGTCGAACCTTTAAAGTGGGTATGGCCATAAAGATAAAAGGCTGAGTGATTATTTTTTTAAAAAATCTGATATAGACTGATTTACCATTGTGCTTTTATTCCCCTTTTCATTGTTCTTATTAGTGATGAATAGTCCCTAGTGCATCATTGATCCTGCATGCAGTGCAGATCATGTGACTGTTGAAGAACAGTGCCATCTGCTGAGGATGTCATGTAATAATGATTATTAGGTTTAGTATTACTTCCCTTATGTGAAGTTATAGAGAAGCTCATTTTCAGTGAATTTATGGAAAAAAAAATAATGTAATTTAAGCAGAAACATGCTAATAAGAAACTATATACAACAGGACTGCCGTGAGTTGGCCAAGTTTTTGTGTACTTGTGTAAAGTGTTTTTTTCCTCTATAGAACTTCTGCACTGAGAGAATGTGCACTGATTTTGCTTTAAAAGACCAGCTGTGCAAATATTTACCCACTTTTTGTAGCCAAATGAATCTGGTAACACTTAAGAGTGTCCATGTGAAAATGCAGCACCTGTGTTTGTTTATGCACACTGCATTTATTTGTGTCCTTTTTTCCCCCACATGTCCTTCCTTTCTGCTCTCACTGCCCCAGCATTCAGAGCCCTGCTCCAGATCCGAGCCGTGAGAAAGAAAACTGCCGCCACTCTCTCCCCAGTTTCCTTTAGCCCAGTGTTGTCCCAGAGCTCTGACCATACTGAGCATTCGGTAAAATTCACACTCACATTTCATCCTGTACTCAAATTATTAATACATCATGGATCCAGTTTTCAACTGAGTTGCTACAGTAGTATTGATTTTGTCCAGTGAAATCATGCTTCGCATTTGACTCCAGTACAGTTATGACTGGAGTTTTAGGTTTCAGTGGCGCATAAATGCCTCATTCCAAACATCCAGGATGTTGGACAAATTTGGTTTTGATTTTTTTTTTTGGCAAATGGCGACACTTAAACTACCGTTCAAAAAGATTGGGGTCGGTAAGACTTTTAAAAGCTCACCGGATCTGCATTTATTTGATTTCTAATGTAAATTATTACTGATGGCAAAGCTGAATTTACTCCAGTCTTCAGTGTCACATGATCCTTCAGAAATCCTTTTAATATGCTGATTTGGTGCTCAAAAAACAAAACAAAAAAACAAACACTTATCAATGTTGAAAACATTTGTGCTTCTTAATGTTTTTGTGCAATCCAGTACAAAAGCATTATTTTAAATAAAATAAAAATGTTAACTTTTTTAATGTACAATTTATATAATAAAATAATTAACTTCTTAAATACATAAATTACTGACCCCAAATTGGTAGGAGAGGTGTATGTTGTAAGACAAACTTCACTCTTAAAATATTATAAGAGCACTAAATCTTTTTATTTCTTTATGGCAATAAGTGTGAAGTTTACTAACAACACACTTTTTTTTTTTTTCTTATTGAATCTCAGAATGCCGATAACATCCCTCCTGGCTATGAGCCTATCTCCCTGCTTGAAGCCCTGAATGGGGTTCAACCTGTGTCCCCTACAATCCCATCAGCACCTCTCTATGAGGAGATCCAGTTTTCTGGGGAGATGGGAGATCCCCTCAACCTGACTGGGCGGCAGCAAAATGCAGATCCCGCATCAATGAAGGGAAAAGGTAGCAAGTCACCAGACGGGTAAGTCACTATTGTGAAAATACTCTGAAAATGCTCAAGTAATGTTTTTGTTTTTTTCATTGATATGTGTGGTGTTTCCAGGTCTACTCGTTCTCCATCGTCCCCCATACAGGAGGAGGAAGATGAGGAGAGGATGTCAGAGCTCTCTGATGCCCAGCCTCAGTCTGTTCTGCCCTGCAGTCTCAGTCCCACTGAGGTCAGACTTTATCACTTCCTTACCTGCGCTTGTTAAATGATGCCCACTCTTTATTTTAAGATGACGTAGTTATACCTTACTATAATAATAACTGTAAATAATGTATAATTACAAGTGTCCGAGAATCTGTGGCATAAATATTGTACAATAGTTTCTTTAGAAATGCATTTCCTCTAAACGTTTGTTGTATTTGTCTGTGACTCATGCCATAGATGAGCTGATTGTGTAATACCATGGATTAGTTTGCATAGATCTGTGTGTTTTAACTGGTTGCATATGACTGATAAAGATATGCAAACTAGTAAACCACCTACACTGATGTGTCGGTTCATCATTTCCTACAACTTGTAAAAATGTCTCATTCTATTTTATTTCCCAAAAGGCCACAGCAGAGGGTGTGTCCACCAATCCTGGTTTCCCAAATTCAGGTTAGCAAATTTGCATTCAAATGAAACATTTCATGTCAGTACTGGAAGTCCTCAAATAACATGGGCAGCGGTATTACAGTAATACAAATCTATGATATATGATATAATGTTAATGTATACTTATGATATAAAGTATATAATATGAACATTCTGACTGAGGCCTGTCAGAGTGTGGTGTTGGAGAAGAAACCATGTTAATCATGTGATGTTGGCAGGTTCAGAGAGCAGATCACTGGGTGTGTCTGTGAGTGAAATTCTACAGGACTGCCACAGTGAGCGCAGCAGCCTGAGCCGGACAGAAAGTGACCCCTCAGCAGATCTGGCCCTGCCTGGTGAGCCACTAACACGCACTCGGTACCCCACAATCCTGACACTCTCATTTAGTCTGCCAAAACTCATATTACAGGAATAGTTCCTTGAGTCCATTTTTGAGGGTGGGGTGTCTTTCATCCCCTGATAAACCCTTGTTCTGTTGACTTTGAAAAAATGCAAAAGAGTTGGAGAAGCAGGTTTTTTTAGCTTGTGTGGCAGAACTAATGCTGTGGTGCTGTGTGAACCTTCTGTGATTGCTGCTTCTTTGCGCAGCAATTTTTACCAAGTAATGCTTCTCTTTAAAGGGTTAGTTTACCCAAAAATGAAATTTGTCATTAATTACTCACCCTCATGTCGTTCCAAACCCATAAGACCTTTGTTCATCTTCAGAACACAAATTAAGATATATTTGATGAAATCCGAGAGATTTCTGACCTGTTTTTGTGCACAAAAAGTATTGTCGCTTCATAATATTAAGGTTGAACCACTTCACATGGACTATTTTAACAATTTCTTTACTACCTTTCTGGGCCTTGAAATTTGTTATGACATTGCTGTCTATAGGGAGGTCAGAAACCTCTGGGATTTCATCAAAAATATCTTAATTTGTGTTCTGAAAATGAACGAAGGTCTTATGGGTTTGGAATTTTTGGGTGAACTAATCCTTTAAATGCATTTTTACTGTTCTCTTAAAGTATAACTTACATTCCTTCTACATACTTGAAAATTCTCAAGTGAATTACTAAGATGTACCCAATTGGGGTGTAAATATGTCCTCTGACAATTTGGTTGTGATTCTTCATGTAAAATCATGACATCAGAAATGTTATCAGTTCTATTAGGTAATTTTTAATTTAAAATAAATTGTTTAAAAATATGTTTCATACACAAATGAAACTAGAGGGGTAATTTACCACATAATGGAATATTATTTAAAAACATAGAACGCAGTATTTGAGTTTAATAAGAAATTAATAATATATTGTTTATTATTTTAGTATTTGAATTTAATTGTAGTAATTAAACTAGATTAAGTTCAATTTCCCCTTTTACATTGAGGCAACACTTTTCATACCCCTTGTAATTTTACATGTAATGAAGAAGAATATCTTTGGAAGTCCATTTTTACCACACAAGAAAAAAAAAAAGCTTTAGTAAATCATAATTTTAACATAAACAGTAAAAAGCGGAAATTATTACGTAAGTTGAAATTGAGATGAAAGGTAAATTTATGATACAAAATTGACTTGATTTATTTGTCATTATTGACTTTCTATCTCATAAATCTCGCAATTACTTAGCATTTCATAATTTTGACTTTTATGTCATAATTATGATTTACCAAAGCATAATTTTTTCCCCTTTATGTGGCAGAAATGGCCTTAAAGTACTGTTGCTGTGTGTCTGATGCATGTCTGTCTAATGCTGTGCTGTCTCCCTAACCCTCTCTCTTTCTTACTCTAACTCGGCTTTGCTCTTAACACACGTAGCGTCTGAGTCATGGTCCACTGCTGTAGAGGAATGTTGACTCTGGTAGGTCATCAATGTCATGAATAATTCACTTTTACCTACCAGTCACTTTGAAATTCAGTTCATAATAGTTATTAATGAGTCACATTTAGAAAAGTTTAGACACACCTTTCATACTTTTATAATGACTTTTTTACATTTTAGAATAATAGTAAACTCAATAAAACTGAAATGGCACAAATGGATCTATGGTTTGTAATGGTGTGTGTTCTCACTTGGTGCGATTGCTCTGTTAGTGCGGTTCATTTGAATAAGTGTGATTCTTGGTGCGCACCAAACAAGCAGACCGAGACCCCTGAAAAGAAACAAACTCTGGTGCGATTCAACTGAAATTAAAAACAACACGGACATATAAAGACATATAAGACATATAAACTAACCTAAAACAGGACGTGATGTCACAAGATGCGACCCTAAAAAGGACAGAATGCTCAAGCCTACCTGTTTTTTTTCCTCATTATAGTCGCTATGTTGCCATTATAGTTCAGTACAGGTGTAGGAAGGACCAGGACTAAATGTATAATATTCTTTTTTGGTCCGGACCAAGAGAACCAAACTACAAGTGTGAACACACCCTAAGTGTCCATCTGTTATACACACCTCTTTACTATTTGGCCCAACTCATCCCTTTCAAATCAGTTGTAATTAAAGTTGTAAAGAACTCATTTATCAGCCCACAAAACTAATTTCAACCATAAGCTCTTTTAAAATCAAAAGGTTTTCATGAGAAAAATACTTTTAATCAAGTGTTTTCAAACTTGAAGTGAAGATTCTCTGCTCATCCTCATTTCACCTGTCTTCACCCTTCCTCAGGGTCATCAGAGTCCATAGAAAGCCTGAAGAGTCAGAGCACCAGCAGCTCCAGTCAGCCTCTGCTCTGCGTCCCCAGTACCCTCCGCATGGAAGATGAGCGTCTCACTTCATAAACGTCCCCTGCTGTGCCAGTTTCATCAACCCGCTGTCTCAATCATCACTACGCAAATACGCAAACATTACCTTGTCTCAATTCAGACGATTACTTCTTTAGTATCACAATCAAAGTCTTATGTTGAAGAGTCCAAGACATTTCTCTGTGAAGTAGAAACATTATACAGGAGTTTTAACGCACTAGCTTCAAGAAAACTTTATAAAGAAAAGACGTTTATAAGACTGTACTAGCTTTTGCTGTGAGACTACAGAACTTTTGAATGGTTTAAATGCTTTTAATGAATGCCCAGCCTCTTTGAAGTATGCAGCTTCATTGTGATTTATGACTGTGTACTTGATACGTTTTTATTGTTTTCTGTAGTCGGCAAATGAACACTAAGTGCATCAGATTGCAGTCTGATACTGACGGATAGTATAATCAGTTACCCAGTTGAAGTAGTCATCTATGTCTATATCTTATATATTTGTTCTGTGCCTTACAGTACTGTGTGGCTGTCCCTTTGTCCTCCTGTTGAAACATACAAAGTGGGAAGCTGTAGCACTTTTTGAAGCTTTAATGAGTAGTTTATAGAGGAATCTGCCAACATTTACAGTGACATATCTGATGCTTTTTAGTGATATCACTGCTGCTTATCTATGTCAGGCACCTTTCAAAATTATGTATATTTGTATGTAGTCAGATTGTTTTATCATAAAGTGTTGTGCACTAATATGAGTCACTGTGGTTATTTTAAGGTATAAATAATATGGATTTGTTTCATGATCCTGCTGGTATAAACCCTAATTCTAATAGCTATATTAAAGAAATATTAAAAATGAAGCAAAGCTTAATGATGGATGGATGGATAGAGGGCTTCGCTTATTGCATTGTAGAGACCATGTTTAGCCAGATGATGGCAGTGTATTCACTGTTTTAGTAATACGCTCACTCATTTAGTCAGACGAAATGGTATTTATGCTGTAGTTTCTCCAGTCACCTTAAGTATTTTACCAAATACAGCGCCCAACTTTGTGTAGGCCTGCTGAGAAAACGGTTATATGTTTGACAATGTGGTGTGTAAGCTAATGCTTGGACTGTAAAGAGAGGCCAGAGGTCTCCTCAGGCGGGATGAGTGGCGCGCTCCTTTCATTGCGCGTCACTGTTTTCATCTGTGCGCCTTTCTACTACTCTTGGCGCGCGCGTGTAGAATATAACTAACGACTTTTTAACGACTTACCCCAGGCATGTAACGTTAGCAGTGTTAAGAGGAAAACTGAGTTCAGGATAAAACAGACAGATAAAAAAGATGAAGATGATAATAGTAGCCTACATAGAATGCAAAAATAGTTATAAATATACCGGCTGCATTTCAATCAAGAAAGATTTGTCAGTTCACAAGGTTTGAAATCATAATAACTCAATAATTTAATAAATTACTCATTTCAATAAATAAACACCTGTCACATTTCTCGCGGATCTGTGGTTGAATAGACTCCTCGCGCAGGGACAATGACATGTTCAACTCTGGAGGTCTCAGCCAATCAGAGGGCGTCAACATTTAAAGGGCTATTAAGAAACAGGCAAAACGGCGGAGTGCAAAGCCTGCATCTCATTTCTCTCCTATTCATTCGCTTACGAAACAGTAAATGTGGTTCTACATGGCTTTCTCTAAGACAGGATTGGAATGCTACTTTTCGCAGTAGATATCAGGACATGTCCGATTTTGTGGATGCGTTTGTTTATCTGCTGCACTTGTTGCACTGAGGCAAACAGGCAGAATCTAACGGACTGAGAGATACTCACCGCTACAGTTCAAACCGACGAGGTTTTCATTTCGCAGGTAGGATTTCATTTGCCTAACCCTGTGGTGGATTATACGCTTATAATAATACACGTTTTTCAGTTACATTTTTATTTAGCCGTTATTTTCGAATTTTCAAGCAACGTGTCTGTGTTTCACAGAACTGTTTCTTCAAAAACACTAACGTCGCGTCCACTATGCCAGTGTTAATGAGTCCTGAGATAGCGAATAAATTCAAAGAGAAATGGATGATGCTTCATCCGGAGGACCAGGACAATGTCAGCGGCTCTGTTCACTTTGACGACAGTCTCACCAGTCTGCACTGGCTGCAGAACTTCTCCATCCTCAGTGCCAATCCCGAGAGGTCTCCAAGCTCCGGCTGCCACCCGCAACACCTCTTCTACCACAAAAACCAGCTGGGGGGCACCGACTCGCCTTCCAGCCCGCCTGCCGGAGATACCGCCGCCACAGGGATGCCACAAACACCTGGGAATCCCACAACGTCCTGCAGCAATTTGGCGAATTCATACACGCACCAGCAAGCGGGACACTACATAACAGCGCAAACAAATCCTTCTGAGGAGATCGACTATAAAACAAACCGCCACGTGAAGCCACCGTATTCATATGCCACTCTGATTTGCATGGCAATGCAAGCTAGTAACAAAACCAAAATCACTTTGTCAGCCATTTACAGCTGGATCACTGAGAATTTCTGCTACTACAGATACGCGGAGCCAAGTTGGCAGGTAATTTCACCGATCATTTATTTATCTTTGAGAATCAATGTTTTTTTGTTTTTCCTCTGAATTGAAATTCAGTTATAGGAGATGAAGAGAAAGGTGTCTTTTTTGTGCAACAGGTGCACCGACCATACGATTCCTCTTACATTCAGACGGTTCCATTAATCGATTATTTTAGTACCTTTGTTTTTTTTTTTTTTTTATCAGACAACACATCAGAAATTAATTTAATAGCTACATTAAAGAAGTGTTTACTTTTTAAACCTTTTGAATCAAACATAACGAAAGTACGTTTGCCTAATAACTTGCGGTTCAAAGGGAGTCGAATTAATCCAGTAACCGCTCTGACCAATTCATTCAATTTCAAGCTTTTTGATTCACTAAAAAGAGCCGGCTCATAACAATCATTAGTAGGGGAATCGTGATTCACTAAAAAGGAATTAGTTCATAAGACTCATTCGTTTGATAATCTGACTACATTTGTTACTCAAAAAGATTCACTAAAAAGAAACGACTCCTAGGAATCATTTGTTATGGAATCAGAATACACTTTGCTCGTATTTGTCTGATTCTCACTAAAAAGAAGTGGCTCACAAAAGTCATTATTCTTTTGGTTATCATACCACACTTGTCACGCTGTATCTATCTGATTCACCCAAAAGGACCAATTCATAAGAGTCATTCGTTTGAGAATCAAATTAACAGTATTAGCTGGTGTCTGTTAATCTTGTTCTGTCAATACAGCACTATCAAAACATTGAGCCAAACAGCAAACAGCCAGTCTTGTGCACTCATCTGAGATGTGTTAAGGTAGGGTGACTAATGATGGAAGCTGAGACCACTATACCCAAAAGCACTGGGTTTCCTGAGGCCTTCTTCCATAATGAGGGATCCTTAAGGGAGCCACTGGTCATGTGAAACTAGTCGTGCTGCATTACTAGAGAGCCTTATTCACCGCATTTCTTCTCCTGTACACACAATATTCCCCTCCCCCTTTTGTCTCTGTCAAACACACACACAGTGAGGCAATGAAACACGACACCTCTACCTGTTGCACAATGGGATTTTATAGGAGCCTTTATGGTCTTCTTCTGCCTAGAAGTTATTGCATTTATGTTCCGACATTCTAAATATTACCATAATGTTGGCTGTACATTCAAACAGCTTAATTTAATTATCATAAAAATGTTTTATAGTGATTTTAAGAACACATGAAATAATCACCAAATGTGTGCAAATTAAAAGCACGGACTAAGAATACTTATTTATACATAACGTCACTGATCTCATGATTCGGTTCTGATCTCACAGTATTCTCACAATAATTTAAACAATAGAGTTAAAACGGAGAAATTATTACTTCTAAATTTGTATTATCAGGAATGGACTTGAATAGGTAATGTTCCATTACCATATCTGATGCTAAACTTAATATCTAAAATGTATTTTTGGGTGTACACAATAAATATTGTTGCATTTTTGTATTGTGAAATATTGTGACATGATATATTGTTACACCCCTATGAATAAATATTAAAAACCTGCTGATTTTTCTCCTTTTCTTTCAGAATTCAATCCGCCATAACTTGTCCCTGAACAAGTGCTTCATGAAAGTGCCCAGGCAGAAAGATGAGCCAGGAAAAGGAGGCTTTTGGCAGATCGACCCACAGTACGCTGACATGTTCGTCAATGGCGTTTTCAAGCGGCGGCGAATGCCTGCCACAAACTTCAATACCCAGAGACAGAGCAAAATGTTATCCTCTCCCAGCTCCTCGTACGGCTCTCAGTGCAACCAGACTGGCCAACAAATGGGAATGGGCCACTTCCAAGGACCTGTCCCGGGAAACAAACGCAAGCAAGTCTTCTCCAAACGAGGCAGCAAGTTGGCCAGAGTCTCCAAAAGCCCTCTGTTAACCACCGACATCAAAACTTCAGACGTACTGAGAGGAGATTTTGACCTGGCGTCTGTTTTTGACGATGTGCTTAGTGGGAATGACAGCACGTTTGAAGATTTGGATATCAACACAGCGCTGAGCTCTCTGGGATGCGAGATGGAGCTATCTTCACAGAACCAGAATGGGTCTGGCTACAGCAATGAGGACGAGCAGGCTTGTGCTTACCTTGAGGCCAACGGCATGATGGGATGCAACATGGAGGACTTTCACCAACAGCACCAGCAAGTACAGGTCCATCCGCAATATTATGAGGGAATGTTCTCGGATCAGGTTCACCAGCATCAGCAGCACCCCTGGGAGATTAAAGAGGAAGTCCAAGCCATCCCAGTTTCCCTGGATCATGGCTATGGGCTTTGTGAGGGATTCTTTTCTGAGATGCAGCTCTGGGAAAGAGCGGAGTCATATCTGTGAACACGTCTAAATACATATGCACTGACTTTGCTGGTCTGAAGACCTAATGACTTTTGTTTTGCTACATTAGCATAATGAATTACTGAGGATGTGAAAGGTTATATGTAATTATTCTTTGTACTTATTTTGCATTTTTTAAGACCTATACTGATTCATTTATAATCACCCCTGATCTTTGAATTCTTGATTTTTTTTGGGGGGGGGGAAATTTTCTCAAGATGATTAAATATTGCTGTGGGACAAATGTAGTTATTTAGGATAGTGGCATTTTGTTCCTGTATTGATTAATCCATCTAATATATTCATTTTAGTTTACTTGATATTTTAGGCAATGTCATGCTTTATATAAGTCTAACAAAAAATAAAACATAAATATAAATCATATATTTGTGGGAAAAGGGATGCAACAAGCCAAAGTGCTTCGCAAAAAAAATTAAAATTAAAATAAAAAATAAAAAACGGCACAAGCACTTTGAAACATTAGCTCAGTTTGTTGCCCAGCGATTTAGCCTCATAATTTATTTTCTCTTTTAAGGTGATATTCTATGAAAGTGCAAATTGTCCCACAAGAGCTCTTCAATGTTTCTGAATGTAATGCATTAGTCTCAGATTTACCATGAATTGTGGGTGGCAATCTCACGAGGCAATGACTGTTCTAGAAGTGTACTTGTATCGGTTCTTTGAGAAATGGACTAAAACATGCAACATGAAACAAAATATATTCTGTACTTGAATAAAAAGATCAATCTGTACAACTTTTTTCAGTCTATTGCTATTGATTTTTGTATATTGAATTACATGTGATGAGTTCTTTATACAATTAATAATACATGTACATTGTTTTTTAGCATTATGTTTGCGTTTCTTTTTAAAAAAAATTCCATATACAAATAAGTTGCCATTTATGAGAATAATAAGCATTCTCTATATGTTCAAACCAGTATGATACTTATATTTAAAATTCTACCTAAGAATTTATCTATAAATTAATCAATTTCTCAGAATTACTTGATAAATATAACTGCAAAAGTTTACATGCAAAAGCACTTGCCTCAATAAGCACTTCACGGACTACACGTGTTCGTGTTCTCTATGATTTAGCCGATCTATTTCAAGATGAAAATTTCCTAATGAGTTCTCATTGACTATTATTGTAGTCAGACTGTATTTTGATTCCGGTTGTTACTTTCCTAAATTTTTCCTAAATATGTCTAATTAAAAACTGCTTTTACAGCACATACTGTATACTCAAACAGGCATCCATCTTATCCATGACCCTTTTCACGTGGCTATTTGTGATTTATTGTCAGAGTGGTTTGATTATTAACATGGACAATACAGTACAAGCATGCCCAGACTGGCCCGCATTTCTCAGATTGTAGTCAGTTTCACAAATAACTGTAATACTGTTGAGCTTCTATACGTCAGCATCAGGTGTCAAAGAACATTAAGCACGTCTGAATTGACAATCGCTAGTATATTGCCATAGATATATCTATCTATACAAATATTGGCAAATGTTGACAATGGTTTAGTATAGTTTATAGTATAGATTGTAGTTTGCATTTGCATTGTCCCTTGTTTTTGGCTGTCCATCTTTATTTTAAAGGAGTTGCTGTGGTACTCAGATAGAGCAGTCAAAGAGGAGGACAGGAATGCTTTTTCCCAGCTAGCAGGGAATGTTTTCAGAACTTTGGCTAACATTCTGACAAGGTTCTCTCAAAGTTATGAACAAACATTCTTCCAGTAACGCTAATAGTTAAATGTTCGTTCAAAGTTATCTGGTCTTTAATCATATTCTCAAAACGTTAGCACAAAAACATTCTTTATACATCATTCATGGAGGGAAATCAGAAATGTAGTATCATTTAAAAAATGTCAGATGAATGTCCAACTAAAAAAAGTTGGACATTCATCTGACATTTTTTAAATGATACTACATTTCAGATTGTTCAAAAAACATAAAAGTAACGTTCATATAACGTTGAAAAATTATAAAATTGAATGTTTCCTTAACATTCACACAGTAAATAAAAAAAAAAAAACCATTTAAACTGGACATTTTGAATGTTCAGAGGAAATTCAGAAATAACGTTAATTTAATATGAATGAACATTAACAAAATGTCCTTTGGACATATTTTGTTAAAGTTTTAGTTTACTTTCTTTCGAGTTAATTTCCTTGAAGTGCCTCCCACCTTGAAAAATCCAGCTGACTTGAATATCTGTGAAAATCCACTGCATTTGAGGGAAAAAATAATACTTTCACACTTAAAATCTCTTTTTAATGAAAAAGAAAAAAGGAAAGGGAGGATTAGTCAATTTCATCGGCTCTGCCTCCTTCTGTTGGAGGTCATATGCAGAGATCCTTCTGAATCTGTGGAGTAAATCACATTCCTTGAACATCAGGGAGAAGCAGGGTTGGTAATCCCAAATTGATGTGCCCCACAATGCCATGGTCATGGCAAGGACACATATTAATACAGAGTCACATACATCCAGCAACCAGTACTTACTGGTCGCTAGATGTATGTACACAACCTCTGCAGTTCATGCGTTCTGTGACCCTGTGTAGACAGAGGTGAGTTAGTTCCGTGACAGAGGTGAGTTAGTGCCTTGATTGCGGTGTAGGCAGGGTGAGAGGGGATGTGTGGGGGTGAGGAGCTGTGTGCTTCTCAGGGAATGGGTTTTTGTGGAGGAGGGATGGGAGAACTCCTTGACGCTGGAGATAACACTATCTCCCCAGAGGCAGAGACTCCTGCCTGTATTTACACGGGTGCTGTCGCTGCTCTGGCCCCACATACGGACATGTCAGCGGGAACAAGGACGGCTGTCACGGCAGGGCATCGCCACGCTGCTTTATGTCCCCCCGGGCACTGCTGGCAGCCCCTGATTACAGGTGTTATGTGGGCATGTCAGCCAGATCACACAGAGAGATGTGTCAGCCATTCTGCTGGAAAAGTCAGCAAAACATTGGCATCAGCACTCAATGTGTGTATTTTTCACAATGAAACCCACTTGAAAATCATTTGGTTGGATTATGTCAAATTTATATTTGGGTCAATGACATATACATTTTATGTTTTTTTTTAAAATCTATATTCATTTATTCAAAAAGCATTAAATTATACATAAAATGACTTAGGCCTACAACTCTTCTAGTTTTAATTTTTTATTAAAATTCAAGTAGATTTTTTTATAGAGGGCACAAGCCCAAAAAGTCAGGGTGATACAACTGTCCTGAAGGAAAAAGTGCTATTAAACTATTAAAGGGATAGTTCACCCAAAAATGAAATTATGTCATCATTTACTCAAGTTGTTCCAAACCTGTATGAATTGCTTTCTTCTGCTGAACATAAAAGAAGATATTCTAACTGTGACAGCAACATAGTGTCGGCCCAGATCCGGCCCACATCTGCTCCGTGTGTAATCCACATGTACCAGATGTGGGCCAGATCTGGGCCACACTATGTTGCTGTCTGGGAAAGATTGTGGGTAACCAAACAGCTGACACATAATGGAAAAAAATACTATGGAAGTCAATGGGGCCCATCAACTGTTTGGTTACCGACATTCTTCAAAATATCTTCTTTTGTGTTCAGCAGAAGATAGAAATTCATACAGGTTTGGAACAACTTGAGGGTGAGTATATATGACAGAATTTTCATTATTGGTAAACTATCCACCTTGTTATTAGCGACACTGGTGGACCTTAAATGAACTGCAGGCAGCAACTTATCGCTCGTACATACGTGGGCTATAACGTACAAGAGATTGAACGTGATTCAATGACCCGATAAGTTATTTTTCGTTCTTTGCTTAGAAGTAAAAACAAAATTGAAATACCTTTGTAGCCATATTGTTAATGATCATCCAGACGCCGTCCACGCTACTGAGAGCGACCTTTAGATGAATATGTAATTATGTGCTGCGCGCTTTCCTCACAGTAAAGAAAGCATCTGATCATAGCGATGTGGATAATTTGCACAAGCTCTGCAATTCAACGGCGTCATGTCAACAGATGAGGACATTAAAATTACACTGTTATGATAGTTTGATTATAAAGTAGCCTATATTTGAGACTATAGAATATGATATAGATCTGGCTATGTTTGAATAAATCCCTTTTCTTTGTATGACACAGAATAGTTCTTTCAGCATGTGTCATGGAACGGAAGAGAGGCTTTCGGGAGCGCGCTTAAACGTCACATCCTTTTGATTTTCCATGCCAAAACATCCCAAGTCCTTCACATAAAAATCAGTCAACTACAGGTTTTAATAAACAACCTAGGAAGACGGGGAAGGTCTCGTTTTTTTAAGTTTCGTTATAAGTTACAAGTTACAGTGGCAATCAGTTAACACAGTGGCAATAAAAAAGCGATTATTAGGGATACACGAAAGTTATTACATAGCCCGTTTAAAAGAATTAAATTCTTGAAAAGGAAGCTTGGCAAGTAGTTTGGCATAATCTTAGAAAAAAAGATAACAAAACTGCTTCACTCCTTATTAGTATTTTAAAATAAAAATAAGTATCTTATGATGAATTGCTTGTTGCACTTTAGATAAAATGAATAAATGTAAAATATCAGATAATTTGGCCCATTTAGCAAGATATAATGTAATCAAATATAAATAAAATCATAATGTAGTAGTACGTCTTGATTTGATTAAATATAGTGGGAAAGAGTCATTTATTTTTATTTTGTCTACCTTTCAGATGAGGCAAACATGACTTAACATCCAACCAACTTTCTCACAGAATATATAATATACAAGTATGTTCAACTTTATCCGCATACATGCAGCCTACTCATGTAGGGAGATATTGCTATATAGCTTATCACAACTGTTTAACTGCTTGAATCACCACAAAATGTGGACTATATTATCACCCAGCACTAATCTGCTACATGCAGCTATAAAGCATAAAGATATTAACATATTATAGACATTATTAACATCATGATTTTCTGTTATGCTGCTTTAAAACATAGTATATTGTGAAAAGTGCTATACAAATGAATTTAACTTGACTTGAAGGTATCATTTCATCATGGGGTTCTTTATATATAAATTCCTTTCACACATTCAAAGCTTGAGGACATTTTTTCTGTTAATATCGTTGGCTGTCACAGATGTAACCAATGAACAATTGGAATACACAGAGGCCCATAGCGATTGTGCCTAATCTTATTTAAAGCTTTACTTAGCCAAACAAACCTTTTCATTCCAGGCTGGATTGGCCAGTGGTCACCAACAGAACAAGGTTAAAGGGCAAAGGTAATAAAATAACTCTTATCTCAACTACAGAGCACTCAGTGGGATGATGTTCTCTGATGGATCTGCATCAGTGATAATACACCAATTCGGTATGTCTTTTGGTGTGCTTGAGAACACCACATCACAAAAACAAACATATTGCTATAATTGTGTAAAACATCTTCACAGAGCATTTTATACACTATTGAATCAGAATTAGAAAATATTGATCAGAGTTAGAAGAATAGTAGCGAAAAATGGCTTGTAACGAATACTTATTTTTGTGCTGCTAAAAGCCTTAATAAATATATTTTTTTATGCTAATTATTTTGCTTATTGTTGGGGCTATGTAGTTCATGTAAATCAATTCATGCCAAACTCAGCTGCTGGAGGCCCACAGTCCTGCAGAGTTTAGTCCCCTGCTCCAACACACATACCTGTAGTTTTCAAATAATCTAATAAAGACTTTGATTAGCTGGATCAGATGCATTTAATTAGGGTTGGAGGACTGTGGCTCTTGTAAAAGTGGCATTATATGACCCCTTTAAAGGAACCTCCCCTTAAAACGGATCATTTCAGACTGACGGTCACAATGAAGGTTGAAAATAAAAAATTTTCCACATATATATTTGTACACAAAAAACCCTTATTGACATTATAAGTGAACCTCATGGAACATACTAAAATAATAAAAAAATCCATGTCATGACCCCTTTAAAGCAGCAATGAAACAGACAAAGCAACAGATCTTTTGTAAATGGATTATCATTTTTAAAGAAAAACTTAGGGCGGGGACTTGGTTTATGCATCGGATTGGATTGTAAAATGTGGGCGTTGCAAAAGTGGAGACAGATGAATGTGAGCTTGCAGGCGCAAAATTTAAGTGGATTATTAGATTGGAGAAGTCCTGCTTGCATCACCAGAGAGAAGTCTGCCGTTTTCACTGGAAATGTTGGATGACGGATCTTATATTTAGGAAATTTAGGACATATTTAGGAAAATATAAGACATTTTTAGGTCGAAGAATTAAATCTTTGTGTGGATAACTTGTTCACAATGACATCCATAATATGCATTTAGAAAATAGATCAATTTACATTTTATGCCAACATTAAGAATCACTGATCTAGCCAATGTTTAAACCTCACTTACCATTTTAGAATCAGTTGTACTTTCACTTGTAATTTTATTCTATACAGGCTAGTTTTGTTACCTACATCTCTGCTACAATTGCCAGCTTTATTTTATGCTCCTTGATGTGCTAATTTTAGTGATTGTGTGGAAACCCACAAATAGGCACATGTTGCAATAAACTGTGCTACGCTGCACTGTTTACATGTGTTTGGGATTAGGTCTTTTCACTGATGTCTGAACGAATGGAGATGCTATTAGGGGACACTTCAGATGGGTGAAGAGCCCATTCAGAGGCCGCCTTATGTGCAGACATTGAATAGCCTCTTTTTGTCTCCTAAATATGTCACTGTAGATTTACCTTACCTCAGAGTAATAATACCGGAGCAATTTCTGACGCATAATAATTTGATTGCATTATGAAGACATTATGTCATACGGTGAGATTTCAGGTTTTTGGCTGTGGAGGTCATATGAAATGATTTATCTTATTGATATATCTTAACTGTGCTTAAATTCAAGCAGCGGGCAGAAAGAGCATTTCACAAATGCAGCGTACCAAAAATATGGCTCTCTGGGTACGAGCCACAGCCGTGATTGGAATGCAGAATTAGTCAACACAGTCCTCCTAAATGTCACTCCTGCCTGCTCCTTTCATTTCTTCTCCATATCCTTTGTGGGTTGCTATAAAGCATGGTGCAGGCCTAGGACGGGTTGGCAGGGTGGCTGGTGAAAAGCATTCCTCAGAGGTTTCTTAGATCTCTGTGGCTGAGCGAGAGAGAGCAGCCAGAGGGCAGAGTGTCGGGACGCCCAGAACCAGAGGCAGTGCCCTGGAGCCCGGCCACACACTCTGCCTCATGCCAGCGAGCAAAGAGAGAAAACAAATGCAGTGCCATTCTCTGAATCTTTTACCACCTAACCAGCTCACTTAGACTCCATTTATATTGGGGAGATATTTTGTGTCTCTAGTTTGAGGATATAGATCTGTGAATTATTTGGGTATCACTCAAAGACCACAAGAATCTGACATTTCTGTGTCCTATTAAAGAGATCGTTAATTCAAAAAATTAAAATGTTGTTCCAAACCCATATGACTTGCTTTTTTCCATGGAACACAAAAGGAGACATTTTGAAGAATGTTTCCACTGCTCTTTTCCATACAAAGAAAGTGAACGGGGACAAAAACATTAGTCCATACAATGATACCATACAGTTGTGTGATGAATGACACTAAAAATATTGGTTGAAAAATGAAAACAAAAGAATCAGGGAGTCGCAACATGACATTTTACAATCTTGCCATGTCATAAAAAGATTAAATCTGATATTTTATGACATTTGAGCTTGTCTGCAGGGGTCCTCTCTATGATATAATTTCCAGATTTGTGATTTATTTTTCTACATGGCTGCATCTGAAATCGCATAGTCTCCTTTTGAATAAGTAATTGCAACTGTTAAAAAAGTATGTTCGCTGTATATAGGCTGTGTAGCATGAGTGTTATCTGGACGTACTACATTCATCATGTCGTCAATGTTATTTGACCTACCAGCATCAGTTGTGTCGCTTCCCTGCCATTCAAAAATCCTCTTCTGTGCCCTCATGGGATAGTAAAGTGTGGATGTGCACTTCAAAACTGTGGATAACTGTGGATAAAGGAATAGAAAAATGAGTGTAATGTGATTGACCCAAAGAATGCCTTTCTTGTTTCACAAAGAATGCCATGAGGGTTTGAAATGACATGAACGTGAGTAAATAGTGATTTTTTTTTTTTTTAGGAGAATTATCCATTTAAAGGGTTAGTTCACCCAAAAAATGACAATTTTGTCATTAATTACTCACCCTCATGTCGTTTCAAACCCGTAAGACGTTCATCTTCGGAACACAAATTAAGATATTTTTGATGAAATCCGAGAGGTATATGACTCCTCCATAAACAGCAATTTAGCCACCACTTTCAAGGTCCAGAAAGGTACTAAAGACATCGTTAAAACAGTCGACATGACTGCAGTGGTTCAACCTTAATTTTATGAAGCAACGAGAATACTTTTTGTGCGCAAAAACAATGCAAAAAAAACAACTTTATTCAACAATCTCCTCTCTTTCCTGTCATTATCCTAACGCAGTTTACATAGTAAGCACAGTGAAGGTTTCCATGTTTACGTCCGAATGCTGGCTCTTTATTGGTCAAAGCTGATCACGTGAGCAGCACGATGCACGCGTGTGATGCTGACGCAGGAGCCGGCAAATAATGAGTCGTCGTTCTGATGTAGAACCTGGAAGCGCTGGACGTAAGCAACCCATGAGAATGACACAGAAGAGAACACACATTGTTAAATAAAGTCGTTCACAATAAGTATTCTGGTCGCTTCTTAAAATTAAGGTTGAACCACTGCAGTCACGTCAGCTGTTTTACGATGTCTTTAGTACCTTTCTGGACCTTGAAAGTGGTGGTTAAATTGCTGTCTATGGAGTCCTCTCGGATTTCATCAAAAACATCTTAATTTGTGTTCCGAAGACAAACGAAGGTCTTACGGGTGTGGAACGACATGAGGGTGAGTAATTAATGACAGAAATGTTCATTTTTGGGTGAACTAACCCTTTAATAATTGCAGTTTCTACAGCTATATCAAGTGATTAAAGTGTTTCACAATATGTGTTAGCATGGTCCTCAATGTTTAATTCACCTTTCTCTCATTTCCACACTGCTGCTTTTCTTTGATCTGTATCTTATATGATTAGCTGTGCTTTGCCTTGTGCACGGCCACATTTAGCACTTTTTAAACTATGCTTATCCCTTTCTCATTAAAGCCAGCTGCATGTCATTGCTTCTCCTTAATCACATACTGCAATGATCTCAGCTGCTATCACCTGCCTGCTGGTTTAGCCCTGTTCAAACTCTCTCCTCCTACACTGTCTGGGCGAGTGGGCCGGGAGCAAATCTCATTTGCTTTAGCACTCACACTAAATCAGTGAGAGAAATAGCACCTGATTGCATAAGCATGACTCCACATGGGGAAATGTGAGCCTCGGTCTTCGACACCTCTGTCGAACGTGTCGCTCCTCTCCTTCATAATTGATGACCGACCCGCACGTTGCGTGTACGGGCTCCGTGCCGAGATGAGGTGTCCAGAAGCTTAAATGAGCTTGAACTTGACACTTGGCTCAGAACAGAAGCCCATGCACAATGTATTGTGTCTCCTTCAAGTCCAGCTAATTGAGTGAAGTCATTGTGTAGGTTTTCAACCGGGAATAGGTGGAACACTTGTTTTGCTTTAATCAGTCTTGGAGTCATACTTTTTAAAGAATCCTTTCAAGACATCTTTTGAGAATACATTTTTCTGTACAAATAATCAACATACGTTCTTTTTGGTCTCCTGCGAGTGTATCTTATATTCACAGGTGATAGTCTGACATTTGTCATTGAGCTTTAGTTGTTTTCTGTTTGTGAAAAAGAAAGATTTCTTCTTTCGAGGCGGTGCACATAGAAGCTCTCTGGAGATGCATCATTTGTATGTACATACTACACTCCTGTGGCTGTAAGAATGCTATGGGACTCTGTGCTTTTGGGAAAAGAATCGTGTTATGTCATCTAAAATTAAAGAGTGTAAAAACATCAGTTGTTCTCTTTCCGTGACAATCGAGAGCTTATAATGACAATGTGTGAGTAAATTATTAAACGTAGAATATTAATCACTCTATTCATGATGTTCCCGTCAGTTTGCTCGCTGAACTGAGCCTCCTATTGTGCGAGCAGTGCACAGCTGATGTGTAAATGCTCTGTAAGTTAGATTATAAAACTGCCAGCGCTCTGAATCAGAGAGGTGGTGCAGTGCAGATATACTTGCTGATACCTGAGAGAGGGGTAGAGCAAACATCAGCCTATTCCTGTAGAGCAAACACTACCACCAGGGCTTCATTAAAACTGATTGGACCCACAGGGACCACACCTGTTCCGGGCAGGTTGGGATCCACACACACATGCTCTGTGGCTTCAGCTTTCAGGGGAACTGGGTTAATACACTGCTAATACACAATCATGAGAACACGAGTACTCTGGATTCTCAGAAGCAGTGGGAGTCTCTGGAAAGTGCACTGCATGGATATTCCCTGCACTTCCATGTGTGCGCTTTTATACTCCCCCAGTTTCCTGTAATCAAGCTGACAGCAGGTGGATATGGGGGGCACAGGTCATCCTTCCATAGTATTGGTGCATTCAAGTCATGTTGGAGAGATCGTATTTACGAGGTGAACGCACATGAACACCACCACAATTTCGTAATTACAAGTGGGAAACTCTGAGCTTTCTTTAAGCCCAGAGTTTCTGAGTTGAGGGCATGTCAGTGAGAAAATATGATGATGGAGATTCAGCATCTGTATTGATGGTAAATTTGTTGAAGTGAAATAATTTTTTTCACATTTATAATAAAACTAGATAAGTTGCTTGTATAAAATATAACAGTATTGTAAAATTACAGTAGAATATATAACGATTTAATTTACAGTACCTTTATAAATTGAATGAAAACACACAAAAGAAAGCAAAAACACATCTGATGTGCGTTCTTTATTCATCATTTCGTAGAAGAAGTTAGTTTTGCTTGGACCAAAGTGACTTGAATGCACATGATGTAGTAATTACTACTTCCCAACTCATAACTTCAGGAGGAATACGAACTTGAGAACACACCATAAGTTAGTGGATAAGTGTGCTACAGTAAAAAAAATCTTGTGAATTTTCCATATGCTGTTTAGGAAGGCAAACAAATCTTCAAACACTGAATGTATTCGTCCTGTTCTGTCATCATTGTTTTGTTCCAATGTTAGTTTTTGTCTTATGTAACTTTATTACTTTGAGTTTGGTGAACCTAAACCATTTAAGGCAATCGGTTTCCTCAAACCATTTAAGTAGCTACAGCGCTCAGCGTAAATGAGTACACCCCCTTTGAAAAGTAACATTTTAAACAATATCTCTATGAACACAAAAACAATTTCCAAAATGTTGACAAGACCAAGTTTTATTTAACATCTGTTTAACTTATAACATGAAAGTAAGGTTAATAATATAACTTAGAGAAAAAAATTTTCAGTTTTTACTCAAATTAGGGTGATTCAAAAATGAGTACACCGCACTGAAAGTCTCTGGAGCAAATCTAAATTTTAGACTACAAATGTCTAATTTAACAAGAATTCAACCACAGTTGAGTCTAATTATTCATTACACAGGTGTCCAGCAGACAGTTCACAATAAAAGGGTGTTAAAACCCCTTCCCATTGCATGCTGTCAGCAATGGCACCACATGGAAGAGAAATGTCAAAAGACCTGAGAAAGAAAATAATTACTTTACACCAGAAAGGTGAAGGCTACAAGAAGATCAGCAAAGCTTTACTTATCAGTAAGAATACTGTAGCAAAAGTTGTACAAAAATTGAAAAAAGATGGAACAGCAACCATCTCACAGAGACGTTCAGGTCGTCCACGGAAGTTAACACCTCGACAGGAGCATCTTCTGATAAGAAGGGTCAAATCGGCATGCAAGTTCACTGCAGTTATCTAAAGAAGTAGAAAGCCAAACTGGGGTGACTATTTCCCGTGGCACAATATGGCGTACACTGCAGAGGAATGGCATGCATGGGTGCCGTCCATTAAAGAAGCCTTTCCTAAAGCCCAGGCACAAAAAAGCCCGCCTAGTGTTTGCCAGGGCCCATGCTGACAAAGATGAAGACTACTGGGACTCTATACTCTGGAGTGATGAGTGAAGATAAATGTTTTTGGAACTGATGGCTTCAAAACTGTATGGCATCGCAAAGGTGAAGAATACAAAGAAAAATGCATGGTGCCTACAGTGAAACATGTTGGTGGCAGTGTCCTTATGTGGGGCTGCATGAGTGCTGCTGGTGTCGGGGAGCTGCATTTCATTGATGGCATCATGAATTCACAGATGTACTGCTCTATACTGAAAGGGAAGATGCTACCATCACTCCGTGCCCTTGGTCGTCGTGCACTTTTCCAACATGACAATGATCCTAAACACACATCTAAGGCTGTTGGATTTCTGAAGAAGAACAGGGTGAAAGTGATTCAGTGGCTCCTGATCTGAACCCAGTCGAACACCTATGGGGAATTCTGAAGAGACAAGTTGAGCATCACTCTCCATCCAGCATCCAGTCTCTAAAAGAGGTCATTCTTGAAAAATGGAAAAAGATAGATGTTGCAAAATGTCGCCAACTTGTTCATTCCATGCATAGAACACTTGATGCTGTCATTTAAAATCATGGAGGCCATATAAAGTACTAGATGTAGTAGTTTTTGTTGTGGGGTGTACTCATTTTTTGCATCACACTAATTTGAGTAAAACTGAAAAATGTGTAATCTAAGTTATATTATTAACCTTACTTTCATGTTATAAGTTAAACAGATGTTATATTAAACTTAGTCTTGTCAACATTTTGGAAATTGTTTTTGTGTTCATTGAGATATTGTTTAAAATGTTACTTTTCAAAGGGGGTGTACTCATTTACACTGAGCACTGTATATAGTTGTTAAGACTTAGATTTGTTACCTGAATTCAAACTGAATGAGTGGAATAAACTTAAAATCTTTCAGTTACTCTAATGATTGACTAAAACAGGGGTAGGCAAGCTCGGTCCTAGAGAGCCGCTGTCCTGCAGAGTTTATCTCCAACCTTAATCAAACACACCTGAACAAGCTAATCAGGCTCTTCAGGATTACTAAGGCTATAGGCAGGTGAAGGTGTTTTTTCAGGGTTGGAGCTAAACTCTGCAGGACAGCGGCTCTCTAGGACCGAACTTGCCTACCCCTGGACTAAAACAACACTAGGTAACATTTTATTTTAAGGTGACGTAGTTACACGTTACTACATGTACTTACTATAGTAATAACAGTAAATTATGCATAATTACATGTAACTAACCCTAAACCAAACCCTAACCGTAACTCTATATTAAGTACATGTAGTTAATTAATATTACTCCGTACTTATTTGAGTAATTACAATGTAACTACGTCACCTTAAAATAAAGTGTAAGCCAACATTAATATATAAGTGAATATAACTTAATGTATATGAGTTTACAGTACCCATACTTATTGGCTTTAAAACTTAAAACCAATAAGGTTTCCTCAAATGGTTTTAGTTACATAACGTAAGGTTTTACAGTGACGATGCCTTTTTAAAAGCTTTTGTTGTTGTTGTTTTTTACTAAATGCTAGTTCACAACAAGCACCAACAAATGCAGTTTATTTGGATCCGTGTGTTAACATTGTTGGTTAGTTGCATCAGTGTGAACCAGCCTTAAAGAGACAGCTCACTCAAAAATGAAAATTGTGTCATCATTTACTACCCTCATCTTGTTCCAAACCTGTAGACTTTCATTCCTCTGTGGAAAACAAAAGAAGATATTTTGAAAAAGGGCTCGGTGTCCATTTAATGAAAATCAGTGATCACCAATGGGCCTCATTGACATTCAAAATGTCTTCTTTTGTGTTCCACAGAAGTAAGAAAGTCATAGGTTCGGAACAACATGAAGGTGAATAAATGACAGAATTTTCCCTTTAACATTACAAGCTCTAAACACACATACAGATATGCATGAATTCACATACAAATGTACATACAGTCATAAACAGTCAAACGTACAGTCAGTACAATAGCACAGTAGGGTAGAAGTGAACACCTCTGACGACTCAGAGCCTTGTAATTGGGCCCAGGAGGACTGAGGTGGATAATAGTTCTCCTGTGGGACGGAGACGAGAAGTAAAGGGGGAGAAAGATGGGGAAGCTGAAGCAAGGAAATATATGTGATTTGTGTTTACCCGTGTGTTAAGTACTGCACTGTTTATAATTAAATACATGTTGTTTGACAACACATCACACTGACAAGAAACAAAATGTTACTGCACAGTCATTTGAGAGGAAACAAACACCAGGTTAAAATGTTAACTTACCACAATGCCAGCTTGTATTTTGTTTATTGTGATGTATGTGTTATCTAGTAGCTTGGCTGTTAGAGCATGAAGGGTTCGATTCCCAGGGAACACACACACTGATAAAAGGTTGCTTGGATTAACAATGTCTGCTAAATAAAAAGGAATTATATTGCATTTGGCACACATGGTAGCACATACAGTATGTACAAGGAATGCCCATATTTCAAGAAAAGCCTGCTCTGGGTCTTGTCCCATTCCCTCTACACTTTCATGTCTGTTCTATACTATGCAATATATTAAAGGCCAAATAAATAGAACTTTAAACAAGTATCTTTGTTTGTATCTAAGTTTCCTTAAAACATTGTACACTCACCTGATAGGTAGGCTAATGCAATATTCAAACATACTTGAAACATACTAAATGTATATACAAATATAAGCGTTAAAGAAAAGGTGAAAAAATCAGCCAGTACGATAAGACAAAACACAATTACACTCAGTATACATTCTCTTAAAACATAACTAAATATTATTAGATATCTTGATTTAAGGGTGTTTGCTTATGGAGACAAAGAAATTAAGAATATAATTTTTTGCAGCGCAAGAGAGAATGATTTGAAACAAATATTCTCCAACATGTCCTCCAACCAATACGCCCATATAGGTCGTTTGTCACTTCTCTGAAATATGACCAAAAGGAGCATTTACTAAAGTTGCACCCCTATTGACAACAGGGCACTTTCATTTTAATGCATGAAATACGACCCATAGGAGCGTTTACTAAAGTTGCGCCACTATCGACAACAGGACACTTTCATTTTAATGCATTGTACCCTTTTATCGGCATCATATTTCGGGTTTCACGTAGCTCAATTGGAAGAGCATTGCAATATACAACAATATGCAATCATGTGATCATGTGATTGTATATGTATATGCATTATATATCACTAAGAGTATAGGTTTAGGTTTGGTGTAGGTGTAGTCGTTAATAAAAAAAAATGAGTTCATTATTTTTACGCCAGCTAGAGGACACATGACTTTAAAACGTAAATATAGGTCATAATAAGGTGCTTGAAGAAATTACCTATAGGGTCATTTTTTGGAGGAGGACAGTCTCATATAAACATATGAACAATGTACAAAATGTTTACTTTACAGAAATGTTCTAGTTTTACAGTAAGAATATCTAAACAGTTTTAAATAATAGTAAAATTGTAAAAAATAAGACTTGTTTTGTAGAATAGATCACACTTTATTGTAAGGTGAAGTTGTTACAATGTAATTACACAAATAAGTAATATATGAGTAATATTAATTAACTTCATGTACTTACTACAAGGTTAAGGTTAGAGTTGGGTTTAAGGTCAGATGCTTGTAATTATGATGATTTATGGTTATTACTATATACGTACATCGAACATAAGTGACAAATTAAAGGGTTAGTTCACCCAAAAATGAAAATAATGTTTTTTTATTACTCACCCTCATGTCGTTCCACACCTGTAAGACCTTTGTTCCTCTTCAGAACACAAATTAAGATATATTTCATAAAATCTGATGGCTCAGTGAGGCCTCCATTGCCAGCAAGATAATTAACATTTTAAATGCCCAGAAAGCTACTGAAGACATATTTAAAACAGTTCATGTGAGTACAGTGGTTCAACGTTAATATTATAAAGCGACAAGAATACTTTTTGTGCCCCAAAAAAAACCAAAATAACGACTTTTCAACAATATCTAGTGATGGGGGATTTCAAAACACTGCTTCGAAGCTTTACGAATCTTTCGTTTTGAATCGGTGGTTCGGAGCGCCAAAGTCACGTGATTTCAGTAAACGAGGATTTGTTTACGCGATCCGAACCGCTGATTGGAAACAAAAGATTCCTAAAGCTTCGAAGCAGTGTTTTAAAAGCGGCCATCACTAGATATTGTTGAATAAAGTCGTTATTTAGTTTTTTTGGCGCACAAAAAGTATTCTCGTTGCTTTATAATATTAAGGTTGAACCACTGTACTCACATGAACTGTTTTAAATATGTTTTTAGTACACTTCTGAATCTTGAGAGGTTGAGTAACATTGCTGTCAATAGAGGGCTCACTGAGCCATCGGATTTCATCAAAAATATCTTAATTTGTGTTCCGAAGATGAATGAAGGTCTTACGGGTGTAGAACAACATTATTTTCATTTTTGTGTGAACTAACCCTTTAAGTTTTTGTAAGACATTTTGTTAGGGGGGCAGTCGTGGCCTAATGGATAGAGAGTCGGACTTGTAACCCAAAGGTCATGGGTTCGAGTCTCAGGTCCGGCAGGGATTGTCGGTGAGGGGAGTGAATGTCCAGCGCTCTCCCCACCTTCAATACCACGACTGAGGTGAGACCCTTGAGCAAGGCACCGTACCCCCAACTGCTCCCCGGGCGCCGCAGCAATGGCTGCCCACTGCTCCGGGTGTGTGTTCACGGTGTGTGTGTTCACTGCTGTGTGTGTGCACTTGGATGGGTTAAATGCAGAGCACAAATTCCGAGTATGGGTCACCATACTTGGCCACATGTCACTTCACTCACTCACTTTTAAAGGGGTTCATCCAAAAATAAAGTTTTTATCATCATTTACTCACCATTATGTTGTCCTAACCTTTTGCTTCATACAGTGGAAGTCAATGGGCACCAAAAAGTTTAGTTGTCAACATTTTTCATAATATCTATACTCTTATTTGCCACTGAAGAAAAAAAGTCAAAACAAGTTTTAACTTACATAATTTTGCTTAGGTAAATTTTTATTTTTAAGCTTAGAGGTACCAATACATATATCAGTTTTATTTTTGACAGTCAGTGAATGTGAATTTAATCAGTTCAATGAATTAAGTACATGGCAAAAAAAAAAAAAAAAAAGTTTATTGCTTGACATGAGAGGGTTTTCACTATAAATATATTCTGTCATTGGCTGAAGGAGCTTATGATGCTGAGATGTCTCTGTGGGCTTTACAGGTTTGTTGCACAGATGCATAATTAGAGGACAGGGGATAGAAGGATGGGTAAGGAGGAAAGAAAATTACATGCATTGGGCCAGTCTAATGATAGTAGTGGTATCAAATATCATGAGGTGAACAGGAGTGACAGTCCTGTGGGTCCTGTACTTTCCAATCACAATTTTCACATAGGACAGCTACACGTCACTCTCCCTGACCAGGTAAGACCGGCTACTGAAACAGAAAGCCACGGTCTGAATTCATGCCAGATATTAGCTTCACAAGCCAAACTGAAAGAACATTGTGTATAGAAGAAGACAGAACCACCACAGCTTTAGCGAAAGAGTTTAGAGACCATCCAAGATCTGTCATTTGACTGCTAACACCACAGCAGTTGTCTTTACTCTGGGAATCAAAAGATGCAGCAAAACAACTGCGATTTATTTGAGCCAACAAGCTGAAATTGACAAAGCAGCCTTTGACTAAGATGCAGTTTTGTTGTTCTGACGTGCATATTTTGTTCGCCTAGTTGTGGAAAAGCAGCAGCTGTAAAAAAAAAAGCAGATCATTCCAAGAGATTTGGAAGTTTAGATTCACACTTTCCAATTCAAAGAGGACTATGAGGACTGCACTGTTCTTCATAATGAGCCGAATTGGCTTCATTCCAAACAAAACCAGCCTGCTGCCCTGTGCCAGTTAAACACAGTCTCAAAAACACTCGGGAACATGCAAAAGATACTCTGTGTTCAGTATACAAAATGATGCTAAAGATTCACGTCCATTGCGATCTTGAGTACTTGCATAGGAAATGCAAAGATGTTTATTAAAAGCTGATCACAATGTACATGCCTTCATGAAGTCCAGCCTGTTGCTGAAGAGCTCCTGTGTGCCATTTATATGTATTTTGCTAATTGTTCTGGCCTTTTGGCCAGTTGAGGTCATTGAAAAGATGTGTGTGCAGACTTTTAACTTGCCTCCCTATTGAAGTCTGAGACAGATAGTGCCCAGACTGCTCTCTGTGGACCAGTATAGTGTTTGAATAGAAAACTTGAGCAAAACAAGCCATGCAGTCCTGCAGTACAGTACAATATGTGCTGCTCGTGTGGACGAGAACTATTTATCACAGTGGATTTAATGTGCTTGATTAGAAACTATTTGCAAAATGACTTTCATCTGCCATGACAGAGTCAAGTTTTCAATTGAAAAAATTAAGAAAGTATTATTAATGCAAATCTTATTATATTATTAATTAAACATTTGGATGGTCATTAAAGCATTACTGCTTGCCAAGGTGCACACGTAAATTTAAAAAAATGGGATAGTTCAAAAAAAATCAAGCCAGGTCAGGTCAGGTTTATGTATACACCGATCAGGCATAACATTATGACCACTGACAGGTGAAGTGAATAACACCGATTATCTCTTCATCACAGGATCTGTTAGTGGGTGGGGTATATTAGGTAGCAAGTGAACATTTTGTCCTCAAAGTTGGAAAATTAAGCAAGGGTAAGGATTTGAGCGAGTTTGACAAGGGCCAATTTGTGATAGCTAGACGACTGGGTCAGAGCATCTCCAAAACTACAGCTCTTGTGGGGTGTTCCCGGTCTGCAGTGGTCAGTATCTATCAAAAGAGGTCCAAGGAAGGAACATTGGTGAACTGACGACAGGGTCATGGGCGGCCAAGGATCACTGATGCGCATGGGGACCGAAGGCTGGCCTGCGTGGTCTGATCCAACAGATGAGCTACTGAACTCAAACTGCTCAAGAAGTTAATGCTGGATCTAATAGAAAGGTGTCAGAATACACAGTGCATCGCAGTTTGCTGTAGACCAATCAGGGTGCCCATGCTGACCCTTGTCCATCACCGAAAGCGCCAACAATAGGCATGTGAGCATCAGAACTGGACCACGGAGCAATGGAAGAAGGTGGTCTGGTCTGGTGAATCATGTTTTCTTTTACATTAAGTGGATGGCCGGGTGCGTGTGCCTCGCTTACCTGCGGAACACATGGCACCAGGATGCACTATGGGAAGAAGGCGAGCCAGTGTGATGCTTTGGGCAATGTGCTGCTGGGAAACCTTGGGTCCTGCCATCCATTTGGATGTTACTTTGACACGTACCAACTACCTAAGCATTGTTGCAGACCATGTACACCCTTTCATGGAAATGCTATTCCCTGGTGGCTGTGGCCTCTTTCAGCAGGATAATGCACCCTGCCACAAAGCAAAAATGGTTCAGGAATGGTTTAAGGAGCACAACAATGAGTTTGAGGTGTTGACTTGGCCTCTGAATTCCCCAGATCTCAATCCAATCGAGCATCTGTGGGATGTGCTGAACAAACTAGTCTGATCCATGGAGGCTCCACCTCGCAACTTACAGGATTTAAAGGATCTGCTGCTAACATCTTGGTGCCAGATACCACAGCACACCTTCAGGGGTCTAGTGGAGTCCATGCCTCAACGGGTCAGGGCTGTTTTGGCAGTAAAAGGAAGACCAACACAATATTAGGAAGGTGGTCATAATGTATATAAACAGATTATAAGCAGTGTTAAAAAAAAGTGTTGCAGATTTCATCAATTATGAAATAAATTAAATTTAGCTATAAGCAGCTCTACAGAAGGCAATAGTAATTTAGCTCAAGTCAGTTCAATGTTGATTCAGTTTAGTTCAATAACAGTGTCGATATTACAAAGTTGTCATTATCCGGCTAATTTTGTTCTCATCCGATTTTGGCAATGCAGTTACTCATAATTTATACATTTTTGACTTTCTTCTGCAAAACACAAAAGAAAAAATGTAAGAATGTTTCTGCTGTTTTTGTCCGTACAATGAAAGTCAGTGGGGTACAAAAAAATGCCCCACACAATTCACAATAGTACCACAATCCATAATAGTATTCATAACAGTAATTGCTGTATGAGCACAATTTTGACAAATTATTATTATTAGTATCACTGTAAAAGTAGGTAAAAGATTTTCCTTTGTTTATGGACACACTTTTTGGGCAATTGCTACACAGCTTAATAAATGCTTCAGTAAAAAGCTGCCGTCATAAAAGCTCCTTGAACACGTTGTTTTCCCTCTCAGGGTGGGGTCTGATGGAAGGGGAGTTGCTGCCTGTCTGTTGTGTTGTGATTTCGGCCCTCTCAGTCTCTCTCCATCTCTTATCCTTTAAATGTGTATCCTGGCTCCCTGATTCTGTTTTAGCATTACAATGGAGGCCTGCTGAGCTACCTCCCAAGGCTGAGCCTCGTCCACCGGTGTGTTCATTCACTCGAGCGACTCACACCGCATTGTAAAGCTCTTGTTAAGAGTCTGGAGCGAACGGATGAGCCTCATCTTTAAACGGGGACAATGCATGCCTGATTTACCATACGGTCGTGCAGCGGATGGCACGCCTGTTAGTTTTATGAGACGGCTCAAGTTTGTGTGGCGCTTTCAAAGGCGAGGGCCACTGTTTTGGATGTGTTACACTTGAAAGAAATGGACAAGAATGAACTGTCTGGTGTGCGTGACTGGATATCCTTTAAAGTGTAGGAGAGAACGTGGCTAGGTGTCAAACGGGACGGGTTAAATCTCAGTAACTATAAGGTTTTGAGACCAATTGTACTTGAGAAATATTCACCAGAGTAAAAACTATAGCTACAGCTTTTCCTGGTCTCTATATTTATAAAACAGTTACAGCTTTTCCTGGTCTCTATATTTTCACTTGAGCTTTTATGGCAAACAATTGGTACATCTTTAAATAGGGTTCTTGATGGATAGATGATTGTGATTTTGCAGAAGTAATCTTCCTCTGAACTTTGAGTTTCGTTATGAGGTGATCTGTCAGCTTTGAAGGCAACACTTGATTATCCTGTTTGAAAATCACTCCAGCTGAAATCAGCAAAGCTGTAATTTAGCTGGCAGGCCATTCACTGAGAGCTGGCTGGTATAATGTTCCACGTGCCTTGTCCTTGGGAGGGCTTCTCAAACATGTCCGAACTCGCCCTGGCAATATTATGCCCGCATCAACTCTCTTTAACCTTAGACTGACTTGCAAAGGATGGTCAAAGAAATCATAGTACAGAATATCTTGCTCACATAGCATGAAAAATCACGTGGTTTATGAATGGTTCCAAGAAACGTCCTTTATTGAAGCAGGAAATGCTGTTCTGCTCTGTTATCTCCATCTGGAAATTAATTCAGCTGGAGTTAAACAGTTGAGGTGGTATGAATTGGGGTAAGGGCTCAGCAAGACTGGGAAAATCATGTTCACCACACTGAACTTATTGATTCCAGTTTAACTCTGATAGAAGTTATATGATTTAGATAGATAGATAGATAGGTAGATAGGTAGATAGGTAGATAGATAGATAGATAGATAGATAGATAGATAGATAGATAGATAGATAGATAGATCTAGGGACCCCTATAGGATCTGTTATGAGTGTCCCCACAAGGATATTAATATCAGTATAGTTTTTGACCTTGAGGGAACATGTTTTGTCTCCATGTAGAAAACAGCTTATAAATCATACGAAATGATGTTTTTTGAAAATGTAAAAATGCAGAATGTTTTCTGTGATGGTAGGTTTAGGGTTAGGGGATAGAATATACAGTTTGTACAGCAAAACATTTTTTGGGGGAAAGTCCCCATGAAGCATTGAAACCCAACGCGTGTGTGTGTGTGTGTGTGTGTGTGTGTGTGTGTGTGTGTGTGCGCGTTTTTGTGACATATCAGGACACAAATGTGTATAATGACATGGGTATTACATAGGTATTACAAGAAGAGGCGACTTATAAGGACATTACCCCATGTCCCCACTTTTCAAAAGGCTTATAAATCATACAGAATGAGTTTTTGTGAGAAAGTAAAAGTGTGCACAGTTTCCTGTGATGGGTAGGTTTAGGGGTAGGGGTAGTGTAGGGGTATAGAAAATACGGTTTGTACAGTATAAAACCCATTACGCCTATGGAATGTCCCCACAATTCACAAAAACGAATGTGTGTGTGTGTTTATATGATTTATGAGGACACAAATTTGGATAATAACATGGGTATTATGGGTATTACACTGGTATTACGACGTAAACATGGTTTATGAGGACATTTCCTGAGTCCTCATAATTAAAATGGCTTAAAAAAAACATACTAAACCAAGTTTTATTAAAAATGTAAAAGTGCTGAAAGTTTTCTGTGATGGGTAGGTTTAGGGGTTGGGTTAGTGTAGAGGGACAGAATATACAGTTTGTACAGTATAAAAAACCATTACATCTATGGAATGTCCTCATATAATGACAGATGCACCAATGTGTGTGTGCGCGTTTTTGTGACATATCAGGACACAAATTTGTATAATGACATTGGTATGACATAGGTATTATAAGGAGAGGGTGATGTATGAGTACATTACCCCATGTCCCCATTTTTTAAAAGGCTTATAAATCATACAGAAAGTAAAAATGTGCACAGTGTTCTGTGATGGGTAGGTTAGGGGTAGGGGTAGTGTAGGGCGAAAGAAAATACGGTTTGTACAGTATAAAAACCATTACGCCTATGGAATGTCCCCACAATTCACAAAAACAAATTTGTGTGTGTGTGTGTGTGTGTGAGAGGGGGGGGGGGGCAACTGCTCCAGTGTGTACTGGCTGAGAACCTATAATCACTATGATTGAACCTATTACATTCTCATGAGGTCTGATGAAAGAAGAGCTGAATGAAGGCCCTACCTACACATCTTGCAGGAGAATCTGTGAAAGCTGAACATGTCAGATGTAATAAAACAGCCAATTTAAATGTAAAGGGGAAAAAAGCAGTTGGCTTAAAATCTGTGTGGTTATTCAAAATGCTCCAGTCTTGGATTTCTCATTATTGCTGCTGATGAGCCTTAATGAAGTACTTGAAGGTGTTATGAGATGAATATTCTTAGTCTAAATGTTAATCAGATGGCTCACAACAAACTAGCTTGGGATCCATGACTTTATATAGTGCTTATGGATGACCAACAGCATTAGCATCTACAGTGTTATGGACAGTTGTGGCATTCTTTATAACTAAATAACTATTGTCTGTATGCAGTTTTTTAGCATGACCCCCTCAGAGAGACGTTTCAATATCGTTGACAACCTCATGCTCTATCCAGTCCTTTCATAACGCTGATCCAGCACAGAATAATCTGAGACACAAGCCGCACTTCAGGCCGTGGCAAGCCCATACATGCTCTGTTTACTTATTAGACACGCTAGTTGTGAGGGAGAACAATGCACCATTCCTCAGCACAATGGGTCAAACGGTGTTCGGGAGGTCCAGCTCGTAATACTTTGTTTTTCCGGTTATGAAAATGGATACTTGCATCATTAGAATGGCCACTTTTCGGGTGGGTGGGGGGCGATAACCACTGACATGCTGCAGAACCAGTATTACATTTACGCATTTGAGTTCCAGACACCGTCAGGATATAAAATATATATAAAATATATTACACCATCAGGATGTATAATATATACAATATATTAAAAAATAATAAAGATTTTTTTTTAAATGTAAAAAAACAATACTG
>RJVU01018281.1:3116795-3170184 GCA_003731715.1 Anabarilius grahami
TAACTAGTTTATTAATAAATTATATATTATAAATGTTACAAATAATATTGTTGATTTTAAAGTTATTACCTCTTATAAATAAATTGTATATATATATATATATGTAAACTATATAATAATAATGTGTATTATGTGTAATTGTTTCATCTTCAGCATATCAGTCATCAGACACTTACAACCATGTTTTGTCCATTTCAATCATAAAAAGTAATATTAGTTGATCTCTAAAACATTTAGCTTTCTTTCCTTAGAAAAAGGAACAGTAAAACAAAGTACGTAGCTCTCGTTGGTAATCACTGGTCTAATGTTTACTCACATATTTGCTTGTCAAATATTTAATGCATGTTTTCTTAAGGCAATTGTCAGAATATGTGCATGGATAATTGGATGTATATAAACAAACATCAGTTTGGTTATAATACAATTGATTACCAGCTGTGCGTCTGCTCCGTTGAGGTCACTGATTTTTCATCGAGAGGGCATTGTGTGGGCTTAGAGGAGCTCGTTAAAATCGTCCCTAACTAGCAGAAATGTAATTTACAAACAGAGGGCTGTAGAGCCAAGAATGAAGAGTTGAGGATCAGTGCTTCTGGGGGAGACAGAGCCCTCACAGCCTGAGGCCTGGATCTGACAGCTGAGTAGGCAAATGAAAGATCCAAAGGAGATGGAAAGAATGACGGTTAACTCTTGAAACACTGGAGAACTGACAGGGCTGCCACACAGAATAGAGTGTAAATGGTAAATGACTTAATAGAATTAGTTGATACTTATTTAAGGTTTTTCCTCTGTCCTCAATGTTCAAATTGCACTCTTGAATGTTCCATTTATGCACCGTTTATACATTGAGGCTCAAAAGTTTGGGGTCATTAAGATTTTCTTTTTAAAGAAACTGACACCTTTATTCAGCAAGGACACATTAAATTGATCAAAAGTGACAGTAAAGACATTTATAATGTTACAAAAGATTTGCAACAGCTGAAAATTCAGGTTTGCCATCACAGGAATGAATTACATTTTAAAATATATTAAAATAGAAAACAGTTACTTTGAATTGGAATAATATTTCACAATATTACAGTTTTTACTCTATTTTTTTTTAATCAAATAATTGCAGCTTTGTTAATCATAAGATACTTTTTTTTTTAAAACATTAAAAAAAAATGATTCTGACACCAAACTTTTGAATGGTAGTGTATATGGATCACCATTTACTTTACACTCTCATCAGCAACAACAACAACAAAACTACTACTACTAACATACTATAACCAAGTCACATCAAAGTCTCATTCAACTTTATGCGTTTCTAAAATATTTTTACATTTCCTCAGAAATAATCACAGTTTATTTGCTTAGTTATCTTCTTCTTGGACTATTAGCTAACAATTCCTTGGTAAACAGAACATGTGACATGAAGGTCAAAGGGTCACTCAGAGATCATTTGAGCTCTTTACATTGTCCTCCTCTCATGACTTTTAGTCTGTACTTTTACTTTGTATTTACTTATTATTATTATTTCTCAACAGTCAATTATTTTCTAATCCAACGTTTTTGGAGGATGCATCTCCGACAAAACAGCCATGAAGGACAGCCATAAATTATTATAAACCTAAATGTCAATATAAACCCTTGTGATGTGTGTTTGCTATTAAAAAATCTATTTAATTGAGGTTTCAGTCACTTTTATTGGTTTTAATTACCTTCACTAGATAATAAACTCATTTTTATAGTGATTTCAATGGACTGTATTTAGCGTGTTTCGACAGATAATCATTTAAATTCATCTACCTGATGCCTCTCGCCCCCTCGAAAATGACGGGGCAAGGCACAGGTGGCAGATAGGCCACATTTTGCGACCAGGGGCTCCTCTCTCTCCACTGAGCCATGACTGCGGTGTCTGAAGCAGGTGCGTGGTATCCATCCAGCTCCCCTCCCCCCGGCTCGTTCACCTGTAAGCCCCTGACTTGCAGCCGTGGCTCTGGGGGTCTGCTGCGGCCTACGTGCTCATCTGAGGGACAATGAAGATAGACAGCCTGCCACTGACCACCTGCTGCGCAGCTGCCAGGTTCCTGTTTCAGAATCGGCTTTCAGCACCCCCCCCCCATCCTTTACCCCTCTGCCTGCAGTATGACTCCTCTGCCTGATCAAATGGAGGTGCGGCACACACTGCCATTTATCATCCCCATCACAGCAGTGCTGGAACACGACTTACAGCTAGAGATGCATGATATAACAATACAATATTGGTTGTCGGCTGATATTAGAATTTATTTTGGATTGGTAGATATTGAATATTTAATTGTGCAAGCACATTTCCTCTATTTTTACATTTGGATTACCTTTGCCATCATCTAACACTGGAAGTTAATCTTTAAACCACTAATAATTTAATAACACTGTCTTTACATTTACATTTACATTTATGCATTTGGCAGACGCTTTTATCCAAAGCGACTTACATTGCATTATACTATACATTTGTATCGGAGTATGTGCAATCCCTGGGATCGAACCCATGACCTTGGCATTGCTAGTGCCATGCTCTAACCACTGAGCTACAGGAAAGCAAAACCATTTTTGTATACTGTACATTTTAGTGTTGTGATGTTCAAATTCACTTGTAGCTTGTATTGTTGCTTGTATTCACTAAGTATTCAACAATATTTTTGATTAGAACTGAACTGAGCTGGATGTTGACATCACAGAATTAATTTCATAATTAATGATCTTTACACAGTTTTCGAATGGAACTGGATCAACACCGAACTGACTTCAGCTTAAAAATAACAGTTTTTGATGCGAATTGAACTGATCTGGACGATGACATCACTAATAATAAATTATCTTTACAATGGAACTGAACTGACTTCAACCTAACAATGACACTTTTTCCTTTTTAGAGCTGCTTTACAGCAGAATTGAACTCTGTTTGCATCAATGAATTATTATTTTCCTGTGGATCACTGTAAAGCTGCTTTGAAACAATCTGTTATGTATAAAGCGCTATAGAAATAAAGGTGAACTGACTTGAGCATTTCAAATTATTGATTTTAGATAGTGTTTTATTCAGACAAATTTGCAGATAATTTTAATATCTGCCATATCACAATAATTATTAGCTTATTATCAGACAGAATTTTAATATCATAACATATTAACACCTCAACATACAAAGTCACCATTTTTTTAGGTTTTGTGGATAAAAATGTTGACAGGCAAGAGAGCAACATTGGAACTAGATAAGGTGCATCTGCAGCATGTGATAACCACTGTACCACAGATTCATGAAGATCTCAAACTAATAAATGACTCTTTTTTTTTTTTTAACACATTTTTTACCTGGAGTGCAGGATGTCTCAATTCACTGATCAGAAGTGGTTAATCTGTCAACAGCTGGAAGACAAAAATGTCCCCTATTTGACCAGAGGGGTCAACTGTTAAATCTCATAAACGTTCATAATCAGCCAAGCCAAACAGTATGTGCCATCTTTATGCATCACACAGTGGTTCTCAGCCTGGGGGCCAGAACCAACTAGTACACCTTTTCCACCAGCAAGGTACGGGTTCCTGGTCTGTGTCCGTTCCTGCTCAACTTCAACTCCGGCCCTAAAAACTTGCTGGTCTCTAAGGTTATAGTGAGGTAAACAACACAAAGTAGTGTTATGTCACTGTTCGTTCCTCAAGCCTATGGAAGTTCGCCTGGCCGAGAACAGGGTCTGGCTCCAAAACGCAAACCATTTTGGTGGAAAAGGATTAAACTTCCAAGGATAATCCAAGATTAAAGGGTTAGTTCACCTAAAAATGAAAATTCTGTCATTAATTACTCACCCTCATGCCGTTCCACACCCGTAAGACCTTCGTTAATCTTCGGAACACAAATTAAGATATTTTTGTTGAAATCCGATGACTCAGTGAGGCCTGCATAGCCAGCAATGACATTTCCTCTCTCAAGATCCAGTAATGTACTAAAAACATATTTAAATCAGTTCATGTGAGTACAGTGGTTCGACTTATCTAGTGATGGCCGATTTCAAAACACTGCTTCAGGAAGCTTCGGAGCGTTATGAATCAGCGTATCGAATCATGATTTGGATCTCATGTCAAACCGCCAAACTGCTGAAATCACGTGACTTTGGCGCTCCGAGCAGCTGATTCGACACGCTGATTCATTATGCTCCGATGCTTCACTATATAAGTCGTTTTTTTTTTTTTTTTTGGCGCACCAAAAATATTCTTGTCGCTTTATAATATTAATATTGAACCACTTTACTCACATGAACTGATTTAGATATGTTTTTAGTACCTTTATGGATATTGAGAGAGGAAATGTCATTGCTCCCTGTGCAGGCCTCACGGAGCCATCGGATTTCAACAAAAATATCTTAATTTGTGTTCCAAAGATTAACGAAGGTCTTACGGGTGTGGAACGGCATGAGGGTAAGTAATAAATGACAGAATTTTCATTTGTGGGTGAACTAACCCTTTAATATTATTAAAAATTAAAATGCTAAAAGTTATTTCTTTACTTTTATCAACTACTGTTTCTGTTTGTTTCCTGGTTTCTGTTTTAAAAAAAAGAAGATTTGTCTTAATTTCTAAAAAAGTTTTACAATATACGAGAAACTAAAAACATCAAATCACATCAAAGCAAATTTAATATAAACTTGATGGAAGTAACTTTCTGCTTCCATTGAATGGATCATTTGGATCATTTCAAGTCATGCTGGAGAACGTTATCATCAGGTTTTACACAAACTATGCTCATGCAGTGCAAGTGCTGCTATCAATTTGAATAGTTATGCTAATTACGCCAGTTGTAATAAATAAAAAAATATATATAAATTAGAAAAATAGAAAAAGAAGCATTTTCACTATAGACTTCTGTATTTTTCTGTATTATTCCATTAAAAAATATGCATAAATCAGAAAAACTTTGTATTCACATTTTTGTTCCTGCATGGAGTCAATTTAAGAAGCACTATTTTAAAGAAAAATCAGATTAGGATGCAATAAACCAGAAATCAAGGATATTAAAGAGAGATTGTTATATAGAGACGTCACAGCACTGTATCTCAAATATTCCCTCTGTTGGAAAGCGGCCCGCTAATCAGCAAATAGCTGTTATGCACAAATGAAGTAGTGGGATTAGAGGATCCCCCTGCATGTTGATTTGATTCTGATCAATGATTTGCGTTATGGCCCTCTTACCCTAAAATTACCATGTCTATAGGCCAGTGGATGGAGAGGCTGGGGGCTGGGGGAGAGATGGCTAATTTCCTCTTAAGTGCCTCTGTGAGGTTTGATGTATAGAGCTGCTAAAAAGATCTGATTGCAGTGCTTCCCTCAGCTGCTCCTTTGTCCTTATCGGGGAAGAAGCGGTCAGGTTAGCGAAGAAGTTAAAACACATGCAGTATGATGGCATGGAATGCTGGGAATTGTTCCTTGTGACTGATCTGAGAGTTTATGCCACAGTGGCACTGTTTGTGAACAGCAGCAGAAGAGCACTTGAGCGACCACTGCAAACCAGAGCCCAGCGCACACATTAATTATCTAGCTTTTAATTACCATTTCGGCTAAACTAACACAAGGTTTGCTGTGTTGTGTTTGCTACATTAAGGGAAATGGGGGATGGGAGACTTGTAATTAGCATAGTTCACAAAAGAAGAGCCTTTTTCTCTTGTTTTTTTACAGGAGGTGGAGGAGAGACATTGGACCGTGAAGATGGAGCTCTATTAATGCAGTGATGTGCTCTCCAGACTCCCGCAGATCCTTCAGGCTGATGGCAGGCAGCACTGTGCACGGTGCACGCGACCCATGAACCTCCCCCACACACTTACAGCACAAAGAGCTGCTCTGAGATCAGGGCCAATCATCCTCTGTCACAGATGAGTATGCAAACGCATGCAGCTGTCTGAGAAACAGAGCGCACGTGTCGGCTATGGGTACATAAAGCCATGCTTTTTGCAGAAATGGAAACAATAGGGAAAATGTTCTATTATATTTCTAATATACTCTATATTGATAAGACTGTTATTCGACTGATGAGAGTTTGAACGTGACATCTATTGTTCATTCATATCAATATTATTATTCATTATGACTCACAAAACAAAGAGAGCTGACTTGCTTTTTACTGTGTACACAGACAGCTTCCTAACTGAAATGATATGATTTTGGTACTGCAATTCTTACAAATGAAAATTCTAGTACAAAGTGAACTCACTTTTCAATAGACTGTGCCATTAGCATGTTGCTAAGCTAACACTGCAACACTATAACAGTGATGTTGAAACTTTTTGATGCCCTCAATGACCCTCAAATATGATGATCCATTCAAAGGACCCTTTTCCTAAAATATAAAGGCATCTACGTAGCTTCATAAAAACCCTTTTACATCTGTATGTGGATATTATTTATACTGTGTATATATATATATAGCCTACAGATGTTTGGGTCGGTATGTTTTTTAATATTTTTATAAGTATTTTATGTTCACCAAGGTTGCATTTAGGGTGAATTCAGGTTAATTGGGACAGTTTTTGCCATTGAGATGACTGGGAAAAAAGTGCCCCATTTAAAGCTGAATTGTCAGCATCATTACTCCAGTCTTCAGTGTCACATGATCCTTCAGAAAACATTCTAATATGTTGATTTAGTGCCCAATAAACATTTCTTATTATTATCAATGTTGGAAATGTTTGTGCTGCCTAATATTTTTTTGTGGAAACCGTGATAAAAAATTTTTTTTAGGTTCCTTGATGGATAGAAAGTTCAAAAGAACATCATTTATTTGAAATATTTTTTTTTGTAACATTGTAAATGTCTTTATGGGTACTTTTGATTGATAATGTGTTAATTATTTATTTATTCATCTCTCCTATATACTTTTAAACAGCTTTAACTATTTTTGTTGATACTTTTTAGTATCAAATTAATATTAGTATAGAAATGAGCTTGTTGCATTGCATTATGGACTGGTTTCTCCACAAAGGACACATGTTATCCTCCCCTAAAAGACAGCATAATTATGTTGCTTCTTATTTGGAACAGACGTTGTGTTGGGTGCGATGCCTGTAAGAACTACTTGAGATGCAAATTAGCATAATTTTTAGTCTTTCAACTTAAATGTTTTTTGTATTGTCCCTATGCAAATAAAAATGTTGACTACATAGGCAGCTTGCTAGAACAGAACCATTATTTTAACCAGAGAAAAACGACCAGAAAAAAAAAGAAGGCAGACTTGGTGATTTCTTCACACTGTATTTGTGTTACATGTGATCAAGGTAGCTAAAACACTACCAAATATTACCATTGTAGTAGCACTACACACATTACAGGTTTGCCTCAGTGCTCCGATCTGACAGGACTCAGATATGGCAGTAGCTGGTACTGAGTGAAAAGGCACTATTGGCATAACTATTATTCTTCCCTCCTGGGGCGGGCTCTTCTCTGAGCCGGAGAAATTAAAAACAATAAAACCCTCTTTATAAAGTACATTATATAAAAAGATTGTATGTTAAAAGAGTCTGTAAATGAAATCAGTCCAGGCCTGCAGAAAAGTTGGAGTTGGTGTCCAACTGCCCTCCAATACAGCCCTTCTTCTGCAAGGCCTCAGTGGAGGTGAGCATTGAGGTCGTATTTCTCACAAAACTTGTCCGTCAGTGGGATGCAGGTGAGAAGCTCACACCACTCGCACTTGACGGGGTAAACATAGAAGAGAACGACGAAGCTGGAGAAGATGCCCAGGAAAAGAGTAAGTGCCACTAGGATCTGCAAACGTTTGCGGTACATGTCCATGCGGCCGAAGCTGATGTAGGGCAGGAAGGCGAAGGAAAGGAAGAAGCCTGAGACAAAGCCGCAGATGTGGGCGAAATTATCTATCCAGGGCAGCAGGCCGAAGGCGAAGAGGAACAGCACTACACATGAGAGCTTGATGAAGGCCCTCCATGGCCGTGCCAAGATCTGCCAGCTCTGGAACAGTTCCACGAACAGACAGGCCAAGATGCCAAACTGAGAACCAGCAGGACCCACCTGGCATTAGAAGGACAGAAAGGGGAGGGGAGGGGGGGTTACTAGCATGTTTTATGGTTTATGCTGCACTGATCCACCTACACCAGGGATCTAATAGCTCGTTTCCACAGAGCGGTACGGAAGAGTACAGTACAGTACGGTACGCAATTGTTTCCGTTTCGATTGTCAGAAGTTGTGAATGGTACCAAAATGTACCCTACCACTTTTTTGGGACCCTTCTGTTTGGGTACCTAGCACAGTAGACCGGTACCTAAAGGGTGGAGCTAGACTCACTGCAGAACATTGATTGGTTGACAGAGAATCGTCACTTGTGCATGCTACAAGGGGAATGACAACACAAAAGGCGCAATTTAAAAAAATATACAGATTAAACACAATACTGCTGAAACACAAACAGCCACATGCTGAGAAGCAAGAACCAGAGCTGCTGTATGTCCTCCACTGTTGTTTACGGTGTTGCTTTCTTCTTTGTGCGAAAATGCCATTTTCCGGAATACACCACGCCTATCATGTACTGTTGGCGGTGGAAACGCAAGCCGGATCAGGGTTTACTGCCCTGAATTGTACTGTACTGTACCACTCAGTGGAAATGAGCCATAAAACTAACTTGGTGGGCACTAACCAGGTGAATTTAGGTAATATATAAAATGTGAAAAGCAATATCAAATGAGCATTATGTTCAAATATGCAGTATTCATATACACAAGTGTACTTCTACTTCTGCCAAATGCAAATCCAATTTTAACAATTCTAACATAGTGGATTAAATACATACAATACTACACACTGAAATACTTATAGAACACACATTATTAAAGGGTTAGTTCATCCAAAAAATTTTATTCTGTCATTTATTACTCACCCTCATGTCGTTCCACATCTGTAAGATCTTCGGAACACAAATTAAGATCTTTTTGATGAAGTCTGAGAGCTTTCTGTCCCTCCATTGTTCACTCAAGAGCTGGCATTGTTGTGTGAACACGCTTTGGATATTATTTTGTAAATAAAGTGGTAAATTATGGTTTGTTTGTTTGTTTTTTCCCACAAACAAAGCACTCGCGTCGCTTCATAAAATTGAGTTTAAGCCACTGGAGTCACATGGAGTTATTTAATGATGTCTTTTCCAATCTTTCTGGACCTTGGAGTGGTAGTTACGTTGAATCTCCATGGAAGGACAGAAACCTCTCAGACTTCATCAAAAATATCTTAATTTGTGTTCCGAAGACGAGGGAAGGTTTTACAGATGTGGAACGACATGAGGATGAGTAATAAATGACATAATTTTCATTTTTGGGTGAACTAACCCTTTAACATTTGAGAAGTAATTCATCATATGCAATACATACGCATCATTATGGTTGTGATTTGGTATCATCTAACATTTAACCCATACCGTAGGCCTGTAATAAGCCATATGGGAAAAAATTGTTTGGTGTTTAGATTTTTTTTGTTTTTGAAAGAAGTCTCTTTTGCTCACCAAGGCTGCATTTATTTGATCAAAAACACAGTAAAAGCTGTAATATTGTGAAATATTATTACAATTTAAAATACCTGTTTATTACTTTAATATTTTTTAAAAATGTAAATAATTCCGATGATGGCAAAGCTGAATTTTCAGTAACCAGAACTCCAGTCTTCAGTGTCACATAATCCTTCAGAAATCATTCTAATATGCTGATTTGCTCAAAAAAAAAAAAAAAAAAAAAAAAAANAAAAAAAAAAAAAAAAAAAAAAAAAGTCTTATTAGTATCAATGTTGGAAACAGTTGTGCTGCTTTAATATTTTTGTGGAAACCGTGAAACATTTTTTTTAAAGAAAGTTTAAAAGAACAGCACTTACTGTCTTTACTGTCACTTTTGATCAATTAATGTATCTTTGCTGAATAAAAATATCTTTACGTCTTTAAAAAAATACTTATAAACTAATGTACCTTTGTATGGTATATACTGTATAAGGTGCTGTATAACAATACTTAAGACAACTGCAGGATAACATTAAAGGCTAATTTAAAAAGTTGATTGGCGTGTTGGATTTAACTGTCAACACTTGAGGGTTTATATTAAATAATCTAATTACTGAATGTAGGAAGTGAAAGACTTCTGATCCAGACTCATGGGGCTGTAGTCTTCCTTTACCTCTGCTCTGTACGGTAAGAAGATGGCACTGGCGAGGTTGCCTGTAATCCCACTGAGGATATAGATGATGGAGATTCTCAGCCAGCCTGCTAGCTTCTCCAAATCCCTCAGAATGGTCATCTGGAAGCACACAGACACCAGGCAGTGCAGGATCCTGCAGAGAGGAAGAGACTCCCGCAATCAATCAAACAAGGCTTTACCTTTGTCAAGAAAGAGCAGTCAGGATATGTAATCTGACACTGCATTTCATTTATTGCGAAATTCACAAGGGGCCCCCTGCAGCGGATCACACTTCTTACTCACCCAGCATGCAGGAAGAGAGAGAGCCAGAGCCGATAGAACTGGTCTGGGATCTCTGGGTTCAGGAAAGGCAGGAGGCCACACACATCATCCATGCAATGCACCTGACAGTGGATAATCAGTTTTATCCATAATTACACAAATTACAATTTATAGCTAAATGTCTGTACTCTCTAATTATAGGCACTTGCACAGATGTAGCTCTTTACACCCCCTGCTGGCAACTAATAAAATTGCACACTGCATTACTGTACTGCTCTAGATAACAAATCAACAGGAGAAACTTATGATCTAAACTTATAAATGCTTACTGACCTGGGAACACAAAGTGGCCTCCTCATGGAAGTATCCCTTCATGAAGTTACAGTACTCTCTTGATGTAATCTCGCACCTGTGCAGATCATATTTTACTTGATAATATATACGTATATGAGATAAACTAGTACCATTCAAAAGTTTGGCTACTTTTTTATGAATTTTGATCATGTTTTCCTCCTGAAGTGTGAGCTCCATATCAAACTACATTAGCTATACAATCCTGAAGTATCAAATATGATGTTTCATTTAAAAAAAGATTACTATTATTTATATTATAACTACTATTATAACTGACTATTATCTCACTTTTCAGGCTTTACAGGGTTAACATTAAGTGGCATGGCATCTTACGCAAGGAAGCCATCGGCACATGTCGTTATGTTTAGTGGCACATCAGGTTTTCTTTGGCTTGAGCCAGTGGATTATGGCACTGGTCACTAAAACTTGTGTCACGTGCCTGTGGATTTGTGGCATGTTCCAATGAAAATCGTGGAACATGTCACAGTATGTTGTGGCTCCTCCAGTAGTGACTGACACATGAGTTGAGGAGTTATACTGATGCAATTGAGACACAAAATTAAAGATTGTGTTTTTTGGGTGCTTAGTGTTATAAGTAGTTGAGGTAATGATTGATAAAATTGATTACAAGATGAGTAGGCAACTGTCACTATCAAATAAAACATTGTGGAAAAAGGACAATCTTAAATAAATAGCCTATTTAGTCATACTTTAAAAACATGTAAATTAAATACATTTAAAATCGTTAATCATTTTCAAAAATGTAGTCAGGTTAGGCACATCTGTTTTTGAGTGAATGTTGTGTAATAGCATTGCTATTATACACTCACCTAAAGGATTATTAGGAACACCAGTTCAATTTCTCATTAATGCAATTATCTAATCAACCAATCACATGGCAGTTGCTTCAATGCATTTAGGGGTGTGGTCCTGGTCAAGACAATCTCCTGAACTCCAAACTGAATGTCAGAATGGGAAAGAAAGGTGATTTAAGCAATTTTGAGCGTGGCATGGTTGTTGGTGCCAGACGGGCCGGTCTGAGTATTTCACAATCTGCTCAGTTACTGGGATTTTCACGCACAACCATTTCTAGGGTTTACAAAGAATGGTGTGAAAAGGGAAAAACATCCAGTATGCGGCAGTCCTGTGGGCGAAAATGCCTTGTTGATGCTAGAGGTAAGAGGAGAATGGGCCGACTGATTCAAGCTGATAGAAGAGCAACTTTGACTGAAATAACCACTCGTTACAACCGAGGTATGCAGCAAAGCATTTGTGAAGCCACAACACGCACAACCTTGAGGCGGATGGGCTACAACAGCAGAAGACCCCACCGGGTACCACTCATCTCCACTACAAATAGGAAAAAGAGGCTACAATTTGCACGAGCTCACCAAAATTGGACAGTTGAAGACTGGAAAAATGTTGCCTGGTCTGATGAGTCTCGATTTCTGTTGAGACATTCAGATGGTAGAGTCAGAATTTGGCGTAAACAGAATGAGAACATGGATCCATCATGCCTTGTTACCACTGTGCAGGCTGGTGGTGGTGGTGTAATGGTGTGAGGGATGTTTTCTTGGCACACTTTTGGCCCCTTAGTGCCAATTGGGCATCGTTTAAATGCCACGGCCTACCTGAGCATTGTTTCTGACCATATCCATCCCTTTATGACCACCATGTACCCATCCTCTGATGGCTACTTCCAGCAGGATAATGCACCATGTCACAAAGCTCAAATCATTTTAAATTGGTTTCTTGAACATGACAATGAGTTCACTGTACTAAAATGGCCCCCACAGTCACCAGATCTCAACCCAATAGAGCATCTTTGGGATGTGGTGGAACAGGAGCTTCGTGCCCTGGATGTGCATCCCACAAATCTCCATCAACTGCAAGATGCTATCCTATCAATATGGGCCAACATTTCTAAAGAATGCTTTCAGCACCTTGTTGAATCAATGCCACGTAGAATTAAGGCAGTTCTGAAGGCGAAAGGGGGTCAAACACAGTATTAGTATGGTGTTCCTAATAATCCTTTAGGTTAGTGTATGTTGTTGATCATGCAAATGGCCCATTCTAAAAAACAAAATAAATATATCATGGGTCACTACGGATATACCACATTAACCCTAACAGTGGAATCCATAACTGTAAACTTTTATTATAGCATGATGCTGCATGCATGCTGGTAAGTGTCAGTACAAGTTAGTTTAACACCTGCCTACACAAGATAAACAAAAAAATTGCAATTTGTGGTGGTATACTCCTGCTGTTTGGTATCACTTTAATTAGAATGCTTCACTTTTTTAGTTGTAGCCTTTTACACAGAGTCCATATATGTTTATACTTTCAAATGAGTTTTTGAAACATGCCTCAGCTGAACTGTCAATTCTATGTGAAAAGTTGTGTTAGGTCATTCATTTGGGAGAAATTCCTTTGCACAAAAATTCTAATTATCACAATATTTTGTACTGGGTTACAATGTAAAAAAAAAAAGTTAATAAAATAATCTTATAATAATAGGACAATATAAACATATTACAATATTGGCATTGTAATAATACATACAATGGAAAAAAACAAACAAAACAGATATAAAACCTTACAATATGGAGAAGCCAAATGGTTGCTTTACAAATGAACTCCAGTGCTGTCGACTTAAAGGCACAATATGTAAGATTTTTGGATTCAGATATCCAAAAACTACTAGAACAATGTTCACCGCCACCTACTGGTAGTTTTGGTTTCTTATTTAAAGTATCATTTTGGGGATTGTATGCCCAAAAATGAAATGTTATATTTACTCACTCTCATGTCAATTCAAACCTTTATGATTTTTTTTCTTTTGCGGAATATAAAAGAAGACATTTCGAAGAATGTTGATAACCAAGCTGTTTTGGCCTATACATATATCTAAATACCAATTCAGATGGAGCTTCTGAAAAAGAAATCATGACTATTGTAGCCTTAAAGTTTATGTATAATACATTTTATGTTGAATCAAATAAAATATTTCTTTCTAAAGATACTTTTTGTAATGTCTATTTGATGCTTTTCTCATTTAACACAATAATGACTTTAAATTGTCTTTTGGAGGTAATTTGTCAGTCAAATTTGATGTGCGATTAATTTGCGATTAATTAATCGGCACATCATGTAATTAATTAGATTAAAAATTGTAATCACTTGACAGCCCTAATTACAGTAGACGTTTACCATTGAAGTACTGCATTTTTTTAAAAGAATGAAATGGATTTATATTTGTCACATTTGTTAGTTCATTTGAATCACTTAATATCTAATGGTGTGTCTGTCTCTGCAGGTTCTCCTCACCTTCCTTTGGTTCCGATGCAGCAGGGTCTGCCAGTGATGACACAATCAATGTGTGGCAGGTTAGTGTGGTTCCCTGTGCTGTACCTGGTGCATATCTAAGAAAGAGAAAAATGGCGTATAACAGTATTAAATTTAGGCAATAAGGTGTGTGGTCATATTAGTCATCTGTCAAGAAACCGTCACTGTATCAAACTCACTGGCCACTTGGTGATGTCATCAGGCCACTCGTGAGGAGTAACCGAGGCAGGCTCCAGACAAATCCTAACATCATAAATGTGAGAAATACAATTGTTCATTCCACAGGTGGTGTGGATGGGTAAAAAAAGTAAAGAGGGTTCTAATTGTACCTGGGGTCTTGATGGCACACAGAGCCATACTGACGCACATTGCTCCCTAGATATGGAACACTTGGGTGCTGAGGCCACTTTACCCATAATGCCAGTGTACTCTGAGAATATTACAGGGACATTTGTGTAAAAATAGGTCGAGTGCACACATTAATGTAGACAAGCGAGGTCAAACAGGCACTGACCGAGCACTCCTCCTGAGAGGTCTGCAAGCAGCCTGATTGGTCATTACGGACGCAGCACGCCGAGTGCCGCTCACTGTTCTTCTTCTCCTGAATGAGCTGGTGCACCTCCTGATCCTGACGCATGCAGGGTGAGAATTTAGCACCGAGGTGAATCAGCGCCTCCTGCAGGCCAGGAAAAAAAAAACTGCATATTAGGCAAGAGCATGTAACTCAATCAAAGATAATGTTATTTTAGTATTATTTATATACTATTATAGTATTTATTACTATTTTGAATTATCTTTTTTTTTCTTAATTTATGCATTTAGCTTTAGTATTTTGTTTGCTTTTGTCATTTTTATTTACTTTTTTTTTTATATGAAAAATACTATAAAATAAATATATGAAAAATACTTCTAAAGCATTTATTAATCTTAGTTCATAATTTAAAAATTTACTAATACTAATAATAAAACCAAAAGTTGTATCTGTTAATATTATTTAATGGACCTGAACTAATATGAACTAACAATGAACTGTTGTATTTTTATTAACTAACATGAATAAAGATGAATAAATACTGTAACAAATGTATTGCTAATTGTTAATTAATACATTTACTAATGTTACCTAATGAGACCTTATTGTAGAGTGTTACTAATATTTCTATCTAGCTTTATTTGGTAACAATTTACAATAAGGTTTCATTTGTTAACATGAACTAACAATGAACAATAATTCTACAGCATTAATTAATCTTAGTAAATGGTAAATTCAAAATGTACTAATACATTTTTAAAATTTAAAGTTCTATTTGTTACCATTAGTTAATGCATTGTGAACAAACAATGAACAACTGCATTTTTATTAACACTAACACAGATTATTAAATGTTGTAAAAAATATATATTGCTAAATGTTAGTTCATATTCGATTAACTAATGTTAACAAATGAGACCTTATTGTACCATTTATTTTTATTACAGTTTTAGTTTTAGTTATTTTAGTACTTCAACTTACTTATTTCAGCTACTGTAGCTGCCATTTCTCATTTTCGCTTAAGTTTGTTAAGTTAAATTAAGTTAAAAAATTCTGTCATTTTATTGTAGTTTTATAGTAGTTATAGCTAACAACACTAATATAAGACCATTAAAAACAGTATTTTATAATAATTCTTGTTCAAAATGTTACCTCATACAACATAATATGGAATATTGGTAACCTACAAAAGGGCTAAAGGCCTCTCTTTAAGGAAAATAGGGTCCCTAAATGGTGTTAATATTGGAATTTTTTTTTGTTTTATTTGAATATGGACATAACACAATTACAATTTACACATACTTTAAAGCAAATCCATATGTTTAAATGCTGTAAATATATTTACTGAATTTGGTCCAATCCAGAAGTTTTCTTGCTGCACAAATTTGACGTTTTCATAAACCCCTTTGTTTCGTAAGACCTACAACAGATGACATAACCTGTTAAACACCATAACAAACACAAGCACAAGCACAAGCACAATGCAACAAACCCAAATACACATTTTACTTACAGAATCAACTGTCTCATGTTGTGAAAAGCCCACAGGTGCAATGCCATAGATGGAAACCGCCAAGATGGTAATCAGCAAATGGACAAAGGTGATCCAATAAGTGAAGAAGGGCCTGTGGGATAAAAGAACCCAATACATCACCCTGTACAGAGACCATCTATATCATGCAATCTCAGCGGTCAACATTAGCAGAGCACCCGCACACAGAACTGTTAAATACCTGTGGTCATTCATGTCTTCAATCTGTTTCTTTACATAGCTGTCAATGCGTTTGCGGTAGGTGCGGTTGGTCAGTCTGCCCACCATGCCAAGCCCATAAGGACGCTTCTCCTTGGCAAAGAGTTTCTTAACAGGCACGGTAATGCGCTGTCCACGCCGCTGACCGCTCACACTCACCACTTCCTGTCGTAAACGCACTTTAGGCTGAGACAGAGCACCATCCTTTCCCTTACGCCAGCCCCTCTCGAGAGGCCTGAGACACATGGAGAGACATAGAAATGAGCTTTTCAAAAGTAAATGAGCTTTTCTAAAGTACAGACAGAGAACAGTCCACTTAAAATCATCAGAATAACGTTACAAACTCATAAATGTTAGTCAGGTGTCCATGTGACTCACAGCATAAGATGGCTCCGCTCCAGTTCTGTCTTCTCTAGGGCACTGCCCGTCAAGTCCCTCTCATCTCCAGCTCTACTGGCATCCGTTTCTTTAATGGCAGCTTCAGAAGGTGACTCAAACACCTCGTCTGCGTATGTGGACAGCTCTTCATGCATAAGCCCATCCTAAAAGGACAAATGGCTACATCAGATGTCATTTGTTCAATGTTAAAATACTTTCCCTATTCAAGCTGTTTGTTGACCAAAGAAGACAGGTAAATTTAAATTTGCTATTCAAATGATGCTGGTGGGGCATTTATATTTCAGCTCAATGGTCTTTACATATTCCAACACTAGGTGGCAGCATTGAGGTGGTGTGGGCTGTTAATGCCAGGTTTTGTAGTCCGTTTCACCTTGGCAAAGAAGGAGGTGTCCAGTTCATCTGGGAAATCCACAGTGTCCTCCTCTAGGAAACTGGCTGCAGCAAAACTGCGCCGATGCACTCGCTGAACGGTCCCTTCCCGCAGAGAGCGCCCCTGAAACCAGTGTCAATCTTCACTATTATCCTCATCAACAGCATCATGTCAATATTCATGTAATGAATAGAAATGTACACACATATTATACATCACAAACAATGGGTAAGATCAAACGATCTTTCCGATGCAGCTGTGCTGTTTCTGAGGCCAAGCAAGGGATTACCTCAACCTGCCCCTGAATATTCTATCGGACCAACAGCTGAACATTCCAGAGGAATTATCATAGCCATCTGTTAGCGTTGTTCCCGGCCTTTAGCCTGGTCATCTGGGATCAGGCACTAAATGGAACTGGGCCAAATCCCAGGCCAACAAGTCAAGCCAGAGATAAACTTTTACATAACAGATTATAGGGGGGAGGGTAATATTTGTTTATTACAATCTTTACAAGGACGTCAAAGTGAGCCTCTGAAGTAATCTATGATAATCACTACAGCTGGGTTTATGGGACGGCCGTTGCCTCGTTCCAATCGCATTCACGTCACTTTTACATTTGGGGCACTCAAGCTCAAAGGAGATTTCCGAATTTTAAGGAATGATTATTGACTTAAATCAAAAGGTGAATTTTTTTTTCTAGCAATTGTCAGAAATGAGTCTGCCGCTTTATCCTGTTGTTTGTTCCTGTCTGGGAACTTGTTTTGTTCATGTCCGGAGGATGATATAAAACCAGGGCATGACTTCACAGGAAATCAGGGGAATGAAATCACTTTTTGGTGCTATTCATTTCTATGCAACTAAAGCAGACCATATACAATGGTATAAATCAGTGGTTCCCAATATTTTTGACTGGAAGGCTCTCCATTGTCTAATATAATAATTGAAGATATTTTCCTCTGGCATTTCAGCTGGAATTATGATATTGTTCCTTGATTTTAGGCATTTTTATTAACAGAAACTGGTGTGTCTACACACATACATCTATATATATATATCTATATCTATATATATACAGTATATATATATATGAATGAATGAATGAATGAAGCATTTATATAGCGCTTTCCTATGTACAACTGTATACCCAAAGCGCTTTACAATCATATCGGGGTCTCTCCTCATCCACCACCAGTGTGCAGCATCCACTTGGATGATGCGACGGCAGCCACAGTACAACGGCGCCAGTGCGCTCACCACACACCAGCTGTAGGTGGAGAGGAGAGAGAGTGAAAGAGCCAATTTAAATGGATGGGGATTATTAGGAGGCCGTGATTGGTAAGGGCCTATGGCGGGAATTTGGCCAGGACACCGGGGTTACACCCCTACTCTTTTACGAGAAGTGCCATGGGATCTTTAAAGACCACAGAAAGTCAGGACCTCGGTTTAACGTCTAATCCGAAGGACGGTGCTTGTTACAGTACAGTGTCCCCGTCACTATACTGGGGCGTTAGGACCCACACAGACCACAGGGTGAGCACCCCCTGCTGGCCTCACTAACACCTCTTCCAGCAGCTACCTGGTTTTCCCAGGAGGTCTCCCATCCAGGTACTAACCAGGCTCAGCCCTGCTTAGCTTCAGTGGGCAACCAGTCTTGGGCTACAGGGTGATATGGCTGCTGGCTATATATACATATATATATCATGTACAGGCAAAAACAATGGATTTTGTTTTTCATTTACCAATCAATTTTTAGGTTTCAGGATTTTTTTAAACAAACATTGTATAAAGATGATTCTCAACTATGTTATGAAAGATATAACAGAATAATTTAATACTATTATTTATGCAATATGTGTGTGCAGAATGGCTATAAGTGGGTTTTGCCATTCTATACAATGCATCGATACAGTGTATCTAATTCGCATATTAATGTGTTCGTGGAGCAACATCTAATGAAAAAAAGAAGTGTAATAATGTGAGTAATAATTGGCACAATTTTCATAAGAATATCTAATATTTCATTGGAATAATGATATATAATTTATTTCCCTATTCACTTGTTGCATCTCCCAAAATGCGTAATAAACATGCTTTAAGTCCTGTTGTCCTCTACAGTGGACATATGAAATCGATGTCCTGTTTCGTAACAGAAAGTCATATTCTGATTTGAAACCCCATAACAATTTCCTGAGATGTTGATTTTTGACAAACAATTAGAAACTAATTACTAATTATAACTTAACATTATCATATTTCCACAAGATTGCTAAATTTGATAATTCAATCAATGTCAGTAATTTTAAAGACCAAGGAGAGGGAGTTGTCATGGTAAAACTTCCAAACATTTGGTATCTCTGAAAAGCCCTGAATTTTTACAGGACATACAGACATACAGATACATTTGCTAAAATATTCGCTATGCTTGGGCCTCAGGCCACTGTATATAATATATATATATATATACATACAGTGGCCTCCACAATTATTGTCACCCTTAGTAAATATGAGCAAAGGCAGCTATGAAAATAAATCTGCATTGTTTATCCTTTTGATCTTTCATTAAAAAAATTCACAAAATTCTAACCTATCATTGAAGTAAAACAATTAAAAAATGGGGGGGGAAAGTTCATTATGAAATAAATGTTTTTCTCTAGTTCACGTTGGCCACAATTATTGGCACCCAATTATTGCAACGTCCTTTTCCCAAGATAACAGCTCTAAGTCTTCTTCTTCTAAAATGCCTGATGAGTTTGGAGAACACCTGACAAGATATCAGAGACCATTCCTTCATACAGAATCTCTCCAGATCCTTCAGATTCCCAGCTCCATGTTGGTGGTGCTTCTCTTCAGTTTACTCCACTCATTTTCTTTAGGGTTAAGGTCAGGGGACTGGGATGGCCATGGCAGAAGCTTCATTTTGTGTTCAGTGACACATTTTTGTGTTGGTTTTGTCCCGATGGAAGATCCAATCATGGCCCATTATCAGATTTCTAGCAGAAGCAATCAGGTTTTGATTTTTATCTGTTAGTATTTGATAGAATCCATGATGCCATGTATCTGAACAAGATGTCCAGGACATCCAGCGGAAAAATAGGCCCGCAACATTAAAGATCCAGCAGCATATTTAACCGTGGGCATGGGGTACTTTTTATCCATGTGTGCACCAAACCCATCTGGTGGGTTTGCTGCCAAAAAGCTCTTTTTTTAGTTTCATCTGAGTTTCAGTCTTGTCTGACAACTGAATATGCTGGAGTTTGTTTCTGGATGAGAGCAGAGGATTTTTCTTGAAACCCTCCCGAACAACTTGTGGTGATGTAGGTGCTGTTTGAATTTTTTTTTTAGGCTTTCTGAGACTCAAGACTCAACTAATCTCTGCAATTCTCCAGCTCTGATCCTTGGAGAGTCTTTGTCCACTCAAACTTTCCTCCTCACCGCGCATTAGGACGATTTAGACACACATCCTCTTCCAGGGAGATTTGTAACATTTTTAGTTGATTGGAACTTCTTAATTATTTCCCTGATAGTGGAAATGGGGATTTTCAATGCGTTAGCTTTTTTCTTATAGCCATTTTCTATTTTGTGAAGCTCAACAATCTTTTGCTGCACATCAGAACCACATTCTTTGGTTTTACTCACTGTGATGAATGATTAAGGGAATTTGGCCTTTGTGTTTACACATATTTGTACTCCTGTGGAACAGGAAGTCATGGCTGGACAATTTCATGCTCCTAGTCACCCTGGTGTGCTAAAAAAATGTAAATATGACTGGGAATATACTTCAGAGATATTTTACTCATAAGAATTTCTAGGGGTGCCAATAATTGTGGTCAACATGTATTGGAGAAAACATTTATTTCATAATGTGATTTTCCCCCCACTTTCAATTGTTTTACTTCGATGAAAGGTTAGAATTTTGTGAAATTTTTTAATGAAAGAGCAAAAGGATAAACAATGCAGATTTTTTTTCACAGCCGCCTTTGCTCATATTCACAAAGGGTGCCAATATTTGTGGAGGGCACTAATATATATATATAAAATAATTTTAAATTTTAAATGTATTAATTCTAAGGAAGTCTGCTGAGCCCCCTGGTTGGAATCACTGTTATAAATCATACACAGTGCTAATGCAATGTGCTTAACATTGTTGTCTATCTATCTGGTCTTACCTTCACCAGAGCAGCAGCTGCTCTGAAGCCCATCTTGGCGACAGACTCACGTTTACGTCTGCGGGGAGGTCGGTTGAAGCCAGAGCGGGAGCTGGTGAAGGAGCACAGGGAAGCTGCGCAGGGGGTGATGGGGGTCTGAGGTATACTAAGACCATCCACTTCCTCTACGTTACGGAATGCTCGACCCCGAGCCAGCGGGTCTACGATCTGCAGAGACAGAAAAAATAAAACCTAAACAGTCATGATTACCATGTGTGTCTATCATAAACCATCAGCTCTTCATAATGTGCACCAGCTATAGTAAATGCTAATGAAAGATGTGTATGCAAGTCACGTTTATAGAAGCAGTTGTTTCCCAGGTTTCATTTGAGACAGTTTAAGCATTAAAGGGATCTGTATGTCTGTATGTTTCCAGCTTACCCTCTGCATGCCATGCTGTGCGGGTGGTACATATAGAGGAGGGGGGGTCTCTGTACTGGTCATGGAGAGATTGTCTTGGCTAGGCAGGTCCATTTCACGTATCACCTGAGGCTTCAGTTTGCCGTAGCGCTGGGTGCAGTGGCGTAGGCTCTTCCGCTGCCATTTCTGGGTGGCATCCACATCATTGCTGACCCCAAACCAGTCGGCTGTGCCCCTGCAGTCACATCAGTGTTTATTATAGTAATAATACAGCAGTTTTACCACACCAAGTGTATAAAGTGATAGGCCCTCAAGAGAGAATGGAAAAGCATAATCAAATCCACTTTTGCAATCTGAGTGAAGAGCCAAAACAAGTCTGAAGCTCTGAACAAACTAACTAACCGAGACATTCAGAACATACAGTACATGGTCATTTCCGACCAAGTCCATTAACTCTTTCGGAGTGAATGATCTGTAAGCACTCGCAAATATCTAAAGTTGATGGATAAAGCTAATTTTTAAATATGAAATCATACTTTCACTGAAAAAACTAAGAACAATAACTATATTAGCATCCACAGCAACGCACAATATCATTCTGTTCATTGTATGCTAGTGCTGCAGTTCTGAAATGCTTGTGCTCTTTGATGTAGAATGTAATCTGATTGGCTGTCAATGTTTTTGCTGGAAAAAAAAAATCATTGTGAAAGTGATTTCAAAGATATTAGGTGTATGACATCAAAGTACAGAGAGAGAAAGCATGCGGAGCCGTCTGCACTAAACACTCTCGCGGAATTTTGATGTCATACATCAATCAGTCTGTGCAGCGCCGCTTCAAGTCGAACACACCTAATGTTTCTCTGTGCCGTTATTGTTACAACTGTGGTGTGGACTCTGCTGTTCTTTTACATTTAGAATGATTTTTAAAACTATATATTTTTTCATTTTTGTTATAGTTATCTATTAAGTAAACATATCGAAATATCATTAAGACATATTAAATTCACTTGTGATGTGTAAAGTTTGTTTTCAGGGTAACACTTTACAATAAGGTTCATTAGTTAACATTAGTTAGCTTCATTAGTTAACATGAACTAATAATGAACTGCACTTCTACAGCATTTATTAATCTTTGTTAATGTTAATTTCAACATTTACTAATACATTATTAAAATCTTGTTAACATTAGCTAATGCACAGTGAACTAACATGAACAAACAATAAACAACCGTATTTTCATTAACTAACATTAAGGAAGATTAGTAAATACAGTAACAAATGTATTGCTTGTGGTTAGTTTAAGTTAGTTAATACATTAACGTTTAACTAATTAACCTTATTGTAAAGTGTTATCGTTTTCAGATTACATTAACTTGCATTAACTTTATTTTTCCCTCACTAAATTTATTTATGCTTAAAGGCACAATATATAAGATTTTTGGATTAAAATATCCAAAAACCACTTGAACAATGTTATATATTTTGTTGACTTGAATTTATCTCCACTTGACATGAAATGTTTCCAAGAATGTTTAAATCCAGAGAAATAAGCAATTTTAACCAGGACATGGAGCGTGTCCGTGCGTCGCCTATCAATGACATCATACCTGCGTTACCCTCAGTTTCTTTAATTTGAAGAAACCATGGAAACACCAGAGACGCTTTAATATATTATGTGTTTTATTAGACAGGTGAGCAACTGTTTGGATGGATACGTTCATTGACAGAAAACTAATCACTGTTATATAGCTCAACACAGTAAGTCTTATTGTTTAAATCTTGTTTTCTTGATTTACAGCGAGTACCATGTTTTACCATGCCTAATATCGATCTAGCTTACTGCAGTGTGCAACAAGTGTCTCATAGCAGCTGCCGAGCGAACACAGAGTAGCACTATAACACACAAATGTATCTAATATGATAAAACAGCACTGCGTTACCCCACATACGTTTGATCAGAAGAAGCGGAAGCAGCGACAGCGGCATAATAAAAGTTCCGCTGCTCTCATGCTGTGTCGCTTTCGTCTCTCATTGGCAATCGCTCCAGCAGCCTCGTTTCTGCTCGCTGAATAAGCGACCACTAGTGGCGAAAATGTACATATTGTGCCTTCAAGACCAACAACTCACCAATGAGTACAATACATTTAATTCAAGATATAATAATCTCTTAATATCTTACGCAATTTTGCTTCTCAAGTAAATGTGTCTTATTTTAAGCATGTTTAGATACTTTACTGGCAAACAAGACCAAAACACATTAATGTGTTCCCCTCTGAAACACAACCTAGGACAGAGTCTGTAAGTATGCCTGTTTTTATTCTCTAAGTGTTTGAAGTGTGTGCAAATGCTGGTAGTACAGTGAGGACATCAGCAGTGTTTAGAGTAAGGGACACATAGTAATAACAGAGTCGGCTGTGCATCATTACAAGGAAGGCCAGCTGAGGGGAGGCCTTTTAAGGAAACAGAGGGGGAGTCACCACCTTGTCCCCCTCTTTTTGGAGGAATGATTTGAGAAAGAACATTTAAAATAAAGCATGAGATACAAGAAAATAACTTAATAAACTGTCCTGCTATCCACTGAATAACTGAACAAACTCCCCTACTGCAAACACTCGATGGTGATGAAATAAATCACTGTGCTCAACCATTACATGACTGATTTCACTTCATAAACCCTAGACAAAAAAAATAAATCTATTTTTGTCCTGTATTCAATAACAACAACAAAAAAAATTCTTTAAAAAAGATTCATTTACTTCAGATACAAAATGGAATAAATAACGCCATATGATATGACTTGTTTTCAGCAAAATCTAACATAATTTACTGAGATTTATGCTTTAATCTAGAAAAATAACAAATTGATTGATTGATGAAGTTTTATTGTCAGACAAAGTCTGAAATTTGCCTTGCTATCAATCAATCAATCATCAATCAACAAAAGGGAAAGCAACTTTATTTCATGAAACTAGCAAACTATGTGGGAAACTTCAATATAAATCAGAATCAAGTATTCCAGAGAGCTGTGTAATAAAATCCAAACACATAAGATAATAAACCATAAACCAAACTAAACAACCCTACTAAAGAAGACTCGTTTGACACAAATATAAACACACTCCAAAAACAATGTTTGACATTCACAACACCCACATTAACAATTAAATTCAATTTAAATTTCAATTTTAAAAAAGTTGGCTGGTAGTTTGTTAAAAAAAAAAGGAGTCTTGAAAATTTCAAAAAATCTCCAAAAGCTCAAATATCTCATCCAAAAATCCACAATATGAAGTTCCTCAATCATAAAGACACTGTGCAACATAAAATTAACCTACCTGTCTAACTCATCCCAGGAGGCAAGGAAGGTCATGTCTGAGGTAGAGGAGGAACTCAAGCCTTCACACTGAGTGAAATATTGGCTTGTCCTTCCTTCTACCCTCTACATCACATAAAGTCAGAGAGGCAAATAAGACATTTCCTTGATGCCAGAGCTCAAGCAGAAAATCTGCTTCAATCCAAAGGATCAAGACTCGCTTAAACACTTAAACAGATCCTTATGTGTCTGAGACCATACAGCAGTGATTCACTTGTAGCCCAACAACAACTCCACTTTACTCTTGCCGCCTACTCAGATAGTTTTTTAGGAGTGTGTGTAAACATCCAGTAAAATACCAGCTCATCTAACTAAAAGAGAAAGACAGAGAGAGAGAGAGAGAGAGAGAGAGCGAGAGAGAGGGTAGGGGATGTGCCGAAACATGAGGTGAGAACTGGGACTTAAAGACTTAGTTTGCACAATTCAATCACGACCACACATACACGCACACCCACACATACAATCACACATGCCTCAAGCAATAATACACTGTCCTACAGAGAAGGCAAACATGCTGAATTTCACATATTTCCTCATCTGTAAGGGTAAAGATAGCACATTTCCAAGGCAAATTACTCTGTCCTCCAAATACCCTGGTGGAGGAAATTAAACATCATTCACCACCCATCTCAATTTGACATGCAATTCCCAACATGCACTGTAAGAACCGTGCACATTATTGGCCTTTAACAGTTATCAGTCAGGACAGTTAATCGATTAACTTGTGGATAGTTTTGTCAGTGGCAGAGGGGAGGAATCCTGAATTTGAATGGGGATATGGTACAACTTACTACACTTTGTTTTAGAGCAGGGGTTTTCAAACATGTTGATGCTCAGGACCTCTAAATATATGAGGATCCCATTAATAAAATATAAAAGGCAGCTACATACCTTCATGTATAAAGACCCACTGCATTAGATAAAAATAATCTTGGTATTATAAAGACAAGATATTTTTCCTAAATTAAATAATTTTTATGTATAATGAATTTATTAAATAAATAAATGATATATTGTCTTTTCATTAAATCAATTTNNTCAATTTATAAATATATAATATATTATTATATATATATATATATATATACAGTCAAACCAAAATTTATTCAGACACCTTGAACATTTCATTCATTAATAGAGTTTTTTATCGTTTAAAAAAATGGTAATAAAATATGACAAGATCTCAGAGTTAAAATGTGTCAGAAAAAATGTATCTTAATTATGTCAGATAACACTTAAGCAAAACATGGTCAGGTCAAAGTGTCTAATAATTGAATAATGTGAATAATTTTAGTCCCAAATTTTTATCAGTTTTACTGGTAGTCCACTGTATGAAGAATTTTTGGGTATAATATGTCACAGTTTACTTTATTTTGCTATCCTCACTTACATAAATTAACTATAGTGTTCTGCACCCACTAGTAAAAATACATAAAAAATGTCTGAATAATTTTTGGTTTAACTGTACATTACCATTCAAAAGTTTAGCGTCAGTAAGATTTTTTTATAATTTTTTTTAAAGATATTATTTTATTCACCATGGATGCATTAATTTTATCAAAAGTGGCAGTAAAGTCATAAATATGCTACAAAAGATTTCTATTTCAACTTAATGATATTCTTTTGAATAGGAATAGACATCAAAGAAGTCTAAAAGCATCACGGGTTCCACAAAAATATTACTTAGTATGAAATATAATGATTTTTGAAGGATCACGTGACTCTGAAAACTGGAGTAATGGCTGCTAAAAATAAAGATTTTTCAGGGATAAATTACATTTTAAATTATATTAAAATAAAAAACAGTTATTTTAAATGGCCATTAAAGTATTTCACAACATTATTATTTTACTGTATTTTTTGATCAAATAAATGCATATATTTAAGATGAAAGCATTTTTTTTTTCTACCCACTATTACTATTAGATGTATAAACATTAAAATAAAATGTAGTTTCTATTTCTTACTGGTAGAAACTAGGGCTGTGTAGTGTCAATGCAATAAAAGAACCATGATTATTCATTTTTTTTCCCAAATGACTCAGTAATAATATAGACAAAACACATCCACAGCCTACACTCCAGAAACCTGTGCAAAACAAAGTTTACATTAATAAAGCATGAGTCACAATCAACGGCAGAGTTGAAAATAGGCGAAAGAGGCCTACATAAGCAGTTTTTTTTTCAGCATAGTGAATAACACTTTCTGCCGTGACATGTTCTTCTCCCACAGCTCAGATATTCCTTTGATGGTAGACACATGGCGGACTCAAGAGTCAATACACTATCAGTTGATTATCATAAAACATAGCCAAACCCATAGACACAGATGTGAAGGCTTTGATACGCTCTTGTTTTTGTGTAGAGGAGCTCGTTTTCAAGTTTGTGTAAGAGTCTGTGTGTGTTCTGACATTCTTTCTAAGCCAAATGAAGTATTATGGATGATCAGGGAGCGGCAAATAGCTGTCAAAGGGACTATGCTATTTTATATAATTCATCTTAAACTTAGTGTGGGCGAAAAACCGATGAAAGACTGTTAAAAGCCTCCCGCCTCATCTAAATCATTAATTAGCAAAAACGACACACATAGAAACTACATTACACCTAAAAACTTAAATGAAAGTGTATCTGACTGTAAATAAATTTTGACTTCAGTGGGTCCATATTGGTTCCACGTTACCTGAGGACGATTTGTGGCAGTGACTGACGTCTGGGGGGTTCCAGACGTGAGAAACACTGGCCTTTAACCAGGATGGTGCTCATCTGCTCAAAGCGTACCCTCTTCCCTGTAGGACTGGAGGGGATGAAGTGAGGAGGATCAGGAAAGGCAGATGAGAAAACAGGGGAAGAGAAAAGATAGAAAAGCAAGCAGTTTAGATACAGAAGAAAAGCAGAGATGGAAAAAAATGTTGCATTTAAAAAGCTGACTGGATCATATTAATTGCAGTAGAAAAGCAGAAACGAAGTTAGCAAAGAGGACAGACTCTGTCATACAATATATGAGCACAAGAACAGATGCTGAAAAAGATGCACACATGCAGTCAAAACGAACATAAATACATTAGTTTGATTTACTGCGGTGTCTCCTTCAGACTTCAGCCATACCAGGAAGATAAAACATTGCAAGCCATTAAGATAAACAGCACTTGTTACTTAAGAAGCAGTCAGAGATTTTAAAAGAATTAGCACAGAAGACAGACGCAAAACAGATTCTTAGGTTTATTCTTTATTAAGTATCTGTTTTGTCTTTAATAATGCATTAGCCTTTAGTTTAGTCACAGCATCTAAAAAGATTAATGCAACAGTTTTTGAGTTATGACAACTTCTATGAAATGATGTTCAACCAAGCTACATTAAGTTAGAGGAACTTCATTTCTATAGCCCACAATTTTTTTAAAGTTGATTACTCAAAAAAATTATGATCTGAACGATTAATCATTAAAAGATTGCGATCTTGATTCAAACACCCACGTGATCTTATTACAATTCGCCTGTGTCTATTAAACTTTTGACAAAATCATACTGAAACATTCAAAACTGTGTTCACGCTGCCGCTGACCCAGAGAAAGCAGTCATGTTTAGCTATGAAGCAGCTTCACAAACCATCTTTTCAACCACACATTATCGTTATTTCTGTGTTTAAAATATTCAAATTATCACAGAAGTAGCCTAATAAGATAAAAGTTATATATATGTATATTTCGTATATAAACACTGATGTCTACGGAAGCGATCAAAATAGTGGAACTTAGCGCTTCAAATAACGATAGTTTCGATTACATTGTTACAAGCAGGGCTGGACTGGGGCTAAAATTCGGCCCTGGACAAACCCATCCCATGCGGCCCACGAGTTCCCTGTAAAAAAAATTTTTTTTTTTTTTTTTTGCTGGGGTTAGGGCCTTAAATTGGAGTAAATAAATGAATAAACAAAACTAGGACGGGGACAAATAATGATGGATATTATTGAATTTACTACATATACTGTTAACAAATTTAATATTGCACTTTTGTTACATAGAAATTCACTTTGGCAGTAAAGCACTGATTTTCATGCCGTTAAGTAAATTGAATGCCTGTATGACTTTCTCTTTTTTTTTTTTTTCTTGGTTTGTCAACCAAACCATTTTGGTTAAGCTACCCTTGACTCCAATTATTTTATTTTTTATGTTACACAGAAAGAAAGTAATTCATGTTTGTAATGACATTAGGGTGAGTAAATTATGACATTTTGGGTTGAACTACTCCTTTAAAACAATAACATTTTTAAAGAGTTAACACCTAATTTATGTAAGACACTGATATCTATCTTTCGTGATGCTCTCATTGAAATAACATTTTACTTCAAAATTGATAAGAACTATTAAAAATGTCATAAAACATATTTAAAGAAATAAAAACTAAAGCTTTGCCCTTATTCCATGGGATACAGGCTTTAAAGCTGTTTTGTTAAATTATCCTTTAATTGCCCTGATGAAATTTACTATGGTTTAACTGTAAGATCATGGTAGACAGAGCACAGGTAAAACCATGCTTCTTATTACCATGGGTCTATGGTTTCTAAAATAAATAAACTATAGATTGTGTAATAAAATATTGTAAGCATAGAAAATATGAAAACAGTCTTTATGAAAGAAAGTGATTTAGCTATATTCCGCAATATTAAATATAAGTAGGCCTAAAAATAAGCAGCATTTTTAAAAAATACATTTCTGCCAAAACACCATATTTCTTTACTGTTAGTAGCTGCAAGGTAAATTACTATAAAGGTGGTGGTGTTGGATTGACAAGCTTGTAGTTGTGTGTATTGGCGTTTTCCAATTTACCTCGACATGTCTTTACATGGTCGCGGCTGTTTTCAGCTAGATTCACCACCGAACCTGTAATGTTGGAGCCCGATCACACGAAAATGCGTATCAATAGAACGAGTTTGTAATCTCGTAGAATATATACGCCAAAATGAGTTTTGGCGTGTTTATGGTACGCAGTTTTTCGCGTGCATATGATACGCACTTAATGGCGTATTATACGTTGCGCTGTTTATTACTTCATAGGGCGGCGGAAACGCAGTGCATAATCAGCGGCGAGCGGGTATTTACCTTTTGCAGTTTCTCATGCGCTCCAATTAAAAACAAAAAAACAGTGCGGGAGGGGGAGGTCTCTCTCACTGTGGCCTGTCAGTTCAGAAGACAAACCAATGGGCCGCTGTCCCTGCGTGATGGGCCAGTCCATGGCAAAAAAAATAATAAAACAAAATAAATAAATAACCTTTATCGGCCCCAAAGTGCGTCGGCCCACCGGGAAAATGCCCGGTATGCCAGATTACCAGTCCAGCCCTGGTTACAAGTGACTGTTATCACTGAATTATTAATTCAAGAGATTTGTTCAAAAATCCTGATTCATCCAGTAATGAAACAATTAAGTGAAGTATTTATTCAGGAGTCATTGAATCATTCATTCAACCCGATTTTTTAAAATAGACTGCAGTAATTAATATTTTGTCAGAACCTCTAATAAATGATATGTTGTTTTATTTAGGTTTCTGTTCAGGATCATGGGAGAATCGTGATCTCTATTTGAAAAAATAAATAAATAAATAAAATAGTGCAGCTCGAGTTCCAACTAATTTCAACATAATTGAGTGGTGGCCCTGGAACCAATTAATCTTATATATTTCAGTTCAAATTCTGCCATGAATTACTCACCCTCATGCCATTCCACACCTGTAAGACCTTCATTCATCTTCGGAACACAAATTAAGATATTTTTTATAAAATCCAAGAGTTATATGACTCCTCCATAGACAGCAATAAAATCCACACTTTCAAGGTTCAGAAAGATACTAAAGACATTGTTAAAACCGTCAACGTGACTGCAGTGGTTCAACCTTAATTTTATTAAGCGACGAGAATATTTTGCACAAAATTAAAACAAAAATAACGACTTTATTCAACAATATCTTCTCTTGTGTGTCATTCTCATACATTGTTTATGTCCAGCGCTTCCAGGTTCTATGTCAGAACGCCGACTCATTATTGGCCAGCTCCTGCGTCAGTATCACACGCACGCGTCGTGCTGCTCACGTGTGCAGCTTTGGCCAATACAGACTGGCATTCGGACATAAACACAGAAGCCTTCACTGTGCTTACTGCGTCACCTGCGTAAGGATAATGACAGGGAAGAGAAGAGATTGTTGGATAAAATCATTATTTTTGTTTTGTTTTTGCGCCCAAAAAGTATTCTCGCCACTTCGTAAAATTAAGGTTGAACCACTGTAGTCACGTCGACGGTTTTTACAATGTCTTTAGTATCTTTCTGGACCTTGAAAATTTTGATTATATTGCCGTCTATGGACGAATCATCTACCTCTCGGATTTCATCAAACATTTCTTAATTTGTGTTCCGAAGATGAACGAAGGTAAACGGGTGTGGAACGACATGAAGGTGAGTAATTAATGACAGAATTTTCATTTTTGTGTGAACTAACCCTTTAACAGCACATACTATATGTAAGTTATTTACCAAGAGCACTACTCTTGGTAGTAATGTAACAAAAAACTTCAATATAAACAAAAAGTCTTTTAAATGTCAAAAATAACAGCAATAAACACTAACAGATTTCCATTTACTAAAAACACATCAAACAACAATAATTTTAACATTTATTCTCCTCATCCAGTCCTATGCAAAGCATGCTGGAAACGTCTCATTTACAAAGGTATTCCTCGTTCCCTGAAGGACAGACTGATGAATAGGAATCTCGCTAGAGAGGCCAATCTACTTCGAGTGTAACTAAAACGAGCCAATGCACATTGGCATGCTATCATTTGCAGCAGCTGCTCTAACGAGGGTTACCGTTGTAACCAAAACGTTCCCTTTCAGTCGGTCACATTCAACATATGTCGAACAGACCGACGAATAGGAATCCCTACCATATGGAAGTTAGTGGGGTGACTCCAAACTGATGAGACATGGGTTCTCCCAAAGGGAAAGACACGGCCTTAGTTTAGGAGCAACTGTGAAATTACACATATGGGATCCCTGTAGGGTCACACATATGATACCCAGCCTAAATCCGGTTCTCAAGGATACAACGGAGTATAGGCCTGGCGCCGGACATGCCGCAATGTCCGGCTGCCGAAGGGATATTGGAGAAATCAACAGGGTTTGCCTTGTAGGGACTATCTGGAGCAATAAGCACAGCAAGCCGACACTAAGCCGGGGCCTCTCTGTGTCTCTGACCGATCGAGGTGAGAACACAGGAGGAGACCGTCTCGACACGATGGCCCAGAAGGATGCAACACCTCTCATGGTGTGAGCATGCAACCTGTGCGGGCAGGGCACGCCTTGTGCTTGGTAAGCCAAGGCGATGATGTCCATTATCCAGTGGGCCATCCTCTGCTTGGAGACAGCCTTTCACTTCTGCTGGCCTCCGTAACAGATAAAGAGCTGGTCTGAGGTCCTAAGGCTTTGAGTTCTGTCTATGTATAGTCGCAAGGCGCGGGCACAAAGCCAGACCGGGGTCTCAGTAACACATGGCCATCACCCAGTCCAAACTCTAGGCACGATTCGTCGACCGAAAATGCCTGCAGGTCCCCTACCCTCTTGATAGAGGCCAAAGCAATCAGCAGCAAAGTCTTCATAGACAGAATCTTTAAGTCTGCTGACTTCAAAGGCTCAAACGGAGCATTCTGGAGTGCTCAAAGCACCAGAGCAAGGTCCCAAGAGGGTATGGAGGTGGATTGAGGAGGATTTAACCGTCTCGCCCCCCTAAGGAACCTGACAACCAGGTCGTGCTTACCAACAGACTTGCCATCTATGTGGTCGTGAAATAGCGGCAGCATGGACTTTGAGGGTGGAGGGAGACAGCCTTTGCCTCCAACCCTTGGAAAGCACGACTCTGATTGAACAGATTCAGGGGTCTTCTCAGTGAGAAGAACACCACTCGACGACTGGTGGACGAGACAGTGCACGAGCCAAAGTGATGGTGTTAAATACCTCAGAGGGTAAGTCACCTAGAACCTCCGTGTCTCGTCCATGGACCAGACATGGAGTTTCCAGAGCTCTGGCCGTGGGTGCCAAAGGGTGCCCCGTCTCTGAGAAAGAAGGTCCTTCCTCAGAGGAATGCGCCAGGGAGGGGCTGTTGAGAGGAGCATAGGTTCTTGGAACCAGGTACAGTTGGGCCAATAGGGTGCAACTAGCAAGACCTGCTCCTTGTCCTCCCTGACCTTGCACAGGGTCTTTGCAAGTAGGCTCACTGGGTGGGCCAGCTGTGTGCCAGCGCATCTGTGCCGAGTGTTCTCTCGGACAGGGAGTAAAACAGCTGGCAGTGAGGTGTGTCTGAAGAGGCAAACAAGTCTACCTGAGCATCCCCGAACTCTCTCCAAATCAGCTGAACCACCAGGGGATGGAGTTGCCACTCTCCCGGGACCGCAGCTCATGAAAGTTCGGCCGCACGGTCGAGCAAACCGGGGACATAAATGGCACGAAGCAACCTCAGATGCTTCTGACTCCATAGGAGGAGATGGTGGGCGAGTTGTGACATGCAACGGGAGCGTAGACCACCTTGATGGTTGATGTACGCAACGGTTGCAATGTTCCAGTACGTGTCTGCCCTGTAACGGCCCATTTAGGTGGCTCAGAGTGAGACGTACTGCTAGCAACTCGAGGCAATTGATGTGCCAATGCACTTAGGGGCCCGTCTACGCAGCAAACCGAGAGGGTTACTGTGGCTGCCATATGCCCCAGGAGCCTCTGAAAGAATTTTAGTGGGACGGCTGTCCTGCCCTTGAACATATTCAGGCAGTTCAACACCGACTGAGCATGTTCCTCTATGAGGCATGCTGTCTATTCGACCAAATCCAACTCCATACTGAGAGAAGAGATCCTCTGCAGGAGGGCGAGTTTGCTCTTTTCCCAGTTGACCTGAAGGCCCAACTGGCTGAGGTGACTGAGCACCAGGTCCCTGTGTTTGCGTAACTAATCCCAAGAGTGAGCTTATGGGAACAAGGGCTCCCTCTGCGACCTTGGTAAAGACGTGGGGAGACAGGGACAGCCCAAAGGGCAGGACCTTGTACTGACATGTCCGACCCTTCAGGTCGATTGCTGCAAACCAATCTCAGGGACGGATGCACTTGAAAATGCGTTTCTGTGTGAGCATCTTGAACAGTAGATTTTGAAGGCTCCGATTCAAAACTTGCAGGTCCAAGATTGGTCGTAACCCACCACTTTTCTTGGGTACAATGAAGTAGGGGCTGTAGAACCCCAACATCATATCAGCTGGAGGGACCGGCTCTATCGCGTCCTTCGCCAGTAGGACCATGATCTCCGCATGCAAGACATGGCCATTGGCTGCTTTCACTGAAGTGAAGTGGATGCCCCTGAACTTGGGGGGACGCCGGGCGAATTGAATTGCATAGCCGACCCTGATGGTCCGAATGAGCCAGCGAGATGGACTGGGCAGCACTAGCCAGGCTCGCAGAGACCGTACAAGCGGGATCAAGGGGACTGTAGGCGAACCCCGGCTCAGAACTACCCTCGTGCATTATGAGTGCCTTGGCCTCACGTGCAGGGCAGGTGTGGTCTGTGCACTGCTACCCCACCATTGAGGGTAGTGAGAGAGGAAAAAAAAGATTTTGCAGATTTTGGCACTTTTGGCGTTCCATATTTTTGGCACTACTATACTGCCGTCCAAAGGCAAAGCGCAGTAACTACACATTTGATCAAAATTGAGTTATGGCTTGAAATGGGCTTTGTGACATCTGTTCTGTCTTGTGACAAAGTCTCCTGGTTCAAAATGGTCCCGTTTCTGAGAAACGAGGGTGTCAAAATTGCAGTAACTACAAAATCGAAGCTAATACCAAGGCAAACCGCAGTAAGTGATGTTACTGCGTTCTAGCTTTGTTTTCCCGGCTTTCACCCCGCGGCCAAATGATGGTTTAACTCGCGTTAAAACGCAAATATCCAAAGACGAGTAAGGAAGATAGCAAAATATTAACTCCGAGCCAAGAAAATGACAGCTTTATAATCAATTAACATTAACTAGCGAGCTGCTAGCATATTAGACAGATATTTTAACCTACCTGCGCTGCTCCATTGATGGCTATACACTCTGACAACGTAATCAGGGGCGGACTGGCCATCGGGAGTACTGGGAGTTTTCCCGGTGGGCCGCTGGACAATGTGGGCTGGCCCATCGCAATGTAATTATATGTGAAGAATGAATTAAAGTAAATTTACGTAGTCTGTATCCTCCGTCAACTCAGACGAATTGTTCGCGCAGGCGCAGGCGCGGCCGCGGCCGCAGCCCATTTGAGGCAAAAACTGTCTAGCGCTCGTCAAAATGTTTAATTTACTGTTCACAGAAACTGAGCAGCGCGGCACTTTTTAATGCATGAATAATGCGAGCCGAGGTAAGATGGGCAGCAGAACATGACGAGATACAGCAATATTTGCCTACTGTTTGATAAAAAAAGTCATTTCCAGGGATGCACTTCTGACCTTTTTGGATTTTTCATATTTTAATGACGTTATTTGTCGCACAATGCACAAATAAACATTAACGTTGTTTCAGCATTTCAGATAAGAGTGAATGTTTGTGTATCTGTTATCAGGATTTCTTCAGTAATTTCACAATCATTTGAAAATTATTCATAAAACTCGAAATATCATTCTCAAACTTATACTAAACATGGCAAAACCAGCAACTTTTATATTTAAGTAGCCAATATCCCGTGTTAGGAAAGTGTCTAAAAATATATAATTTTTGAATTTATTCCTCTGATCAAAGCTGAATTTTCAGCATCATTACTCCAGTCCTCAGAGCAATTTTAACATTCACAACATGCAAACATCAATAAAAATATTAAAGTTATTAAAAACAATCAACATGTAGTAAGAAACACAACAAGAAAGTTGGATGAACACATTTAGTTTGTAGATACTGCACTTTGCTTTTGCAAATGTGTTTTAGTTGTTTAAGGTCATCCAAAAGCAGAGTGCAGTATCTACATTTTGGGGGTCAAAGGTCACATCAGTGGTCATGGTTATCATCTATAAAAAATTTCTTCCTAAGAAGGCATTACATGAATGCATTACCACTAATCTACACACAACATGTTTGACTGGCTGATGTAAAAACTTTAAAGGCGTTTTTCTCAGTTTCAGTGTTTGCGTAGTTACTGCACTTTGCCTTTGTAGGGCAGTATAGTTCCCTACTGCCAAATTTTCCATGCACAGAGACCTGGGAAAGCATGGCTGTAAACTCTGAATTTGAGTCTGCATAAGCACACACCAGCGTCACCCTCATTTCCAGAGCATAACAGCCCTCTCTCCGATGCAGCAATTGACATCTTACCCTCAGCTGGAGCCCTGAATGAAATGCTAGGTTCTCCTATGAGAAGGACCAGCAATCCAATCCAGAAGCTGCACAGCTTGTAATGCGCTAGAGGGGGAGGGGCCCTAGGGGGTTGGTTCCCCGAAGGAGAAGCCCTCAATCCTCAAGTCACCCAAGCCATTACACCATTACACCAGAGAGGGTGCTACAATGGAGAATAGGCAAGGAGACCACGCATCTAGAGCGCAGAGTGAGTGCTGGGTTGCTGTGACTGCAGCCCGACAGCTCAACGGCACACGACACGCAGAGGAGCGAGAGATCTGCTCTAGCTGATCTCCGTGGTCTCCCAGAGTGTCGGGCAGACCCGTGGCTGTGCTTTTACACACAAGCGGCAGCTGGCCAACAACAGAGGGGACTCAAGATTCCCGGTGAAAGAAGAGTTGCGACCGGCATGTCGATGTGTTCATGTTGTCGTGCGAAAACATGAACCACCCACAAACATCATTTCAGCACACTATGCCCAGACACGTGAAACAGTGATTGTGGCCGTCAGTGAGGACAGGAAACGACCCCATCCAGAAACACACAGGTGGAATGTCATCTTGGAAGACGCAACTAACACCCATGTAAGCTCTTTATGAGACTTGCTCTCTCTTGGTGCTGAAGCACATGAGGAAAACTGTGCTCTGAAAATGCGCACAGTCACCAGCTGTAAGAACAGCCTTTTAGCGCTCACTGAAGGCGCACACACACAAATGAGAGGACTCGATCACCGCCATAGTGCCGTCACGCAAACACCAATGAAGAGAAAGCTTCTTCCTTGAAGAACTGGCTCTTTTTAGAAACACTGCGTGCAGATTAGAGACAGGAACAAAATGAACCACTCGGCTCTGCAGCGAAAAGCTAACGATGCAACGCACCTCCTGCTCATTAAGTCCCCCCACTGTGAGGCAGAGCAGCTGCTGCAAATGATTGCATGCCAATGTGCATTGGCTTGTTTTAGTTACACTCTAAGTAAATTGGCCTCTCTAGCGAGATTCCTATTTTGTCGGTCTGTCCGACGTATGTCGAACGTGACCGATTGAATGAGAACTAGAAATCCACTGCTGAAGACATATCAAAACAATTTAATTTAAGTTACTACAACTTAATTAATAAATCATAATAATAATAATAATAATAAAGACATTTCAGTTTAAATTATACATAATATTAAGTGGATGTATTGATCAACATTATGTCAACAGAACTCATCAAAATAATGTTTGCAACTAGGATTTTATCATCTTGCAACCATGCATTTGTTTAAGTTGTGGTAACAGGTCCCCTAAATTTAATTTTAGATTTTATGTTATTAAATCAGAAACTAGGATGCCTCCAGTGTTTTTTTAAACATTGTATCTGGTTTTTAACTGGACTCAGATAGTCATTAATCCTAATAGAATATTGGAAACTGATTTTTGCTATACAGTGACCAGTTGACCAGCTTGGACTAGCTACAAACTCAGCTAAAAGTTTAAGATGGATTTTCCAGGAGGCCAAAAGTCTAATGAATTATTAAAGACATACTGTATGTACTAAATAAAGAATACATTTTAGAAAAAGTTGTGAAACTTTTCAGAAACATATTTCCCCCATGGAACTGAAATGGGACAATGGTGGCCAAAAATCTTTTATTCCTGATCTCCTCTTCAAACAGCAATGCACAATGACATAGTGAGTGTACCAACCTGGCATTAAAGCAAGTTTTGACTTTGAGCAAATCAAATATGACACTAAAATTAACAAGGCTGTGAACATTACGCAATCGGTTTTGCTACTGTGCCAGCCAGCATTATGCTAATGCACATTTTTGCCATTATATGTGGATTTGCATGGGTGTATCTGTTTGTTTAAGGGAATTTGACAAGATAAATGACTTTTCAGATAACTATTTACATCCCTGCAGGCAAATTAGTTTGTCACCATTAGCTTGTCAACAAAATGACCCAACACAACAAAGTATCACAAAAGACAAAACTATGCAAAAACAATACATGGTACTCATCAAAGACAATTATAAAGTACAAGTGAACAGTAAATAGTTTTCCTACTGCCAAGACACTTGGTATATTCTAAAATGTAAATGCTATGCCTTTTGTGCCACTAGGAAAACATCGGCTTAACTGATAACATACGTTTGGGACGGGACAATCAGTTTGTCCAACTGATCTAGCACTGATCTAGCTAGTCTTATCTAGCAAAACGATCGGTCATTTAAAAAAAAAAAAAAAAAAGTATAAGTTTTATAAGCACAAATGCTCACCTTGCTCTGTTCTGCGATGCGCGTTCATGACGTTGCTTAATACGCAATTACGTTGAAAAGGTCATGCTTGACGTAGGCGGAAGTACCGAGTTTACAAGATGAACATGCAAATACTAAGTCAAACGCCGTTTACAAAAAAAGGTAAAACAACTAATGGTTCTTCCATCCTGTGTTGTCAGTGCCATCAGACTGTCATACCCTTCTCCATCAGAACAAAACACCTCTAAAGGGGTCGCACACCGGACGCGAAGCGTCACGTCTCTGACAACTCACAAATATAGCACACCGGCCGCGCACATTATATACGCGCGAGCTGAATTTTGAATCGACTCCTGATAGAAGGGCTGCACAATGGGAGTGTTTTACGTCAACAGGGAAACGTTATGCCTATGCTTTAATATTTTGCACTGGAAAAAATGGCACAACAAAGCAAAAGGAAAGAAAAGACTACATTTATTATAAATTTTTAGACTTTATTCAAGCTGTTAAACTAAAAATGTAAAACCAATGTATCTTGCAGCACAGGGTGAAGTCAGTATGTACATTAACGACGATTTGAGAGAAATATAATATACATTTATTGTAAAACAATGTACATGACGCTCTGGGGCGCGGCAGGATTTTGAGTCGTAGCTGGGCGCCGCGGACAGGCGCCGAATGTTGCCGCCGGTGTGCGTACACTCATAGAAAACAATGCGTTCGAATTTTAAAGATGTGGTGCGGCGCTGAGCTTCGCGTCCAGTGTGCGACCCCCTTAAAACGCTGTTGCTCAGTAACGGTGGAAATCCATTTTGTCCGGTAATGCAGCGAGATGGAGACAGGGACTCACTGACTGATTCTAATGGCGGGATTGAAATGGTCCAGTCGTGGCAGCATTGAGATTCTTCCTCTGTTGGCAATGGTTGGCATTTGCCACATGTGCACCACCACGTCTTGTTAGATCTTCGTCTGTCCGATGCTTGAGAGGTGTGTGTCGCCGCAGCAGTCTCTTCCATCTGCCTAATTTCTTCCTCTGTGAAGTGAAGTGAAGTGAAGTGACATGTGGCCAAGTATGGTGACCCATACTCGGAATTTGTGCTCTGCATTTAACCCATCCAAGTGCACACACACAGCAGTGAACACACACACACCGTGAACACACACCCAGAGCAGTGGGCAGCCATTGCTGCGGCGCCCGGGGAGCAGTTTGGGGTACGGTGCCTTGCTCAAGGGTCTCACCTCAGTCGTGGTATTGAGGGTGGGGAGAGCGCTGGACATTCACTCCCCTCACCGACAATCCCTGCCGGACCTGAGACTCGAAAATGAGACTGTGTATTCCGGTTCAAAAAGGTAGGGCAGGGCGAAAAACTCATCTTCTCCTCGAAGTTCAAATTCGTCCAAAATTGTTGTTTTACCTTTTTTGTAAACGCCGTTTGACTTAGTATTTGCACGTTCAACTTGTAAACACCGAATCGGTACTTCCGCCTACGTCAAGCATGACCTTTTCAGCGTAATTGCATATTACGTGACGTCACGAACGCGCATCGCAGAACAGAGCAAGGTGAGCATTTGTGCTTATAAAACAAACTTTAAAAAAAAAAAAATTCCCTTATTCATCGTCTGGTATCATTTAAAGCCCTTTGAAGCTGCACTGAAACTGTCATTTGGACCATGAACCGTTTGGTGCCCATTGAAGTCCATTATATGGAGAAAAATCCTGGAATGTTTTCATCAAAAACCTTAATTTCTTTTCAACTGAAGAAAGAAAGACATGGACATCTTGGATGACATGGGGGTGAGTAAATTATCAGGAAAAGTTTATTTAAAAGTGGACTAATCCTTTAAGGCTGCCATTTATTTTATCTAAAATACAGTAAAAACAAAAAATATTGTGAAATATTATTAGGGGTTCAAGCACGTAGCGCTGAAACCCTGTTGTAATTGTTAAACTTTCCAAGGATCAGCATTCTCCCATAAAAGTGATTGGGCAGACCAAACCGTAAGTCGTAGAGACTTGAAACTGTGAGGGCTAGTAGTACTCAAACCGCTTACAACGTCACCAAGGCTCACCCCGATCGGCCTGACGGGGGCGCTATAGTGGTCAAAAGTATGAAATGGCTCATAACTCCGGAAACGTTATGCCCAGGCTCAAGTGTCTTATATCATTGGAATCCTTGGCTCAAGACGGATTCGCTCGTAAAAATTTTCAGCAAAATTTACTTTTGCGAACTAGTCCTAGGTTTTTGACAAGATCGGAACCAAACCAGTGCAGAAATGATCTCTCTGGAGTCTAAATATCAATAATTATCAAATATCGAAGACTCAAATATCGAAATTTTGGTTCACAGTCGGTAAGGGGCGCCAAAACGTACGATGTCGGCGGAGCCACTTCTACTAAAATGGCTATAACTCGAGAAAGAAAGGACACTAGATAAACCTTGAAAAAAACATGAAAACAGCTGTAACTACGCAACCGTTAGTCCGATCGACTTGAAATTTGGCAGGCAGTGTCTTGGTCCAAGGGTGTATGATAGTCTATGAGGACATTTGCGTATCTCAAAAAACATGGCCGCCATCAGCCAATGAAGTTTGAGCACCTATTAGATAAGGTTAATGGAGGCCAACCGGAACGAAACTCGGTGGGCATGTTCGACTCATGGGCCTAGAGGTCTGTAAGAATTTTGAAAGAAATCGACCACTAGTTGACGCAAACGACTCGGTAATCACGTGGTGTTTCACAGATTCACACAATATGCATATAATTTGACAGATCTCCTCAATGCTGTCAATAAAATCTTTCATTAATTATTCACGAATAGCTGAATAGCTGAAAAACCTACTTTTGCGAATTAGTCGTAGGTTTTTCGCCCTCTTCCTGCCCGATTTGCATACAGCTTCACAAAATCGGATGTGCACGGGCATCATGTGATTCTAAAGAGGCATGGAAACTTTTATGGACATCGGGCCATAAAAGGTGCTTCAACTGTTATGAAGATGGGAAAAACAAAGGCTATGTTATCCTATGCAAAATTACATTTAAATGACCGAAAAATGGTCTGCTCTTTTTAGAATTTCATGAAATGAGGTGAGCATGTGCGCCTTATGATTCTAAAGAAGCATGGAAACCTTTATGGACATCGGGCCAAAGATGGAGCTAAAACTGTTAAAAGGTGTAAAAATGCTGTATTTCTATGGCAAATCTCATGAAAAGGCAGAAAGTGGGCCTCTTCCTGCCCGATTTGTGTACAACTTCACAAAATAGGGTGTGCACATTCGTCACGTGATTCTAAAGAAGCATGGAAACTTTTATGGACATCGAGCCATTGGTGGCGCTTCAACTGTTATAAAGGTGAAAAAAAGGCTATATTATCCTATGCGAAATTACATTTAAATGACCGAAAAATGGTCTACTCTCTTTAGAGTTTCACAAAATGAAGGGAGCATGTGTGCCATATGATTCTAAAGAAGCATGCAAAGTTTTGCAGAGATCGGGCCATAAGTAGAGCTGTTACACTTTAAAAGGTAAAAAAACACACCCAAAAAACACCACATTTCCATGATAAATGACCCGAAAATGCAAAAAGTGGTCTTTTTCCTGTCTGATGTACATGTTTGCAGGCTTGATAAAGATTTGGCAACCAGTAGCTCAAGCATCAAGTGCTGAGACCCTGTAGTTTTTTATTAATAGGCCTTTTTTAAGCCTTGCCAGGTTTCAGCTTATAGTTTGTGCAACGTTGTGATTTAACGCTTAAAAAACATTTGCGAATATCTTCGAAACCGTTAATCAGATCGAGACGAAACCAGCGTAGAAAACATGGAACCTAAGTTGATTAACTAAAAGTTTAGCCCAAATGTCAAAATTTTGATAGGAAGTGGCAAAAAAATCCAATCAAAGACGTTCTTGGGTCATTTTTTATGCTCTCATATATATAAGTATCTATAACTTCAAAATAAAATGAGATATTTTCACCAAAATTAACACGCATATGTATGGGCACACTCTGAGGACACCCCAAAAAAGTGATGGAGATCAGGTCAAAAAACCTTTAAAAACCATATTTTACCTTACTAAATTGCCTCTATTGGCTGTAAATGGTCTTCCATCTATGATCTAAGTGTTTACATGCTTGCTGAATAAAATATAATAGGTTTTTATGTGCTTAAAGGCCTTAAAGTGCTTGAACCCTGGTAAATGCTGCTTGCAGCTTTAATTATATAATTTAGTTTTCTACTTTAATACATTTTAAAACGTAATATTCCTGTGATGGCAACACTGAATTGTCAGCAGCCATTACTCCAGTTTTCAGTGTCACATAATCCTTCAGAAATCATTCTAATAAGCTGATTTGATGCTCAGTAAGCATTTCTTATTATTATCAATAATGAAAACAGTTGTGCTGCTTAATATTTTTGTGGAAATCATGGTACATTATTCTTTGATGAATAGAAAGTTCAAAAGAACAGCATTTATTTGAAATAAAAATCAATCTTCTGTAATATTATAAATGTTTTACTGTCACTTTTGACCAATTGAATGCATCCTTGCTAAATAAAAATATCATTCTTTAAAAAAAAAAATTAAAAAAAAAATCTTACTGACCCCAAACTTTTGAACGGTAGTGTATGTGTGTTTGTGGATGTGTAATCTTACCTCTTGATGGTCTGGGAGATGGAGGGTTTGCGCAGGACCGAGGGTCTGCGACGGGCATTGGGGTCGACCGGTGGGCATCTGAGCTGGATGTTTTCAGTGGGTACACTGGCACTCCGCAGGTACAAGCTATTACGCATGACGGGCTATAGGACAGGTGAATAGTAAAATATAAAACATTATTTTTTTATTTCATAGAAACACAAGTGTTTCAAATTAAAAACATCTCTTTGATCTTGAGCAAAAATGTAGCATCAAATATCCACCTGGAGAAAGTTATTATGTTCCTCTACAGGGTTCGGAGCAATGGGGATGTCCAGTCTGAGCCAGGGTGGTTTCTTCCTCTGCAGGCTGCTGTTCCTGCTCTCATCCTCAGCTTCGGCCATGTCTGCCACCCCTCTCTTTGCCAGCCAGCTGTAGGATCAAACAGGGTCAAATAAACAGCTCAAACACATAAATGCACAGATATGGGTGAACAATGCACACACACAACAGCACTGCCTTACATAAGAACACACACCACAATAATCCGCATTTCCATCTGGTTGTTGTGACATGATGATGCACTGCTGAGACTGCAGTCACATCAGAGTAAAACTACAGCTGCTTTTGTCCTTACAGACTCAGTCAATGCTCAGCTGAGATATATTTTCATTGCACCTTTTTGACATTAAAATCGCCTTTAGAAATGTATGCATATACAGTATAACACTAATGCAGTAATTCATGATGGCCTGTCACAGAATGCTTCAGTTAACTTAAAACATAAAATGTGAGAAAAGTGTATGTCCTAATTTCTCCACCAGAGGATGCAAATTCTCCTATTTTTCTACAGTTTGTCATTTAAACTTGTTTGTAGTGTGCAAATTTTTTGTTTTTAATGCCATTTCTCCTTTATGCCAAAAAGAAGAATTTCCTTTTTGCCATTTCTCCTTTATGCCAAAAAGGAGAAATGTGACCCTGGACCACAAAACCAGTCATAAGGGTCATTTTTTTGAAATTGAGATTTATACATCAAGTCGAACAAATAAGCTTTCCATTGATGTATGGTTTGTTAGGATAGGATAATACTTGGCTGAGACACAACAATTTGAAAATCTGGAATCTGAGGGTGCAAAAAAATAATAATAATAAATTGAGAAAAGATGTCCAAATTAAGTCCTTAGCAATGCATATGCACTCACAAAAATAAATTTTTGATATATTTAAGGAAGGAAATTTACAAAATATCTTCATGGAACATGATCTTTACTTAATATCCTAATGATTTTTGGCATAAAAGAAAAATCGATAATTTTGATCCATACAATGTATTGTTGGCTATTGCTACAAATACAGTCAAACCAAAAATTATTCAGACATTTTTGATATATTTTTAGTAGTTGGTGCAGGACATTAAATTTCTTTTATGTAAGTGAGGATAGCAAAATAAAGTAAACTGTGACATATTATACCCAAAAATTCTTCATACAGTGGATTAACAGTAAAATTGATAAAAATTTGGAACCAAAAATTATTCAGACACTTTGACCTGACCATGTTTTGCTTAAGTGTTAACTGACATAATTAAGATTCATTTCTTCTGACACAGTTTAACTCTGAGATCTTGTCATATTTTAATACCTTTTTTTTTAAACTATAGTGAATAAACTGTATTAATGAATAAAATGTTTTGAATAAATTTTAAATTAATAAATAATTCACATAATTAAATAAAAAAGAATTAAAACAAAATTAATAAATCTATAAAACCTTTTCTTTTAAGAGTCTGCCTTTGTCCATTTATATGAAAAAGATTTCCCCTTCAAAGCAGAGTAGTTTGTATTCCTATAGGAATGTTTTTTATAACAATAATAATTAAAAAAAAAAACTCCAGAAATATGTGGGATGGGGTGGTCAGATAGCCTGGGCTCCTAACACAAACACTGTTCAATTTGGGGTCACTAGAACAGCAGAGTAACATTACAGTCCTACTCTATCAAGCACTTAGCCCTATAGTCGGTCTGACTCTGTCCCTTCTGTGCACTGCAGGTCAATACTGATGATGAAAAGCATTCCCTAGAGCTGCTAACTTTAAACAGCACAGGCAAAAAAAAAAAACAGAACAAATAAAAAATAAATGCATAACCGAAATGTTTCATATCAGCACAGCTCCAGAACTGTTGATGGAGTGTGCCTTAGAAATGAGTCAACAACACATACACACAGACTTATTTGTGTGTTTTTGCAAATTTTCTACAAACTCTTCCTTTAAAAAATGTCAAATTACTTAAAAAAAATAATAATAATAAATAAATAAAATAAATAAATAATAATATATATATATATATATACACACACACATAATAAATAAATAATCAATAATGTAATAAACACAAATTTCAACATAATACTCAACCTGTTCGAAAAGGGATAGGTAGAAGCCATAGGCTTATTAAATCCTACCCCAGTACTTCAAATCCAAATCCCAATTAAACCAGATAAATCCGACATATCANTATATATATATATATATATATATCTAGTTCATTCATGAAACTCTAAAGCATGCAGGCTGATAGGTCCTTTACATGCAATATGCATGCAATCATATCATTACCGCATGGCACAAGCTGATTGGCCTCTGCTGATCCTGCAGCCAATAAGATTGCTTGCTCAACATTTAAATAGTCTGGTTCATTGTTTGCTGTAAGCGAGTCCTGCAGAGCGCTATCAGAGTTCCTCTGAAACCCTCCACCTCCCCCAGCTCCACCTGCCTAGATCTGCTAGTGGATTTATGTGTCTATTTGTAAAGCAGCAGCAGCAGCCTAAAGCATGTCTGTGTATCTATTGGCAGTAGCAAGACGTCCATACCTGCTCTGCAGTAGCAATAATCAACAGCAGCAGCAGCAGCTTAGCAGATCTAGTCAGCAAAGATCAAATATATTAACACTGCCATCAATAACGTGCTAAAACTATTCTAATAGTTGTCATGATTTAAATATATATAGTAATATTAACAGCTTTAAATTGATATTAAATACAAATATATTTTTGGAATGCCAAATAAAATAAAATAAAATAATAATATGCCTAGTGGATTTTTTTTTATGTGTATTTAAATATTGTATTACGCCCATGTAAATATAGATACATCCATAAAGCAAGATTCTCTAGTAGTAGAGAATTTGTTCTCTGCAGGGTTACCAGAGCCTCAGACTTCAAGATTTCATAAAAGCAATATTTGTGTGTGTGCACTCGGTTGTGAGTGAAAATATAACTTTTCAAAAGCGACAGATGGTCACTCACAGCCTCTTGCTGTCCAGTTTTTAATGTTTTTTTCGAAATGTCTGCGACTGAATACTATAGAGAATGTAATATCATTATTGAACCCTTTTTTTTTTTCATTTTTATTGACTATTTGAAATGACTTGATCCTGAAGAATCAGCCAAAAGTGCTATTTGACACCTACTCTCAGTGACTGCAGACAGTTTGGATCATGAAGCATGGCAGAAACATAGTGAATGAATAGCGCTTTTTTGCTTATGAAAAACAGGGCGCTTACTTTTATCTAAAGTTAAACTTAATCCTTCAAATAACACCCTATATGGGGAAAGAAATCCCACCACATCCTAGTGCAGACCACATTTTTATCCAAACAAACACATTAAAATGTGGTTGGAGAAATTTCAGGTTGGAGAAAAACAGAAGCACTGACCCTTATAAACCAACAAAAGAATTTTTCTTTATATTTATATATTAAATTTCAGTATTTCCCAGAACTATTTCATCTCTTGACTTCATTGCAATGTGTATTATTGGAGCACAGTTTGGGCGATTAGCTTAGGTCACAGATACAAGCCCTTACATTATTAGCTCTTGATTCATACAATTTATAAAGTATCTTCTCTGCCTTTGACAAGAAATGCCTTTAAATCATACTACACTGCTGATAAAACCAAGGCGACTGAAAACCACCACAGAAACGGGACATTAGAGGAACCAAGAATTTCCCAGAAATCCACTTGAATCCAGTGACCTAATTGCTAACTACCATACAAAGACTTTCAGCTCATAGCTGTTAGCAACAAGCAAACTGCAATAAAAACATTTTAACTGCTAGCATAAATCTGACCTGATATACAGCTCCAAACACTTCATAAAATAATAATCAGGATATTCAGAAGGGGGTGGGGGGTTTGTCACACAATCTGAACTCTCAAATGAAGTGATGTAAAATATGGATTACTACAGTTATATTGACAGTAAGGGCTTATTTTCCCTCCCTTAATGACTCCTACACACGGATGTGACTGTTGATGCTCTGGCTGTGTTCATTCCTCATTAATTACATAGAAATAGAGCTGTTTATATCCTAGTCATCCAAGAATATAAAACAATTGCCGTTTTGAAAGCAGTACATATTCTCTGTCTTTAATTCATCACAGCTTGTTCAAACCGTTCAATGATAGTGACTTAGAAACTGCCGTAGGTAAACTAATTCACATCAAAACAAAAGCATTGCTTTTCATACAGAGGAAGTGACATGAGGAGCCCACATGAGTAGGCTGTTGTGTTTGAAAAGTTTGTTATTACAGGCAAAATACTGTGTATATTGAGTCTTTTAGAGCACTGTGGTGTATAAAAACATGTATAACATCAAAAGCAAATCACATCAGGGGCCACAATGTTCTTTAATCATCTCAGGCGCAAATTCACTAAACAGTTCAGCATGTGGCATTTCAGCAATCCACCAAATGAGGTATTTTTGTATTGGATTCACAAATGTGAATGTGCAATTAACATGACACTATTACCAAAAATAATCTTTGGCTTAGTGAGAACAAATGAAACAACTGTGTAGAAATGAGAAACACTGTACACTAGAATTCATTCCAAATAAGCAAATGAGAAAACCATTCTGTGTAAAGATAAATCCTGTTTTAACAGTATTGTTCCCATGCTAGTGTTGTACACCTAAAAACAACCGTGAAATATTTTGAGAAATTTCACTGCTCAAAATAAAACAAGTTATAACAAAGAATACATTTAAGTGATTTTTATAAAACCATCAACTCCACATTTCTGCTTTTTCAAAAATTGGCAACATTTACTTCCACTGTAAGTGACTGTTAACATTAATTTTTGTCTTTTGTTGTCGATTGTAATGAATCCAAAATATTACTTCACATTTCTGATGCAATTAATGTATTTCTCCTTTCTGAGGTCCTCCCACAGGAGGTCTGTGCTGGAAAGGACATGGGTGATGTTTTGACTTGGGCCAGATGTTGCAACAGGACACTTGAGTTGGTTTTTGTGGACAGGACTGGAAGGCAGATGTACATGATGAATGACCTCATTTGGAGAGCACTTCCTTCCTGAGCAGGGATGCTTTTTCTCTGCTTTCACTCTCACAAACACAATTCTAGTAAAAGATGTGCTCCAGTGTCAACACCGTAGCATTCCTTATTTAGTGGATGCAGTCTATAATTCTCACAAATACTTTTCTAAATTTCAATTTCAAACAAATCTTTAAATAATTTTTGGAAATATGTTAATACAGAAGGTCAAAATGGTTACAGTACGAAACTCAACAACCCATTGCTGACTGACTCATGGGACACGCATTTTTCTCTACAAAAGATGGCTAAAAACCGCTGGTCTTATTCGAAACACTGGCTCAACTGAGTCAAATTCATTCCATGAGCAACAACAGACACAATAGTTCCTCTCAGAAAAGAGGGACGACAAAGACATACAGAAGCCACAGGAATCTGATCTGGGCTTTTCATCCTTTTGACGTCAATAGAAACCTTCACAAAATAGACACATTCATTCAACTCTAATAACTGAAACACTGCTGTGATGTTTACTCTGATTAGTGCTCCAGATTAATATTTTAAAGGAAAGAACGACTAAATAATTCAAGACACTTCCTATGATAACCCAAGTGCAGTCTACTTTTCAAACATTGGCCAAAGAGGTAAAGAAACATCCATTTACTAATTGTCACTGTGTGATCGTTTCACAGCTTTAAGGGCACATTTGGCATCAGTAAACTGCTGATGCTGAAAAACTTGCATGTACCTTCAGGAACCAAACGATTGGGCATGAATCCGGCTGATCCGGGCAAGCTGCCTGGCAGAGCGCTTCCTGCACATTCTGGGAAATGCCACACATACCACTGGACTGCTAGAGCCGTTCTGCACTATTTCATCGCATTTATTTTGGTTTGCCAATGAGGTTAAGACTGGATGGGGTGCACTATAATGACTCAGCTGACCTCTGCATGATGGGTCAGCCTTCTCTTAGAGTTAACTTTTTTTAACTAAACATCAGCGTATGCTGTGTTCATATGATGGAGGTCTCCAGTGTAAAAAGCTGGTGTCTCCAACTGGTTTAACCAGCAAGCTATCTTAACCATGCAGCAAAATTTCTATGATCAATTACCTTTAGTAAAAGACCATAGTTGAAAGGCTAAGTTTGCTTAATAAAGCAAATGAATAAAAAGGAATATGTTGAATAGTTATTTTTATAAGAAATAATAATGAAAGATTAAGCTAAATTACTTACATTTTTCTTTTCAAGAATTTCATTCTTTTAATTAAGTTTTTTTTTCCTTTATCATATGAGGAGAAATTAATATCAAAGTGAATTTTAATACAGAAAAAAGATGGTAATAATATAGAGAAGGCGTATTCACGTTATTGTACGTATGAATTGCATTTTAATGTACACTGCTGTTTGAGGTTAGTATATTCAGCAAAGATGCATTATACTGATCAAAAGTGAAATTAAAAACATTCACAATTTTACAAAATATTTATTTCAAATAAATGCTGTTCTTTCTATTCATCAAAAATCCTGAAAAAAATGTAAAATACCAAGCAGCACAACTGTTTTCAACAGTGATAATAACTAGAATGTAAATTTCCTGAAGAAAATGTGAGTGGTGCTTGCAGTGGCAAAACTCGGCACTGGGCAGTTGTTACAGTGATGCATGTAACTGCAAGAGAGCCAAATCATCAAGTTTGTACAATGTTCTGGTTCTGAAATATGGCTTATTCATAAAGTTACACAGTTGCTAGGGCGTAGCTAAACAGTTATCAGGTTAAACTAACAAACTGCATGTCTGCCCAAATCAGAAGACTCAAACTCATGTGTCTCTATGATGTTGATTCATTTATATCCCTCTCATCTATTTTTCAATAGAAGTCTATGGGGTGGTTGCTAGGGTGCTGAAACTGGTTGCTAGGGTGTGGCTATAAAGATTTTGGGTCATTACTTATTTTCTGCTTGATAAGATAACTCAAATTAATGAGAGAGAGTGAGAGAGAGAGAAAGGGTTCCAAGGCCCTGATTGTGTGTGTCTGTTTGAGAAAATGGCAGTTGGGATTCAAATTCATGAAAATTCTGTCAATGTTAAGTCTATGGAATTTTTTTGCCCGCTTTTTCATCCGCTGTGCAAGCATCGTGGGTCTGATCACTTAGAAAAGTCATAGCACACCTCTCTTCAATGAGCTGTTCAATTTGACACCTCATTCATGGGTCTATGATAAACGCTGCAGGAGGAGTTGTGTACGGAGCCCCGCACATAACATGCAAGAACAAAAATTAAATCGTGCGCATGATTTACTATTTCGTTCCCTCGATTTACTTATTCATGCACACGATTTACTAATTCGTTCCCTCGATTTATAAATCATGTGTATGATTTGTAAATCGAGGGAACGAAATAGTAAATCGTGCGCACGTTTTAGTAAATTGAGGTAACGAATTAGTAAATTGTGTGCACGATTTAGCCTATTATTTTTTTCCTGCATGTCATGTCCGGGGCTCCGTAGTTGTGCGCCGAAGTTTTGTGTGGAATAATAATAAGTATGCAAGAGAACAATAGTGATACTTTGCCTTTAGCAAGCACCAGTAATAAGATGTTTATTGAGCAGCAAATCAGCATATTAGAATGATTTCTGAAGGATCACGAGACACTGAAGATCAGCGGAATAAATTACATTTTAAAATATATTAAATGGAAATCAGTTATTTTAACCTATAGTAATATTTTACAATATTACACTTTTTACTGTAATTGAGATCAAATTTGAATGTGTATTTTTGAATAATATATGAATTACATTTTGATGTATGTTTGAATAAAAAAACAACAACAACTCTAGACCAACTATAAACCAAAATAAACTAGCCAGAAATTCCTCTAAACTAATCTATTCAAGGCAAATAGAGCTCCTCTGTTTCTCTAGGCTGAAAATTGAACACAAATACAGCTCTTTAAATTAAATGAACAAAATGGTCCATTAAAACTCAATGGATGTGCTTCAGTGCAATGCAGTTTTAAAACATCAGAATTCGTATCCCTGGATTTCAGTGTGCTGACAGAGTGGCACTGGTGCTGATCCCAGAGTGCATGCTGGGAGAAGCAGAGGTGTTGAATGGTCCTGCTAGGGGACTTCAGATCCATCTTCTGACCTGCCAACAAACATCTTTCTGTCTCAGTTGCATCCGTCACCAGCCATAAGGACTTTCTGCAGCACATGCCTAAACAACATGTGATCTCCATTTAAATACTTTCCAGGGTGATGGCCGCCTGGAGCATTTCCCACTAGAGAGGACTTGCTGTGTGGGCTGTCTGTATTGATTTGGGCTGTTAAAAATCCTCGCTGGCTTTTTATGGAAACATCAAAACTGTGCTAATAAAGTCACTTTGTGTCATTAATTCAGCACTCCAACTCTTCCATAACATACACTTAAGGGAAGAAAATTGCGATATTTCAGACACAAAAGCAATTTACTTCTGGAAAATCCCTTCAATTATGCATTAGCTCCCAAGTGAATCAGTCTTTGCAACTGCCAAAGAAGCTATTTGAGAATAATATAGTTCTCAACTCTAAAAACAGACAAACCTTTACAAGAGTGGCTGGTCTGGCAAACTGTTTTATACTTAATATGCTGTGACAGCACAATAACGGTTGAAAATGTAGGGAACTTTCGAGCCACATTCATTGAAGAACCGGCAGAAAGACGCTCTGATAATCTGACGTCTGTAGCAGACTATAAGCAAAAAAAGGCCAAAACTCAGCCATAAATGAGTAAACTTGGCACTCACAAAAACGCAAACCTGATGCTGACGTCATTTGCATGGAACTGCCAGGAAACAGCAGTCAAAACCAGTAAGAGAGAGTGTGGAGGCAAAAACCAGTCCCTAATTTACATATACTGTAAGCCACGTTGATTTAAGTCTTCCAGTAAGATGGACACCACATGACATTATATAACCTAAATTATCCATGACTTTGAGTTAGCATACAATTTTTTATCTGAAATAAAGTGCCCCTATTATGGTTGTTTTTTGTTTTTTTTGGATATTACTTTTCCATGTAGTGTGTTAAAGCCTATAGCTGTTTGTGTAAAAAGTCTATGTAAAAAGGTCTGCAAAGTTCAAAGTGCACGATTAATGGAGTAATTGTCTTCCAAAAAAAAAAAAAAGGACCGATTCTTAACTGCTTGAAACAAGTCATCAGTATTTCCAGCCTTACTTCCTGCACAAACTTATGTAGGTTTGTAACAAATTTGCATAATGGCAGCCTATGATCAGCCATTGGCTGCTCGCAAACAATGTCTACTTTGACATGCCCTCAAACACTGTAGTTGTATCTGAGGCCTGGAAGAGTTTGGTTTGTTTTTTTTCGACATGTCGAGAAGATGCTTTTTTCTTCACTTTGGAAGTGCGTGCAAAGTGGATTCAAAGGATGAGGACTCGGGCTCGAATTGAAATCAGCACCATTGTTACTGTTCGTATCACTGTGTTGGATAAAGTGCTAAGGAAGCCTCCGGAGCTGAAATTCAGATATGGTTTCTGACATAAGCTGTAAGCAGTAGACCAATCACAACAGACCGGGCCATCTGACCAATCAGAGCAGAGCAGGCTCTTGGAAAGGAGGGGTTTAGAAAGAACGAATACTTTATCGAACTGTTTTGAACTGTTGCAATGC
>RJVU01018281.1:3170248-3220936 GCA_003731715.1 Anabarilius grahami
GTTTGTCTTGTTTTAAAGTAATTAAATAATTATTAAGTAATATATTAAATGGATTAAAGGAATAAATAAAAGTAAAAATTGTAAAATAAGTTCTACTGCAGTTGTGAAGTAGGCCTAATCAATTTAAACTATTTGCAAATAATATTTTGTTTTAAAATATGGACACGTTCACAGATTGCTGATATCTGATATGTCGAAAACGCAAAATGTTTCTTGTCTCGTCACATTCAGTTATGAGTTACATGAATCACATGTAAATTATATCATATTTCACATTCAAAAGAGTGACATTTTTTAAAAAGTTGAGTCGCTTGCATCCCTGGATATTACTCTCGGACGTTCAGCATTCCTCTCGTAAAACAGTTAAATATCAATGTTTAGCTGCTACTGTCCATGCACTGCATACTCGTTTTCTGTAAGACCCGCCTTCTTTGATTTGATTGGCCATCTCACTCATTTTTGACATTGCTGTTAGACTATTGAGACAGAGTAACCTAAAAAACTTTTTTCATCCAAATAACAAACAGAGCTGTGCGTAATGGTTTGCAGCAGAGCAGCATCAAGAATATAAAATACTGAGGGACAATTTAGCCATTTCTAATTTTTGGGGATACTTTGGGAAGTCACTCTAAACATCTATGGTGGCTATATATCTAACGTTATAATACGTATAAATGTATGAAATGTATCTATCTTCTACATTTAAAATTTATAATGAACGACTGCTATACAAAGAGTCAAAAGCACATCTTAGGTCTAACTTACCTAAAAGCAGAGGAAAGCTGCCTCTTTTCCGAGTTGTGCTTCTGAAGCGTCAGAGTTAGAGCCCCCTCTCCTTTAGTTGTGGATTTATTAAAACAACATGAATTATATAAATTTATTTTGACTTAAAAAAGAAAAAGAAAAAAAATCCAAACAATTTAAGGTTTTATTTTAAAGCATTTTAATCCAGAAATTAAAAACATGCTCATCGTAGAAAGGGTTTAAGTCATTTTATGTATGAATTGCATTTTTAATGATTTAAAAAAATAAATAAATTAAAGACTTTAAAGGGTTGGTTCATCCAAAAATAAAAATTATCCCATGATTTACTCACCCTCAAGCCATCCTAGGTGTATATGACTATCTTCTTTCAGACGAACACAGAGATATATTTAAAAATATCCTGGCTCTCTAAAGATTTATAATGGTGGTGAACAGGGGGTGTGTTTTGAAGCACAAAATAAATGCATCCATCCATCATAAAAAATAATCCATACAGCTCCATGGGGTTAATAAAGGCCTTCTCAAATGAAGCAATAGGTTTTTGTGAAAAAAATATCCATATTTAAAACTTTATAAAGTACAATAACTAGCTTCCAGCAGATGGCCGTACACATTGATTTGTGGCAGAAGAGTGAACTCTGACCCGACGCATGATGTAACGATGAACAGAGAAGCGCAGAGGACAGAGCAAAACAAAACAGTGGTCACGAATTAGAAATCTAAAATGAGAGATGTCAGAGGATTTCAAAAATAGAGAAGAGGAGCTTGATTTTGTTGTTCAGCCATATTTGTTTAAATCACGAGATTCACACTGTATGTTTTAGGGATTGACAACCGCATTTACTACAGGTGTGAGTCTCGAAATGTCCTGTTCACACAGCAGCTTACAGTAGCGTTTGGAACACTGTCTGTATGAACGTGCAATGAGAGTCAAGCCTGTATTCTCTTACTAGTAACCATAACGACAGTGACCAACTTAATATTAAAGATAGCGACGTCCATAAAACTGCAAAGTATTATCACTTCTGACATGACAAGAGACTAATTGAACCGCAAGTCCATCCATCAAAAACCAACAGCAGCATGTAAACGTGCTAGCCGGAGTCTTTAACCGTTGCACTTGTCACGTCACTGTGTCACGTAACTGTGTCACGTCCTTTGCGACGTGTCGCGCATGACATGGCATTTGAATTTGGAAACGGTTGTGAGTCCTGAAAATGTACGGGTGTGAGTTCGGTTATAGAATGCGGTTGTCACTCCTGTAAATAACCGTACTGATTGTGTACATAACCGTATTAAGGACTCAAATACAGCACTGACAACCGTATTCTGCTGCTGTGTGAACGTGGCCTAAGCTCATGCTACTCCTACATCCTGTGTCATACATCGCGTGAGAGGTTACTCATTTGGCACAAGTCGTCTTGCGCAGTATGCGTACGGTCATCTGGCAGAAGCTAGATATTTTAGATTATAAAGTTTGAATTACTTTATGATGGATGGATGCATTTATTTTTGCCTTCAAAACAGGCCCCTGTTCACTACCATTATAATGCTTGGAAGAGCAAGGACATTTTTAACTATATCTCCAATTGTCTTTGTCTGAAAAAAGATAGTCATATACACCTATGATAGCTTAAGGGTGAGTAAATCATGGGATAATTTTCATTTTTGGGTGAACTATAACCCATAAATCAAATAATAGAGAAATGCCATGTGTATTCATCTCTGTATATTACTTAAAAAAATAAACTGTCTGGCCTCCATTTACTGACTCATGTCTGCCAAGAGCTTGACTTTGAGATATAACAAAGAATTCCGTCTGTGTTCGCACTTCAGTTCTCTCCAGTGAGTCCAACACACCCAATTAATAGCCACTGAGCGGTTGCTCTGCTTTAAACTGCACAATCCCAGCTTCCATCAGCATGCAGTGACATGTAACACAAACAGGCTAAGCCTTGCACCAGCATTACACAGCAAAACATGAATGGTGCTCATACAAAAACATCTTTTAACCATACGGTGAAAACAGTTTCTATTCAAAGTAAAGCACAAGAATGATAAAGTCTATCTGTAGCCCTGCAGATGGGCAAATGGTGTTGTATTAGGGTCTATTTGAGAGCTGCGGGGTGGATCGCCGCCTTTGTCTAAGAAGGGGCTGCTTTCACAATAGTGCTCATTATGAGGCATCTTCACACTGTGAATTTGACATGAACACTTCCCCTGTTGGAACACACTGTATGAAAATAAAATGTTAATTGTATGCAGATGGTGCACAAGCTTGAAAAGAAAATGGACAATAAAGCGAATATTTCAGACATCTGACATCCAAGATCAAATAAAGACTCAAGGATGACTCAAGCTCTCAATTCACACGAAAGCCAAACTTTTCCTCCCCAAATTTCTGTAGAAATTGGTAGTAATTCTTACCTACAAGTCTTACAGTCAAGAAGCAGCAGGCTGTCAAAACCTTTAAATAACATTGGACTCCATTTATAAGACCACAATTTATTAAGTTTAAGTTTGTTGTGTTCATGGAGGAGACAAAAAGCCGCCTGTGTGATGAAGTGTTATTGCAATCGCATGTTCTTGGATATTTACTGCTGGTAAACTGAACATTAATATGATTTGACTATAAATATAACCATTAAGCACCATCCTTTACAGAATTCTTATTATTGGCAGTAAGACCAAAAGGATGCTTTTGAAACGGTCTAAATCCTATAATATTTATGGAGGGAAAAACTAGATCAGTTCCAAACAACATATTTCCAGTTCAACCACTCAGGTAAAATGTTCATGGAAAAAGTCAAAGACACTGTGAATTTATCTGAGGTAATTGCATCCATCCTTCAAGATTTTCCTTTTTGATGTATCAACCTGCAGGAGAAGTTAAAAACAGAGTCTTATAATGAATGACAGTTTAAATTACTTTCATCACACCAAGTTTTCATATGACTTGTGAATCCTAAGAACGACTTTTATGAAACTTTTTTAGGAGTTTGACAGCCGCTGGCTCCCATCCACTTTTACTGTATGGACAAAAGCAGCTCAGACAACCTGCTAAACATCTCTTTATGTGTTTCATGAAAGAAAAAAATCATACAGGTTTGGAATAACATGAGGGTGAGTAAATGATGACAGAATTTTCATTTTCAAGTGAGCTTTAAGGTCAGCATGAAACGAAAGTTGCGATAGTACTTTCTTCCCTATAGACCAATATGGTTTTTGTGGGCGGAGCCTACCTGGTTGCAGAAAACTACAGTTCTGCAATAGCAGTCTATGGAAGCCACGGAATAAAAGAATAAAAAGTTAATTTCGAATTTATATCTCACAATTCTGACTTTTATTTCTTGCAAATCTGAGTTTATATCTCACATTTCTTAGAAGGAAAAACAGAATTGTGAGATATACTCATTATTCTGTCTTTTTTCCTCATAATTGTACGTTTATATCCCGCAATTCTGACATTTTCCCCCTCAGAAATGTGAAATAATCTCACAATTGTGAGTTATAAAACTATATTGTATTGTATTTGTGTTTCTCCGAACTGGGAGATAAAATAACCACGTAAATGCGAGAAAAATTCATTAAAAAAAAAAAATCAGAACTGTGAAATAAAAATGTTATAGGGTATGTGTAAATGTTTTCTTTGTAAAATGTTATTAGGTTTAAATATTATTTCTTGCTGTAACTGCTATGTATGTATGTTCTCTATGAACTGCATATGTGAATATTATGTAGACTTACTGTTTACATCAAATTCCTGCTTTAATCATTGCAGGTTTCATCAGTGCAGTCTGTGACTTGCAACATAAACGTCTCCGTTTAGTTTAGTTTTCAACAACAGTATTTTATAAAAATGAAGACTATATTTTTTGCATTCCAATTCCGACATCCAGAGGCACAACAAAAAATGTTTCTCTTATTCTCTGGATTTTGCACATTTTCCTCAATTGCTACCGCTATTTATCTGCATCCACTATGTGCGCCCAGCTGCAGGTGATGTAACTGTGACGTCTGCTCCAAATGGGTCTATTGTGACGTATATCCGAGTGAAACGGCTTCTCGAATGAAAAAAATGTAAGATGGGACTTAATTGTGTCCACTGGGAATTGATAGGATCATTGCTGATTGCTATTGCGGTGATGACATGTGAGTGAAAGGTTGTCCCACCCTCATGCTAGTAAACACGTTATCAGAGAAGAGAAGAGAAGAGAAGAGAAGAGAAGAGAAGAGAAGAGAAGAGAAGAGAAGAGAAGAGACTGCAAGTGGTAGGGGAAGTTATTTTAGTTAGATTACGAAAGCACACGGAAAAGAAAAAAACTATGTGTGCACAGATAAATCATTTACATGAATGAATACTGCAATATTCCATAAAAATATGAATTTTACAATTTTGATTTGGTGACTGATCTGAATGGTGACTAAAACTGCAGTAATGTATAGACAGATATCCTTTTGGAGGAACTTCTGATCATCTTTACCATTAACACTTGCAACAAATTCTTGAAGCCAAATCACTTCACTGAGTGATTTTCTTTTTCTTTTCTTTTTTTAATTTGATCAAATTTTTTTTCAAATGATCAGAAATGATCAGAAATATTCAGGTCATTGACAACTTGAGCCTAAAAGCCTCTGAAATATATGATGACGCACAGACTGCCCGAGAGCAGATGAACTTGTCCTACCACGTGACGTCCTAAGGCCCAGACGCAACTCATGTCTCGGCTGAGGCTACTGGGATTATAAAACCCCTGCTCATTCAGGATAAATTTAAATCTTCATAATATTTCTTTTTCCAAAGCAAAGTAGAAAAAAAATCAGCTTACAGTAACAATAAAATTACAGTCAAATCCCGTTCCCTATGTTAGGTCCAGAGGTCCACTAATTAATACAAATGTGGCATCCTTTCAAACGTGCCTATATCATCACAACAGACAGAGTCTGGATGGGGCATGTAGGATTGAAAGAGACACGGAGAAGCAGAGAAAGAGCTGGTTATGCACACATGGGGTTTACCCGCCACAGTCTGCTTTTTCTTCCAAATTCAGCAGCCAGGAAACAGAGAAAGAAAGAGAGAAAGAATCAAGAATAAAAGGTAAAAATATCACGAATTAAGGAAATTTGATTCTCCACAAGAGCTGTATCATCAGTTTTCATTTTATCTTATTTCCATTACTTCATGACAAAATGTCATTCCTCCTTGCAACTTTTTCAAAATCTAATTTTGGTGAACATCCAACAAATCCTCTACTTTTTCATCTTTTAATTTCCACACACACAATACCCTGGTGCTCAATTAACTTCACAGTAAAGAATTGACTGTATCTGCCATTGTCTGACTGACAGGCCTTTTGCAAAATCAAACCATCCATTAACACTCAGGTCTCATAAAATTCTGTTATGCTAACAAAGCAATAATCTAAATCAGATCCGTTTGAAGTGTTGGTAATCTAATAAACTGAACGGATTGCTCAAAAGGAATTAGGAAGTGAATGCACTCCCTGTGATCTGACAGCTCTTATCTATCACTTTTTTGTATTTTAGTTTGGGATAGGTCTGAACTAGTCTGCACTTCCTGAATGCTGCAAGAAATCATTTACTTGCAGAATTATAAATGCAGCACGTTGCAAACACGAAAAGCATTGGACACTTAATGCATACTTGAAAATCTATGCATGCCACTGCATTGAATACTAAAATATCAAACCAAGTGTTATTTATTTTGCAGAAAATAAGCAAAAGCACATTCTTTAAGAAAAAAGTTCACAAAGAGTTAGGTTTGGTTTTAAATGGGTCATAAACTGCATCTGATGTCTACTTATAATGTTATCAAGATTTTTGCATCAGAAGACTTCCTAATTAGATTAAGCAATAAGCTATTTTTGACCTTCTCTTTCAAATTCTCCGTTTTGATTGGCGCATTCAAACGCCCCAGTAAACGTATATATATGTTCCAGTAAACTCCCACTGCTATGATTGGGTAACAGTTTTGAATAATAAAATAATTTTCAACGTCCACGTGTGGAATTGTTTAGCAAACTCCTGATGTTGAATAATATCTTGTTACATAGTTTAAACATTTGCCAACAATGTGAAACATTTGTTACATAGTATTACATTTGCTTTATAAGTCTTGGTTGTGGCAAATAAAATTTAAGTACTTGGAGTTACCACGGTTATAATTGGAAAACAATGACTTTTGGTGTTTCATGTTAACGGAATTATGAATGAATCTACCACTCACTGTTTGTCACAATGTCATTCTTATAGGCTATTCATAGTTCATAATAGCAATAAAAAAGCAGCATTCTCTATGTGCTTTCTTCCATATCCGATAATCCAACGCATTAACCCCATAAATGCCACAGCAAAGGAACGAACAGCAAATCAGAATGATCACAACTAGACTGCGGCGCTACAGTATAAATATTCAGTACATATCAAACAATCTGTAACAGACAAAGCAATAGTGACGTATGCGGTTACTCACACTTGTGTGATGTGACATTACTGTCAGATCCAATATAGTCTTTGCATCATCTTTTATTTTCAGTCTCTCTAAAAAGCCTGCATCGAACTGGGTCTTGTTTAAAAACAAATCTGTAGTGAAATGAAGCGAACAAATAGACAATGTCTTAATGACGTGATCTTAAATATAAAGTTCATCCACGCTCTTCTTTATAGGTTAGGATCATGGCAATGCAAAGACTGTTTTTCCACAGTTTGGCACTGCAAAACGTCTTGTAATCCTCTATCGGTTTGTTGCTGGAGTAATCCTGTGTTTGCGTGTCTTGTATTTGCTACATGACATGAGTGAATCGAGGCAACAATGTAGAAGTAGGCATGGATATTCTTCTGCAGAGGCAATCTTTCATTGCACTATGACGTAATAATGTGACAAAATCTGAAGCGTGTCATTTTCTGAGCTTGGTTTCAATAAAAGCTGTTTTTGGACTAACAAGGAAATTATGAGTCTTAAAACTTACAGGATATTTCTATACTACAATGACCTCTTATATGTCAAAGAACAAGGAAATGTTGATTTCTCAATTCATTGTTGTGAAATTGTGCAATTTAAAATAAAGTTTTGTATTGTATTATATTTTCAAATGTAATTTATTCCTTTAATAGCAAAACTAATTTTAAGCAGCTATTACTCCAGTCTTCAATGAATTTCAAAATTAATCTTACTTTTCCTATAACTTTAAATGATAGTGTATATGATGCCATATTCTCATATTCTATTTCAATGCTGTCAAGAAGTGGACAGGAAATTCAGTCCAATCTGATGCAACTGGTGTGTACACTGATTACCAAACACCTAGGGATAAAATTGGAATCTTAAAAGATTATAAATCATAAGCAATAATATGACCTTGCATAAGGAAGAAGTGTAATAGAACATGAGCTTGAGGGAGATGTGTGAGAGTCTATTGGAACAAAGCCATACAGTCTGCTGTGATTTCATAATACAACACCTATTCCAAGAAACAGTCAATTGCTGTGTTTATCTGACATGCTATTACCAAATTGAGAGACGCAAAGCTATGGTAAAGTCAGTGTGTGGGACCAAATCACCCAAGCTTATGATAATTCCACAAATGGGATCATATACTACTCACACACAACAGCCTCGTTTCAGATCAAAACAGAGGAGTTTACCGCACACTGTAACATCCCTAGATGCTTTAGTTACATACATACAGCAGCCACTGATATGCCACTGATATGTATTAGATTTTGTTTCAAAACATGCACAAGAAAGTAGGCCTGTCAAGATCATCAATTCTGTGTTGTTGAAGACGATTAATTGTCATACAAATAATTGCGATTAACAACTTAATACCTTTTGTTTCACGCCACTGGGTAAGTCTCATATATTATTTATTTACTTGGAATTGTATCATATATATATATATAAATTAGTGCTGTCAAAACGATTAATCGCGATTCATCTAATCCAACATAAAAGTTTGTGTTTACATAATACTGATTAAAAATAAAAATAAAATTATAATAAAATAGACCCATATGATTTACTTCAATGCTGTGAAAAATTGTTTATATAATAAATTAATATAATATAATATAATTAATATAATAATGCATTGTGATCAAACCCACAAACCTTCATTTTGTAGACTTTGACTGTCTTTGAGTACTTTACAACAGTGTTTTTTATATTCTTTGGTAAAATGTGATTGAAATTTTAAACTGCACAATTATTGCGTTATCTCAAATAATTACATTTTAATCTAATAACCATGATCAGATGATTATTTAATAATCGCGACTGGCCCACAAGAAAGCAACCTATTTTCTTTTGCAGAAAGAGAATAACAAATAACTCTAAAATGCCCAAGCTTGATATAAAAGTAAATGGCCCTATTTATGCAAATCTATGATGTATTAAAAAAGATTCAGTGAGCATTGTAGTCACCAGATGGCTGAATGTTGGCCTGTCATCTTCACACGGCATGCTGTCTCTGTGTGTCCACTAATGAATAATTATTGATTTAGAGCAGGAATTTTAATTGTCAGATACAAATAATATAAAAGACTTCTTTGAGGTCCACTGCAAAGGACATTGTACTTGTTCTTGAAACTTAGCACCTGTGCTCATATACAGCACTAATGGCTCAGATCAGTACTGAAGGATGTGCTCCTGTATTCCCTGGGCTACACTTTCAACTTCATGGACCCTTTAATAGTTTCCACTATCCAAACAGGCCAAATACTCAGTGTTGCTTGTAAAACAAGACAGTCAGTAAAAATAAAAGTGAAACTGAATTCATGTGGAAAAAGTTTACCACATCCACTGATAAAAGTATTCTATTGATTTGTAGTCACACAAATAAACTAAAAGAACAATCAAGTTTCAGGACATCAGATGTTTTAACTGACTTTGCATATGCACCTTGCACATTCCTGCAGCTGTAACCACTAAAATTTGGTGCAGCTTTTATAAACATGAAGACAGTTTCTGTTTTCTACTAATTCATAGTTTACTGTGAGGAATTCATTGGATAAAAATAACACAGCAATAATTCAAATGTTGGGGAATGCGGGGCTAGTTGTCACACCAGAATATTTCACAAGGCACGTTTATTTTTATAAATCCATTTCTGCATAGACACAACATTCTGCAATAACTATAGTAGTTAACATGAACTAACAATGAACAATACTTCTACAGCATTTACTAAGCTTAGTCAATGGTAATTTCAACATTTACTAATACATTTTTATGTTGTATTTGTTAACGCCTTGTGAACTAGCGTGAACTAGCATGAACAAACAATGAAAAATTGGCTTTTTTACTAACGTTAACAAAAATTAACAAATACTTTAAAAATATATTGCTCATTGTTAGTTCGTGTTAGCTAATACATTTACCAATGTTAACAAATGAGACCTTATTGTAAAGCGTTTACAATTATTACACTTAAAACATGTGAGAATTTGCCCAAACCTGATATTTATGAGAAATGTTATCGTCCTGAGAACATGACAAAGGGCAAAATGCAGTTTAAAATATAAAACAGAGGTAGAATTTTGTTGGAGTTGTTCATAACTGTTGACATTATTGTGTAGTTTATTCTTCTGGTACATGGAGAAAAGCCCCTGGCTGACTGAGGAGAATCCGTGTCCATTAAAATGACTAAAGCGTTGACGCTCGTTACACTTAATCCACCAATTGCAGATTATCATGCAGCCAGATTACAGATGCATGCAATCGCTTTGCAAAACCATTTTACAGAAGGACACATTTATGGGCTGTGTCTAAAAACCTGATGAGGTGAATACCTAGACATCTTTTTTTATGGTCAGCACATAGCTGTATGGTGACCCAAAATGCTGTCTAGGTAGGCAGCTCACTACTTTGTAAAACAGCCATCATTTCAAAAAAATTATGTGCAATGTACACTAGCTGCATACCGCACACAAGCTTTGGCAGTTCTTTAGGAAATCATATCACTTATGATGCATCCTACTCACAACCACAGACTCAACCAATAAAGATGCTACATCTGTTACAATGTGTGAAACTTTAAAACAACAAACGTAAAGAGTCCCATTGAAATAAAGCCATACCTTCTGATGGACTTTCAGATCTCAGCGACTAGGTTTGTTCATTAACCGGCGTTTAGTGTGATGCACCTTCTTCGCAGAAGAAATATATTGTCAAAGCATAACTAAACAGTACGATAGCAATGTGATTTTACATAGTCAAATCCTAAATCCAAACTTTGCGACAACGCTGCAAATAAAAACCATGCTGCCCGCCTCGTAAATTCCCACTCTTGAAGCCCAGCACACACAGGGCAGCGAGTTTCAGTCTAGTTCAGTTTCAAGCTGTAAAAATACGCCCACACGCGCAGAAAGAGATGGAGTGGGCGGAAACTACATTGACGTACAGATGTCACTGGCCAATCAGCGGCAAACATGGGCGTAAACTGATGTCTTCTTCTAGCTTAACCGCAGAGGATGCCGAAACCGCTGTTGTGTTGTGCGTCATTTATGGCAAGAAATAACAAGTGCTGCTTTAGAATAAACATACACTGTCTTGAGATAAATCAACATATAGGCCTACCATATTTGATTTAAACCATACTATTTTCCCCGTCCTTTGCACGAAATAAAATCTGGGTCTTTATTTGAACCTCTAACACAATTTAACAACAATATAATAACCAAGTGTAGGCTACTGTTTATGGATTTTTAAACCTTTCTCATAGAGCTATTCAGTCATATGGTGTCAGTTTGTTGGTCATCATCCATAAGTTCCCTATGGAATTTCCAGGGTTTTTTTTTAGAATTGTGGTCTTCGCTTTAGGAGTAAGATTAACATTACTTGATGAAGCTTTCACATTTTGTTCTGCATGAATTATACAGCGTTATAGACAGGGGTGCACATAAGTGGTGCGCAAGTGCGCATGCGTGGTAAAACAATAAACGATGCGTACCAGAAAACATGGAGGGAATTTTGAGTACCAACATTTTTGGGGATCGGCTCACAGGAACACGTTTACTTACTGGAGTAGGAGTAGTTTTTCTACATATCTGGTAAGATAGCAATCATGATGGTAAGTGTGTTTTTTAATGTTTAGGGGTGCAACGGATCGCAGTTAATCCGTGATCCGTACGGAAAAGGTCCAACGGTTCGCCACGCATGTGATTCGCGGATTAACTGCTAAATTTAACCATGGTCATAGAGTGAAAGTTTATCATTTGAATGTGTTAATTGGCGAGACAAAACACGTTCAAATGATAAACTTTCACTCTATAAGCGGAAGAAGAGGCGAAAATCGGGACTCGCGAGCTGTTATCTGTGCCACACCCGAAGCGCGCGCAGCCGCGCACGCAGAGAGAGAGAGAGGGGCACGTTTCAGACAGCACTCGAACACCGAATTGATTCCTCTTTAGCGTTTACTTCGCTTGAACGGACACATACACACAACATTTTGCGGTTCTAGCAGACCAATCACAGCGCTTGTGGTCCGCGTAGAATTGACGCGTTGTTACATTTTTGAAGAGGTGCACATCAGGCTACGTCGCATGGTACACACAGCCTCCGTAGCTATGGCGTACACTCGACGCAGAAGTATAAATCAGCCTTTAAAGTGACAGCAGCCTAATATTCTTGTTGTTGTCTGTGTCATTAATGTTAATAAAACAAACATCATTATCATGTTCGAGAGAAAAGAAAATAGTGAGAAGAGCAAAGTGTGAGCACCAAGCCACATCTCCAGGTGCTCCCTTGAGAACCAGACCAAAAAAGTTTTGTGCGTCCCTGCTTATAGATAAAATGTGAATTCTGAAGCCACTGTTCATAAGCTGCTAGTATCTATAAAAGGCATGCACTGATTTGAGTAGTCAAGCACTCAAACTTCCATATTTGTAGCAGTTGTAGTCCATATATATTGTCAACTTGTTAGCAACCTTTTAAAAAATCAAATCAAATTCACATGTGATATATGAATTTATGTACAACAATTATGAAATCTCTTCAAGTAAAGTTAATCACTGACCGTATTTTACTCGTATACATCCAAAACTGCTATTAAAAACACAATGGAATTTCATGTGGAAAGATTGAGGTAGATATCTTAGCACTTTCAGCTCTGCATGAGGGAAACTGAAGTAACTCAAACTGACAGCTCCTCATATCAGTGTTATTGTGCCGCCATGGACTAAATGTCAGTGTAATGAGATCTCTCATCCATGGATCCAGTTTAGCTATTTAATTCAAAGTTACATGATTGCTTTTCAGAACAGAGACCCAACTCAGTGTATTCACTATTGAATTTGGACACAGTAACTGTAGCGATCCTAATAGGATTGTGCCATAGAAAATTAACTAAATAGCGGAAATCCAAAGAAAACGACAACTGTCTAACAGGAATTCACATTCAGAAGATGCAGGGTAATGCTGATAGTGCTATAAGGAATGAAAAGTACGTAGTTTGAGAATATTAGACCTGGCCTCTCTTTGTTTGGCTAAAAAACTTTTAACACGTTTCTTGAATATAACATCTGGAGGAATATGAATTTTTCGGCAGAGGTGCATGCCTTTAATTCAGACAGGTACCACTCCTCCTTCTGGCACAGAAAATCTCATATTATGTGAGGAAACAAAAGTAAACAGAGGACGATAGGATTGTCCCTAAAGAACCAGACGATGCCGATCCCTAGTTTGATTGGATCTGCATGTGGATGCATCCTCTTCCCCTTCCTGAAAATGAACAGCATTCCTCCTGCAGGATGGACAAACTTCCGGCTGGGATTTTCCAGTGCTTAGCTTGGGCCCAAATTGCACATTTTGGACTTATTTTACATTTCCATTTATTCCAAACCTGTATGAATTTTTTCGGTTTAATAGAAGAAATTTTGAAGAATGTTGTAACCAGACAGTTGACGGAAGCCATTGACTTCCATAGTAGGAAAAAAAGACTATATAAGTCATTGGCTACCAACAACTGTCTGGTTACAACATTCTTCAAAATTTCTTCTTTTATGTTCATGTTCAATTTTCAACTATCCTTTTAACTTACAAAACCTTTCCTTTCTAAATTCTCAATACTCAAAAATAAAAATGACTTATAACTGATAGTATTAGAAATGGAATGCAAGAGAATTAAAACAAAAATGTAGGAATAATTAAAAATAGATATTTTTAGGTAATCTTATTTACAAAGTGCATACGCTAATACACACTTCTAGAGCCCAAAGGAGAGCTCTGTTCTGTTCTTAATCTCTCCAGTTGTTCCTTGCCACTCAATCTTACGCATTTGTCATGTGGTGTGGAGAGCTTTGATTCCACACACTGATATAACAAAATAAGCCCACAACTGAAAGCCGAACAAATCAGATATGCTGCTCCGCAATGAGGGCACATTTGCTACACAGAGGAAGCAGAGAAAAGGCACAGATATCTTTGGATCACCCTTGCAATGAATCAATCCCTGCATGGGGGAGCTATCAGAGATTTAGTGCTCTGTGCAGATGAAGGAATGCAGGTAGAAAGAGGAGAGAGCATGCATGTCATTAGCTCTATCAGCATATGGAAGACATTATGTCCTGACCTGAGATTTAACCTTGTCTGAACCCTGTGCGCTTTCCTGCTTTTATAGCTTTTGTGGTTCACACTCACTCGTGCTGTTATATGCTCATAGCTCAAAAATACTTGCCATTTAATCAATCTTCTGCTGTTGAATCTACCTCGCCATGGCAAGATAATAGCAATAAACATATTTCTATTGAGTTATCCTTAGGGTCTACACAAAACAACGGAACAAATAAAGTGTATTCTCTTGCTGTGTCTCATTTTAAAAGCTGCACCCTCGCAAACTATTCCAACTCAGACTTTCAGGGAAAATTTTTTTTTAACAAAGACTGAAAGAGTTGTCAGAAGCTTAGTCATGGTGAGGTGGAAGTCATTTGACCGTTATGTAATTCATTTACAGCCTTCATTTAGCTTTTTACTTCTGCTGATTGTATTTAGGCTTCAAAATTCATAAAAAGTTGTGTTATTTGTAAGGATTATCATAATGAACAAAACTTATAAGCATCATAAATGTTTGTTGGTCACAGAGCTTTTTTTTTTTTTTTTGCAATAATACAAAAGCCAATTGAAAAATCCTATTGTTTTGTTGTTGTTGTTGTTGTTGTAGTTGTTGTCATCGAGGGAACCAGTGTGCTGCTAAACTTCCGGGCTGACCTACAAAAATGCATCATTACTGAAGCACTCTATAGCAGTCAATTTTATAATGGTTACTTTTCTGAAATGAGACATCCTCAATGGCATATGAAGCAGAAAAATATGACCTCCGGAGCAGAATTCACAAACAAATGACTCTAACAAGACTCTAGACAATTTCTTTTTGGTGAATCAAAAACATACAGCATGACCATGTAGTAATGTAGCCACATAAGAAAAAAAACATACTTTTGTAAATTATAATTATGATGTAAAAGTCGAAGTAATTATGTAGTCATATTTATGAGATGTTAAAATTCTGACTTAAAAAGTTGAAATTCTGACTTAAAAAGTCATAACTATGACAAAAGTCAAAATTATGACAAAAAGTCATAAGTTTGACCTTTTTAGGTCATAAGTTCAACTTTTTAATCTAATAATTATGACTTAGTATGTCATAATTTTGATTTATGTCACTTTTCATCTCATAAATATGTTTCATTATGACTTTTACTTCATAATTATTTTAAAAAGCATGATTTTTTTTCTTATTTGGCAGAAATAGGCTTCAATAGATTAAAACTAGTACACATTTTTGTCAATTTTAATATATCAGTCTCATAATTTCGTCTTTTTATTATCATAATTATGGCAATATGTCATAGTGTTAAACCCTCATTCTGTTAGTTTAGTGTGAGTTCACTGTGATCTAAAATTTCTCTTATATTGGTCAGTTATATCACAAACATCATGTAGAAGTTCATATTTTATTTCCATAAGTATTTTAAAATTCAGTTTCCTTGTTTATTTTGTATTCTTTTCAGCCTGGTGTTGGCATTTGACACCAATATTTCTATTTGATGGATGCATTCAGATTCTGGTGTTGTTTTGGTGACTCCTTTTTATTTCTTAACCTCCATTTCTTTTTCCCCTTTGAAAAGACTTGACACATCCTGAAACACAGAAAGCAATCAGTTTGATTACTGGCGTGATTACTGAAGCCAGGTGATTCTACACCTGAGCTAACAAGATGGCTGGTTCACATGTACCTGGCCATGTGCCAGTACTCTGCTAACACAGGGCCAAGCCACAGTGCATATTGGCATTATAATATCATATGAGCATATTTAAATAGCAATTAAAGAGACCACTCAGCATTTCTCCAGTGTAACAATTCCACGCTGAGTCCAGAACACAACTTTACAGCACAAACGGTTTGCTAAGAAATCCTGCAGTATCTACGTTTTTCCAGTGTTGAGAAACAGGAATTATAATGTCCCCCCGGTAACCGACATTTGAACTGCTTCATAGAACTGCGACATTTGAACTGCCTCATAGAACAATCCTCGTAGTTCAAACGAACAATGAGAATCATTTGAATTCACAATGAGCTCACGTATTACTCACACTGTGAGTATCATAGTATAATAATGGTGTGATGTCACTGTGATCGTCGCATGATCTCACGTGTTGACTGGGGGAGTATGTCATAATTTTGACTTTTTATGTCATAATTATTACATTTGATGTCATAATTAAGATTTACCAAAGCATTTTTACCCTTATGTGGTGGAAATGGGCTTCCATAAAATCATACTAAAATGATTCAGAAATAAATTGAGAGATTATGAACTAAAAATCGGTATGGTAGGTATGGTAAGCAATCAGTCATCAGAGGCTTTCAAAAAGCCTTCATTTGACTCGATATAACATGGAATGTGTGCGATATAAAAAAAAGTGTTCAAATTGTGTCTATCCACAGAGCAAATGTATTCAAAACTCGCATTCAAAGCTCGTATTCAAAACTAAATCATCAGACACATGTGCTTCAGTTTAGTTTGTGACATTTTGAAAGCTTATACAAAAGCCATTGAGTCTGTTCCTTTATATTATCAGTTATCTGTCACAATGTATTGGGATTTGAGGTTAAATGTTGTTTTTGTGGCTTCTGTGTCTGGCAAGCTCTACTGCTCCAGTTCTCCAGGCTAAACCAGAAAGAGAACGGAAATAATTCCACGTCAGAGGAGTAAGTGCTTCCATAGCTCCCCACAAACTCTGTTTATTAGCAGCAAATAAAGATAGCCAGGGGCCTAAACACTGCTAAACTTGTAGTAGCTCAGGGGCGACAAGATGGTGTTTCATAATCCCTCTACTCTCTAGTTCATTATCTTGGGACCATAAGCTGTTCAGTGAAGCTTTTGGAATGTGAGATACTATAGAAGACTACAAAGTGGTAAAACAGATGTACAGAATAAAAAATCATTATTTTGGAAGCTTAAGTTAAAGGTAACTGATGAAAGTTCTTCACTGAAGTTTAACTGATTACTGATAAAATTAAATGAAAGTTAATTCTTAACCATGATGGGGGAAAAAACTCTTAGATCAACAGGAATTTCCAGGATGGTTTGGTAAATTGGTGTAAGATGAGTAGAGGAAGTTTATATCTGGATTTAATGTTGGGACATTGACCCTGTGAACCAGGATGTCGAGGTGAGGGGAGTCCCAGGAGTTTATCACAGCTGATGACAGTCTCATTTTAAACACCAGTGTATAATATTACAATGCATGAGCAGGGCTGTGGCAGCCATTGCAATTTCAAAAGCATAACTGAATTGATACTACTGAAGCCTACAGCTACAGAAAGCATATTTTCTTGTGACACATGATCCTGCTAGTTAAACTTCTTCTCTCTGTGCTGTGCTAATTAAGGTGTATTCTGCCATGCAATAAAAATTTAATTATAAAAAAAAAAAGAAAAATAGGGGGAGTTATCTCAGTTCTGACCTTTCTTCTCAATTACAAGTTCATATCTTACAATTCAGATTTTTCTTTTGCATTTGCAAGTTTATATCTCACAATCCTGAGAATTTTGAGATCCTTTTTCCTTTATTACCTTTTACATTTTTTTTATTTCACAGCAAAAACAAGCTTTCATACTAAGCCCCATATTCACTGTTATAAAATATTCTTAATAATGCAATAGTAAAGTGTCACAGTGTAATGAGGTAATCCAACACACATAACACAGAAAGATCCAAATAAACACTCTTTAATAAATCAGGAGCATTTAGGAGCAGTAGTAAAGATAACATGCCCTACACATAAGTAAAGATGACACCGAACAATGAGAAAAGAAAGAACTGAGGACTTAAATACACACACACTTATGATTATCTGAACAATAAACAGCTGCACAACTCAATCAGTAACCATGACAACTAAGAGATCGGAACACAGGAAAACAATGATATAAATTAAAAGTCCATGAAAACAAAACTACACATAACTCTCCCTTCTTGGTAGGCACCTCCTGGTGCCATAAACAGAAACTACACCTTAGTGGTGGGAGGAGGGAGAAAACATAAAAAAGGTCCATTGGAGGAGGGGCAGCAGGAAGAGTCCACAGGAAAATAGGAGGAAGAGTACATAGAGGAATGGGAGGAAGTATCCACTGGGGAACGGGAGGAAGAGTCAGGGGAGAGGAGCCAGGGAGCGAATCAGACCAGAGCCATGATAAGGGAGACCTATGGCAGAATGATGGAGGTAGGAGCCTCCGGTCGGAACCAAGGGGAGTGCCAATGGAGGTGGAGCTGTGAGAGATGGAGACTGGGAGCTGGCAGAGGAGGAAAGAGAGGGAAGCTTGAAGGGACCGGCAGCACTGAAGGAGACAGGACACTGGGCAGAACCAGTGGCGATGAAGGAGGGACCAGCGGTGACGGGAGGCTTTGAGAACTGACATCATCAATGTCATGATCTATTACTATATGGAACGTAAAAAGGAAACCATCCTCAGTAGGGGTATGGGTGGGGCTCCATTCAATGCCATCTATCTCCACCAAAATACCCACAGGGACGAACACTGGTCCCAGCTCTGGCTCAGGCTCTGGGACGAATATGGCTTCCGGCGTTCGCACTGTCTCTGGCTTCTGGATCTGTGTAGGGCTTTACATAAGTAAAGATGACATTGAATAATGAAAAGAAAGAACTGAGGGCTTAAATACACACACTAATTATTAACCAAACAAGAAACAGTTTGACAACTCAATCAGTAACCATAACAACTAAGAGATCAGAACATAAGAAAACCATGACACAAACTAAAAGTCTATGAAAATGAAACTACACCTGACAATAAGGTGGTACTGTTCAATCATCATCAGAAATTTCATTAAAGCAGGAAACAGACTAACAAAATGTTTTCACTATACAAAAAGTGTGCCAATAGAGACCTTGATTTAGTTTGGAACATCCAAAAATAAAACAGATCATCACTGTTTCATCCTTTTGATAACCAAAGCTTGCACCTGCCAGGGAATACTTTGCCGTTTTTGCTTTCTGCTCTTGCTCCTTTCATCTTCATCATCAGATCAATCATAACAGCAAGAGCCTTTGTGTGTAAGATCCCAGATTTTCTAGTTTCCTCAGACATTATTATTCCTTTGGGTGGACTGTGTAATCCTGGATACATGTGGCATCTGGTTATGATTATCCCGTCAATGGTTACGAGTTAAGAAAAAGTAGTAAATAGACTTATTAGGAGTGCTCAGTTTGATCGCATACTGTCTGAATAGGTACTACATTTACATAAGAAATGACTTTAAAAAAAAGTATGTTCTATATAATTCGAATGTGGATAGTATGAAGGAAATCTGGACAAACTACATTTTTTATGTTGTCATTGCCATGATGTGACTTACGGCATCAGTCACTTCACTGCCATTCACAACTCTTTTCCCATGGCCTCATGGCCTCAAGTTGCTATCATATGCACTCACCCGAAATTAGTAGTACCCGCATGTAGTTTTTTTCTTTTTTTGATAACTATTATTTTTATGCGCTTTTTTAGTAAAGGGAAAGACCTGTTACTGTATGCATTGTATGTAATGCATTTATGTTTGACTTTTAAAAGAGCTTCTGTTATGTTTCATTTTTGTGGTTACCATGTTGTTGAAGAATAGCGCTCATGGTTAGGTTGTGGGTGGTTACAAGAGCACTAACTGAACTAGTGCTAGTGACAAGTAACATTTTACTTGCATAATATTTAAACATACTAAATAAGTAGTATAAGATTAGGATCACTATCACTGTAATTATTTTTGAGTAATCAAAATAAATTGTGTTTATACTAGAAATTAAGTGTAGTTTGTTGGTTGAACATAATTTCATTAAAAGGATTGATGCAAACTATTGTGTTATTTATTTCTTTATTTATTTTGGGTTGTTGTTGAGGCAAAACAGTTGTTTTTTAGAGTGTGTTGGGGAAGTGGGCATATTTGAACACAGGAATTGTCTTTATGAGTTAATCATTAAATCATTTGCTTCCGTTGATTAAGCCTCTTGCCTACAGTCAAATCACTGATATTCAGAACAAGAGCATGTTTGCTTGTGATATTGCCAAAATATCAAACTCTTCTCACAATAATCAAAGATCTTAATTGGTTTCTAATTAGTTTAAAGAGCACTCTCACACTCTCTAATTAGTTGTGTTTTCATACACTCTCTCCCTATAGTACTTCCTCTCTGCAGCTTCTTACCACTGCCTGCTGCTCACCTACACACCATGACCACTTCAAAGGTTCCAGTTCCTCTGCTGAGGCCCAGAGCAGGAAGCACAGCTGGCAGCTGTTCACAGGAGGACTTCTGCTCTCTTGTGTTTCCCTCTGACCTTCTAGTTTATGGCGGCCAGAAGGGAGTACTATAGTTTACAGTAGTCCTCCACCTGATGACATGTCCATGTTCCCTCAGAGAACCTGACTGAGACCTGCTTGTTTCCAACAATGTAGCTATAGCTTTGTACAACAGATATATAAAAAGAAACCATGTATCGGTTTCTTTTAGTAAAATGTGAGTCACTCAATTATTCCATTACTAATTTGCAACTGAAAGCAAAAGTAGGAATGTTTCTTTTAAATCACTGACCATTTAACAGCCAGAAACAGGAGCTCTTTCTGTTTCTTTTCGGGTGGAGAGAGAGAGACAGGTCTGCTGTTAATATTTTTATCTAAACAGTAGTGCAGACAGTAAATCCACTACTTGTCTCTAACTATACATTGACATATAGTTCAGGGGAGACGTTCCAGATCCCTGGTGACTTACAGTATTTATTGCTGAGGTCGTTCATCAACATTTTAGACAGTCAGGTGAATGCGGATAAGAGCATGTGTATATATACACAAAATTGAAGTGATGCATCATACTTTTGCTAACAAATCATAATTTGCATTTATTTCTATTATGTTATTAATATCAGACTCTAAAACATAAAGAGTTGGAATAGATTTGTAAGAATACAGTAACAGCAATTCAGTGCATGCAAGCTCACTCTCTTTTCAACACTTTCCAGTGCTGAAGGCTTCTTTTGGTCATTGGAAAGTCCACTTGTGATGCAAAAGTTTGCATTTAAAGTTTCTCATTTAAAAGGTGCTTTTTTTTCCTCTTCATTTCAGCCTCTAACTTGCCACGACTCTACAACTACGTGCAGGAAATCCAAAGGTCCCCTCTCTATTGTGTTAGCTAAGAGCAAATGGCCATTCATTGATCTTTTTGAATGCAGCGATCAAGTGCAACTGTGAGCAGGAAAACTCCAGTCAGTGTTTTAGAAAGAATTCATTTTGGATCCAAATATGCTACATTTGATTCCATTTATGATGTATTTTATTTTTATTGATTACAAATGAGAAAATTATAAATATAAATGCATAATTAAAAATAAAAATTAATTACTTTTTAACTGTTCAAAAGTTTTAAGATTTTTTTAAAGGTGCTGTATGTAAGTATTTGACTGTACTAAACAAGCGTGCCACACGAGTCCTGAAAAGTGAAGCCAAAGTGTCTCAATCGCCCCCAGGTGGCTGGATGCAGTAGGTCATAAATCCCGACAAACAATCAACTGACTCTTCACAAAGACCCCCCCCTATTTACTGTTGCTTTGTCCGACAAGCCATGGCGCTGTCACGCCACACAGAGTGAAAAATACATCGCGGAGCAAAGAGGACACTGACAACACATCGACAGACAAGACAGAGCAGGTTAATTATGATATTAAACAAAGTCCCAGCTTTCAAACTGTGTAATTTTTTAAGAAATTCAAACAATAAAAACCGTTTTGTGGCTCTTTAATGTGTCGTGACTGATCACTGTAGCGCCTCAGCTCAAGAGGCTCGTGAACCGATCATCTCTTCTTACTAGTTATTTTATAGCATTGCATAAACATGAATGAACATGAGAAGGAATGTTGTTTCAAAGGCTGAAAGACGAAATACACACCATTTTTCAAGTTCAAGTCCACCAAGGTTAATCTTCTTACTCCTGACTGCTTTGTCGGACAAAACGGCAGATTTGGCGTTCTGATTGGTTAGATCGCTTGTCAATCAAACTCCCGGCGAAGGGTCAATTAAATTACACTTCAAATATATATTTTTTTCTAAAGACAATTTCTGTCATTTTATGCAGTTTTTATCACGCTGGTGTTAGTTCAAGTGTTTGTTTTTAAAAAAGTTTGGTTTTAGTTAGTTATTTGATGCTATAAAAACGGGGGTTTGATGTCATGATTGACAGCTGAGATTGACAGCTTCTCTGAGTGAAGAAATCACTGAGGCGCCAACATATTTTTTTCTGGATCTTCGTGAAGTGGAGCTTTAACTTTAATTTCTACATTTCCATAACTGTTTATTTCACACCAACATAATGAGTTGTTCTGAATTTGGGCGGGACATTGATATCGCGGCTGCACTTCTGGCTCCAAGAGCAGACTCAAGACTCAAGATGTCAGCACCACCTTGACACACTGGCAGCTTCAATTACTACAATGGAAGAGAGTGAAAGTGCGTCGTCCATCTTTTTTTACAGTCTATTGTACTAAAGCATAAAAATACAATAATATGTTTGCAGATATTCAGGAAACATGCTGAGTTCACATACTCGTTTCTCTGAAAACCAATGCTACAGCCAGTTATTTCTCTTTTTAAAATATGCGTTCCGTGTCAGAATTTCTGTTTTTGTTTTGGTCTGTGCAAGACCGCACGTTGCCAATTTACCCAATAGTATTTTGCCACCCCGGGTTGCCAGTTGCCGGAAAACACACGCAGTGAATTGCAGCCATGGAAGCCAGCGAACAAACTAGGTCAGAGATCGCAGATTCTGCCTGACCTAAAAAGCCTCGGCATCCATCTAAAAATCTCTATGAACGGGAGCATATTAAAACACGATATCAACTCACCATAAATCAATAAATCAACTAATCAACTTACAGTGTGTAAGTCTCCTCGCCTTCCGATGTCAATTGGGCTCGCTCCTGTTGCGTGTCCTCAAACTGGCAACCCGCATGAGCATTGAGTCTGAGGAGGAGGGGGCGGGGGCGGGGCAAGCAATATTTTGAATTTGGACTGCAGTACCCATTTCAACCACTAGCTGTCATTCTTACATACCGCACCTTAAAGGGTTAATTCACCCAAAAATGAAAATACTGTCATTAATTACTCACCCTCATGCCGTTCCACACCCGTAAGACCTTCGTTCATCTTCGGAACACAAATTAAGATATTTTTGTTGAAATCCGATGGCTCATTTCCTCTCTCAAGATCCATTAATGTACTAAAAACATATTTAAATCAGTTCATGTGAGTACAGTGGTTCAATATTAATATTATAATGCGACGAGAATATTTTTGGTGCGCCAAAAAAATGAAATAACGACTTAGTGATGGCCGATTTCAAAACACTGCTTCATTAAGCTTCGGAGAGTTATGAATCTTTTGTGTCGAATCATGATTCGGATCGCGTGTCAAACCGCCAAACTGCTGAAATCACGTGACTTTGGCGCTCTGAACCGCTGATTGGACACAAAAGATTCAAATTTGTGTTTAAAGATTAACGGAGGTCTTATGGGTGTGGAACGGCATGAGGTGAGTAATAAATTACATTATTTTCATTTTTGGGTGAACTAACCCTTTAAATGTTTTAGAAAAAAGTCTCTTATGCTAGCTGCATTTATTTGATCAAAAATACAGTACAAACAGTAATATTGTGAAATATTATTACAATTTGAAATAAAAATGTAATGTATTCCTGTAAGCTGAATTTTCCGCAGCCATTACTCCAGTCTTCAGGGTCACATGATCCTTCAGAAATCATTCCAAAAATGCTGACAATTATGCTGCTTAATATTTTTGTGGAAACCTGCGTGATATATTTTTTATAACAATATAAATGTCTTTAATGTCACTTTTGATCAATTTGAATGCATCCTTGCTCAATAAAAGTTAATTTCTTTCAAACATATAGCATATTTCACACATCAGCATTGCTTCTCATTATTGATAACCCTATAGATGTCATCATCTGTAGATGAGCTTCACATCACAATGGCTGTCTGTGGCACAGCTTTAACACTTAAGACTTTTGTCCTGGGAAGGAGGAGGGTTAACTGTCATGGAATGATAAATGTTTAAAGGCCCACATGGGGGCATTCACAGGATGAGGAGACATGACATGGCCTAAGAGGTGAGCAAATAGATAGTCATGTTGAAAGATGTGCACATAATTAATTGCCTCTGTTTGGCAAGATTTCAAAGTACCACTCACATATTTTGTTTCATGTGCAGAACAATCAAAATTAAATATGTTATTGATGTTTCACATTGCTTTCCTCTCTCCTTTTCCTTATTCAGCCCTCAAGTCATAAGGACTAATGGGCTTCCTAAATCCTCTAATCTAATGTAAACTGCAGTGAATATCTATTAGCGTGCCATCCAGTCACAATATAACACATCTGAGTATTTGGCAGGCTGAGACTAGACAGTGTGGGTGGCATGTGTGATCTACTAGTGAGTGCTCAAGCAAACCACACATCAATAGGATTAAAGCATAGGAAAATAATTAATCTGTAATCCTGTTTGCCGTATTTTATGTCTTTCGAAGAGATGAAAGGTAGTTCCATCTTTGGCAACCCACTGGCTTCTTTATTCAGCTGTACTGGCACTCATTCAATATTATTTCACTTCGCCATGCAAAATGCTTCATTACATGCTTCTAATATTCATTGCTATTCATTGCAATTGTTTGGAAAGCATAGCTTTTAACAAATGAGTGAGTACATATGTAAGTCATACAAATGCAATTTCCCCATATACATGTATACCCATATAAGTATGTGGTTTGCATAAGATTTTTGGCCTATCTGGAACATACATTTGCTTTTGGTACGCTATTGCCATCTAGTGGAAAGTATGCTCAACTAATTGTAGGAATTTGTAGGAAGGGATTTTAATTTAAGAAGCTGAATTTTTTTTTTTTTTTTAAAGAACGTTTTGAAAGACGTTTTTGTCTCTAACCAAGGCTGCATTTACTTGACCAATATACAGTAAAACAGTAATATTGTGAAATATTATTAGAATTTAAAATAAATATTTTAATATATTTTAAAGGGTTAGTTCTCCCAAAAATGAAAATTATGTCATGCATCACCCTATGATGTCGTTCTACACCCGTAAGACCTTCGTACATCTTCGGAACACAAATTAAGATATTTTTGATAAAATCCGATGGCTCAGTGAGGCCTCTATTGTCAGCAAGATAATTAACACTTTCAATGCCCAGAAAGGTACTAAAAACATATAGTACAGTTCATGTGAGTACAGTGGTTCAACCTAATATTATAAAGTGACGAGAATACATTTTGTGCACCAAAAAAAAACAAAATAACGAAGTTTCAACAATATCTAGTGATGGCCGATTTCAAAACACTGCTTCGAAGCTTTACAAATCTTTTGTTTCGAATCAGTGGTTCGGATCACGTATCAAACTGCCAAAATCATGTGAACTATTGAAATTTCGAAACACTTATGACGTACCGAAGCCTCGTTTACTGAAATCATGTGACTTTGGCGCTCCGAAACCACTAATTCGAAACAAAAGATTCATAAAGCAGTGTTTTGAAATCGCCCATCACTAGATATTGTTAAAAAGTCGTTATTGTGAGAGGGTTTTTGGCGCACAAAAAGTATTCTCGTCGCTTAATAATATTAGGTTGAACCACTGTACTCACATGAACTGTACTATATGTTTTTAGTACCTTTCTGGGCATTGAAAGTGTTAAATATCTTGCTGACAATAGAGGCCTCACTGAGCCACAATAACGACTTTTCAACAATATCTAGTGATGGGCGATTTCAAAACACTGCTTTACGAATCTTTTGTTTCGAATTACTGGTTCGGAGTACAGTCACATGATTTCAGTAAACGAGGCTTCGTTACATCATAAGTGTTTCGAAATTTCAATAGTTCACATGATTTTGGCAGTTTGATACGTGATCCGAACCACTGATTCGAAACAAAAGATTTGTAAAGCTTCGAAGCAGTGTTTTGAAATCGGCCATCACTAGATATTGTTGAAACGTCGTTATTTTGTTTTTTTTGGCACACAAAAAATATTCTCGTCACTTTATAATATTAAGATTGAACCACTTTAGTCACATGGACTGTTTTCAATACGTCTTCTGGGCATCTGAAAGTGTTAATTATCTTGCTGGCAATGGAGGCCTCAATGAGCCATCGGATTTCATCAAAAAATATCTTAATTTGTGTTCTGAAGATGAACGAAGATCTTACGGGTGTAGAACGACATGAGGGTGAGTAATAAATGACAGAATTGTCATTTTTGGGTGAACTAACCCTTTAAAATGTCAGATTTTCAGCAGCCATTAATCCAGTCTTCAGTGTCACATGATTCTTCAGAAATCCATTTTTTTTCAAAAAAAAAAATTTCAGGATTTTTTGAGGGATAGAAAGTTCAAAAGAACAGCATTTATTTGAGAATTTTTTCATGACACTGTAAATATCTTTATATTTGAGAATGTCTTTTAAGGACACAAGGTTATCCAGAAGACAGTGTATCCAGATCACAGCAAAACATCTGCAGAGCTGTTTTTTGAATTTGAGTTTTCTGTTTGTCTGTCAAACTCATCATTTCCCACTAATGTTTTTTTCATAAACATTCCTTATCGTAAAATCTTTATTTCTGTTACTCTTCTTTTTTTTCTCCGTGTTTTAATCAAAAAGAAACAATGCTGTATTGAAATATTCATAAATACCGTTTTTTTTTGTCATGACTTTATGAAATTAAGGCACAAATCTATAGAATTATATATAAAAAGTGATGAAGAAGGGACAAAATTGTTTTAAAGTGATCAGACCCTTTTTTAATTTATGTTTATTTAACACTAATATCTTGTAACACATTGATGATAATGATATATCACTTGAGGTTGTGAGAACAGAGCTGTTTCCACACTGAAACAGACACAAAATTAAACAAAACATAAACATTTAAAGGGAGGGCTCATTGGCACTGGAGAGAGTTTAGTTCAGCTGCAGCTCGGAAAACCAATTAGTCTTCTTCCAGTTCTCTCCAAAGTGCTGGAGAAGGTTGTATCAGAACAATTATTGCATCATTTAGAGGTAAACATTTACACCCTTTACAGTTTGTTTTTAGACACAATTACTACACACTTGTTTGTTAATGGTCACTTGATAAAGGACTTAGAGTTGGTGCACTATTCCTGGATTTAAAAAAGGCGTTTGATACTGTAAATCATATTTTAATGGCAGAAATGTCAAAGTATAATATATCGAAAGGATCTCTGATATGGTTTGATTCATATTAAAAAAATTATGAACAAAGTGTTGTCATTAATAATATTAAATCATTCTCTCATAAGATCGAAACAGTAATCCCTCAGGGAATCATCTTAGGTCCTATTCTTTTTAGTATTTATATTAATGACCTTCCAGAAATATGTCTTAATGTGAGGCTTCAAATGTATGTCGATGACACAGTTATTTGCATGGTAAAAATTGTGTGGAGGTTGAAAAAAAGTTAACAAGAAACCTAGAAAAAGTGTCAGCTTTTCTGGATGCCTCTTGTTTAAATACTAAAAAGACAAAGTCTGTATGTTTTTCAATAAAAAAAATTACCTGCAACAGCATCCTTAAACATTTGAATTAAAGATGGCTTTATTTAACAAGTATCAGAGGAAAAATATCTTGGCATGATTTTAGATTCTCAGTTAAATTTAAAAGTCATGTAAAAAAAGATATACGTAAAACGATTTAAGCAAATCTTACAAGTTTCAAATTACTAAGAAATTGTTTAACATATGACCATGCCCTTCTGTTTTTAAACTCAATGATAGTACTATGGATCTGGTCTCAGACAAATCAGTCTGTAATTAATCAGATCGAATGTCTCTACAACAGAGCATTGAAAATCTTTGATAGAAAGCAAATAAGATCCCATCATTGTCAGATCTTAAGTAAATTTAACGAGTTTGTTTGCCCATATAATTTTTAGGGTATTAGGTTAGCTAATTTGGCTTGCTGTCCACTGAGGAGGGGCTCGATGAAGCATCTTCAACTGGAGCTCTGATACATCCCCCCCAGTGAATAAATATAGGATGTGATTACATAGGGCAAGGTACCTGAGATGAAGGTGGAGTTTGGGGAGGTGGAGGGATGCTGAGACTGAAGAGAGGTAAGCAGCAGCTTATATACTCTGGCTGTTGATTGGAAGATTACATGGGCTCGCTCCTCCCTAAATTACGTTTAGGAACTTCACATATGATTTTAAGCTTTGCTCACTTTGTCTTTTTTCACTATGTAAAGTTTGTGTTTAAATGTTTGGTCTTGCCCCTCAGCCCTTATGTAATTTTTTTTTTTGAGAGAGAGATTGCAGGGGTGCAGCAGATCCACCAGAGCAACTTTTAGTGGAAATTGTAAAATTTTATTCTGTAAAACATCCTTTGCTCAGACTGCCCTCTCAGTGAAAGGTGAAAAATTTTGGAATTCATTACCTGATTTAAGATTTAAAATATGCTGCAAGTTTTAATATTGGTTAATTCAGCAATAAACTTGTACTCATGTTTAGTTTTTTCCCCTTTATTATTATTACTATTAGTTTGTTGTTGTTGTAACTGTAATTTATAAAAGCCCTTCTAGGGACAAGTGTTGCAAATTAACAGCTACAAGCACTATGATACATGCATTGGATGGCTGTTATCCCAGTTTTATCTATGTTTATTGTATCTGTCCCTATACAAATAAAACATTAAATAAATAAATATGTAATTAAATAAACCTATACACATAAAGGGTTGGAACTTACTAACAATGATAAATACAGAATAAATTATTACATAAAAAAAAAATATTAGAAAAAATAGAATATAGAATAAAGCTTTCAACTCTAAATAAGTTTAAACACACACACACTGAGAGAGAGAGAGAGCCAAGAATAGACCTGATCACTGATACTGCACATTTCACAAAATGCAAAAAGATGTGGATTCCATTAAAGAGGTAGTCCTTCAGTTTAGCTGAGTCATGGGTAGTTGATGCTGTCATAGTGTGTGCTGACAGGAGGGCAGGGCAGGAGTGAGATTGGTGATTACGCTGCTCTTCAACTTCCACCCACTTTCAGCCTGCAGCTTGAGCCACTGATAGGAACAACCATGACGGTTTATCAGATTCAATGCCATGGCCCCTCCCTATCACAGAAGTACATGCTCGTGGTCATTACAAATTAGAGTTAAAGTCATTTAATATCATACATATGTAAGCACTTCACAGTTTTACTTTTTTTTTTCTTGTTGTTTTGAGTGACCGTTGGCATTATGTATGGTCACTACAGAGAATGCAGATGCTACATGCTTTTAATCTTCTGAAAAGTTTATATATATAGCAAACCTACAGCAAACATAGACCTACTCTTCTCACACAGTAAATTTGTAGCAATTGGCCTACAACTCCAATTCTAGAGACATTTGCATACTGGACATGTAAATCGTTTGCATAATTAATAGGTTTAAATGTCAGTATCAAATCAATGTTATCAACATGCATCTATAGGCTATAAAAGATCATTGCATTTATTGAGAATTTTGCTTCTAGACTGAATCGTGCACGGTGCACCCATTGTATCCTTAAATAAAACAGTTTAGTTACACATTATTTTTGATTTAGCATTTTATTGTGTTATAATTATATGCAAATATATAGCCTATCACTGAAGACACTCAAGGCACAGGTAGGAATCCCGGCATGACAACATAAGCTCCTCTAATATGACGCACAGTAGACTAACGTTGCGCAGTTTCACCTCTCACGTGATTAACTCTTTTGCCGGTGAGTTGAAGAGAGCGACCGACGGGAACTACATTTCTGCTAACTGTAGTAGGCTACTCTTCCATTTTTGTATTATTTTTTTATTAAGTCGACCTACGCAGAGTTTGTGGTAATATGTGATAGAAACTGCACAGCAAAACGGCCAAATCGTAGCATACCCGACGATTCGCGTTGTTCAGAAGCTAACCCGTTTAATTTATATTGGGTAGCTTGTATACAAATATATTTGAATTGTGCCACGCCGTCTTATATAATGCTCTCGAATACCGAAAAAGAGCTGATTGTACAGATATGGGACAAAATGATTCCAGTGGCGGAAGAAATTGGATCTGAGGCTCTTTTAAGGTATGCTGTCTTAGATCAAACAAATATAACGCTTATAGAGCAGTGTAAAAGACCAGACAATTATTTAGGCTACTATAAACAAAATAGCATTTTTTTACGTCTAAAAATTCAAATGTTGTTTTCCTCCTAAATCTCCTCATTTGTATACAATGTTCAACAAGCTGGGATAGCTATTCTTTAAATTATGTAAAACTTTGAGAATTAAACTATTTAAAGTCTGACTTACGCTCTTTGGTGGATGCTTGATGGTTCGCGGTTCAATTTTCTGAATATCAAAAGTCTCTTCAATGATTGATGGTCTTGTCATATTTGGCATTTTCCCATGAGCGATGACGCAAGCAACTGAGAGGGAGGGGATCGGGGTCTTGTGCTTGTCATGTTGACCTTGTTTTCTCCCTTGTTAACTGGTTTACAGGATGTTCACAACGTTCCCCAAAACAAAGACATACTTCTCTCATCTAGATATCAGCGCCAGTTCCGAGCATTTGCGCTGCCACGGGAAGAAAATCGTCCAGGCTTTAGCCGACGGTGCGAGGAACATAAGCACACTTGCTACTACGTTGGCACCACTAAGCAGGTTCCATGCCTATCAACTGCGAATACATCCTACAAACTTCAAGGTGTTAGCGTTGAACTGATCCAGTACACATCATCAGGCTCTTTCCAAATACGTGATATTATGTGATGTGATATTTTTCATTTAAGTCACTAACGTAAACTTCTTACATTTTCCAGCTCTTCAATCATTGCATCATTGTGACGTTAGCCTGCCATATGGGTGACAACTTTACACCAGTTGCACACGCGGCGATAGACAAGTTTCTATCGGCATTCTCGGCTGTTTTAGCCGAGAAGTTCCGATGAAGAGCCTCCGAAGAAGGATGAAATGGTTCTGCATACTTTATCTTTAATAATTTAAGAAATGTTTTGCAATGTACGCGTGTCTTTATCCTTTATCTACATGTAATGCAATGGAATATTCAATAAAACAACAATAATAATACCAATCTTGGGATATCCTCTTCCATCACTGTATTGCACTCTTACACTTTGTGTTGAATTTTTTTATTGCTTATAGGCTAATTTACAGTGCACGACAGGAATTCAGTATTTTGGCTTCCTAATAAAATGTCATCCGTACTTGAATTTATGAAATTCTTCTTGACATTGATTCAAGTACGGATGACATTTTATGACACAAAGGGAATAAATCAATCAGTGACAGATACTTGATCATAGCTGTCGGTAATATCTAAGGGACATGATGATTCATGTGGTGCTGTCCAGACTTCAGTGCTGAAATCTTGGCCGAAGTCCAAAAGGAAATATGACGCTCTCCGCTGTGCTGAAAGCATTTAAACAGTATAGGCCTTTCTTTACCTGTAGGTCAGTTACATTCTGAATACCGTCAGAAAAAAAGTGCAAACCTTTAACAAATATGTCTACCCTTAAATATACTACCTTAATAGTGTTGAGGTTTAAGATGGGGCAAGGCAAGGCAATTTTATTTGTATAGCACATTTCATACACAATGGTAATTCAAAGTGCTTTACATAAAGAAGAAGAATAAAAATAGAACATAAGGAATAGAAATAACAGTAAAAACAGAGAATTTTGCTATCTGGATGGAAGAGCTAGGAAGTCTTAGGGAGTTTTTAAAAAAAAAATTTATTGTTGTTGTCCGTCATAGTGGATCTAAACGGATCTATCCATCAGAGCGGATCTAAATGGATCTTCCTCACACAACAGGACGGCTGTCTAGCTACCTGTTAATGCACTTCAAACTGATAAACAAAGTTTTAATCTCCCCTTTTGCCAAGACACCTCAAACTGCGCCACACAGCCCTAATCCCCCTTCCGGAGATATCTTATCTATGCAATGCAGTTCAAATTTCCCCTTTGGAAAGTGTCCTGACTGTAATCCAGAGATATCTTAACCATGCACCACACAGCTCAAATTTCCCCATGGTTTGTCACCTTATCCAAATTTACCCAATTTTAACCTATTCACAAATGCTTTCTTCCTAAGACGACGAACTTAATTTTTTTTCTCAACCTTATATGGCCTCTGAGTAATTTTACATTTTTTACAATGTGTTTTGTTCAGTTAGGTTGGGGATTTATAATACTTTCTGTTGAAGTTTTCTGTGGTTCTCATGGCGCTGAAGATGGAAACTTATCCTAGTTTGTTAAAGGGGTTTAGTTTTGTTTGGGTTAGTTCACCCAAAAATGAAAATTCTGTCATTTATTACTCACCCTCATGTCGATTCACACCCGTAAGACCTTCTTTCATCTTTGGAACACAAATTAAGATTTTTTTGATGAAATCCGAGAGGTATGACTCGTCCATAGACAGCAATATAATCAACACTTTCAAGGTCACTTTCACTTTTTTCAACAATCTCTTCCCTGTCATTATCCATATGCATGCAGGTGAGCACAGTGAAGGTTTCCGTGTTTACGTCCAAATGCCGGGTCAGTATTGGCCAAAGCTGCACACATGAGCAGCACGATGCACGCATGTGATATTGACGCAGGAGCTGGCCAATAATGAGTCGGCGTTCTGATGTAGAACCTGGAAGCGCTGGACGTAAACAACGTATGAGAATGACACAGAAGAGAAAATATTGTTGAATAAAGTCGTTATTTTTGTTTTGTTTTTGTGCACATAATGTATTCTTGCTGCTTCATAAAATTAAAGTTGAACCAATTGCAGTCACGTCAACGGTTTTAACGATGTCTTTAGTACCTTTCTGGACCTTGAAAGTGTTGATTATATTGCTGTCTATGGACGAGTCATATACCTCTCAGATTTCATCAAAAATATCTTAATTTGTGTTCCGAAGATGAATGAAGGTCTTACGGGTGTGGAATGACATGAGGGTGAGTAATTAATGACAGAATTTTCCTTTTTGGGTGAACTAACCCTTTAACACACAAATAGAATGCAGGTAAATTGGGCCACTTTTTGTTAAAAGTGTAATTTAGATACATAGATGTTTCTTTTCTTTTCTTTTCTTTATTACTTTTGTTAACTTTAGGGTCCTGCTATAATATTTCAATTTGAGTACAGTTGATATAATGTGTTATTTGCGAGGTATATACCAATAAACATTTTGAGGACATTACTTTTCAGGTAAAGTGTGCCAGCTGGTCTGGTAAAGTGAGCCATCCAGAGATTTATCCAAATTTATCCTGCTATATTAATTAAAAACACATGATTTATTAACACATATTATCAAACAAACATATTTAACAACATATTTAACAAACCTTAAAAGGATATAGCCTTGGCTATGAGTAAAATTCATCAGTTCACTCAATGCATGTGTAAAATTCAAAACAACTCATAGAAAATGTTGTGTTGATATTAAATTTGAGAAATTTCTGAAATCAGAATATAGATGAAAATGAACTCTACAACATATTAAAAATAGGAGAATAATACATGCAACGTCAAATTGGCTAACAAAACGTGAATAAGAGGAACATTTAAAATGGTAACTATATTGTAAAACTTTTTTTTCTGTCTCTGTTTTCTCTAAACACTTAAAATGAACTTAAATTGTGTCCATATTTTAAAGCTTTATATTCTGCATCTACATTTTGCTCCTCTCATCATTTCTTCACTCCACAGATTGAGCTTAATGCCTTGCCTTATTTTTATACTCACTTCTGTTTTCTAAAAAGTAGATTATACATGTCAACTATAAAATAATCAATGAATGTCAATTTATTTAATTAATTTGAATATAAATACTGAAGGTTAAAGGTCACCCACTTTACCTGAATCCCACTGGCCCACTTTATCTAACACATTCAGCCAAAGTGGGTTTCCTTTCAAGAAAACTAACACATTTTTAAACAGTTTATTCTTTGCATTTTATTTTCTCTTAACTGTAGTAACAAACAAAATAACACCTGTCACAATAATTTTGTTTACATTTAGTGAGCAACCTTATAATTTAGAAAATAAAATCTTATGTCAGAGGGTTTTCTTTAACCATGAGAGTGTCCTCCTTTGAGATGTGACCACACTCACCAGTGTCATTGTGCATCAACCAAAACTATTTTATCATTTAAAGAAATAGTGTCTCTTTAATTAAAGAGCATTGTCATGCTCTGAAAGTGTAAGCCCACTGAGCACAGTATAATCACACGGCCTAAGTCTAAATTTAAGATGTAGGGCTAGCCAATGTATTTGGATTTCATTCATTTGGATCACATAGTTTTACCATAAACAAACTAATAATCTTAATGTCATTCATAGTTGTATTATTACAAGATTTCTGTAATAATAAACTGAACGTATAACCAGTTTACATATTTATCATCATTCAGTTTGTTAAAAACAGTTGTCTTTTAAGGTCTCGTGAGAAAAGGGAGGGGCAGGAAGTGGAGATCATATCAGAATGAGCAAAGACCTTAAATGGCCTTCGTGATCATAGCCTTACATTACTGTAAGTCACTAAAGTTGTGAATATTAGCCCTTCATAAATTACACAATTTTAATGTGGATTTAATGCGTAAACCGTTTTGATTTGAAACCTGACAACTCAATGGACAACGAAATCATCTCAATTGTTTATTTTTCATAATGCATTACATAATCTCAGTACAAGAATATCCTCGTCCAGTCGACGAATCTAATGATACTGCCTTCTTAGGGCTGATATAACAACAGACAGAAACTTCTGCCAAGCAGCTTGGATGTCTGGGGTGAACTCAGTCCTCATGCGTTTAGCGATCACCATGGTCAGGCAGTCAGCTAAGAGCTGTAAAAGAAGTTGGGGAAAAGTAAAGCACAGTTCCAACATAATAACCATCATGGTAGCCACTACTCTAAGACGCCAACCTGGAAATTGCCTGGGTCGACCAGCAGTTTCTCTGAATGAAGCTCGCTAAGGGTAGTGTAGGTGTTCTTGATATCATCCATGTTTTTGAGAGCTTTCTCCAGTCCTTGAAGCACCACAGTCCCATGCGCCGCGACTTTTGGATTAGCCATGATTGCCTCAGCGTTATACAGGTTTCCAAACCCACCAAAGTACCGCTGAGTCCAAGGGTAGACCACCAAGCATCTTCAGATCAGACAATAAAGACAGGAACATTGAAGGCCTTAATGACAAACTACAAATAGGCCTATCTACGTCCACTGAAGAAACAGCTATATAAAATAGGCCTATAGTAAAATAAAATGAACAATTAAACAGGTTGAAAGAGTTTACATTACGGAGAAAAGGAAGCAGGCTATATAGAAATGTTTACCTCGCCAAGCTCTCGCGGCCCACCGACTCGTAGTCGAGCGTCGCGAATACACCCTGTATCGCAGCGCGTTCGTCGGCTGTCCACTGAACCATCGTGTCTTGTGGCTTCACAGCTGGGCAGATGTTTAAATAGGACTGGTTGGTCGCCGCCCATGTATATCGGGCAGATCTGTTTAGTCCGGAGGAAAAGGCGGCAGTTGACCGATAAACTGAGTTCATGTGAATAAACTTTATAGTAGACTGTTGATAGTGTTTCAACGCAGAGTGTGGTTCTTTATTGAGGTTTCTTGCTGTTTATTTAGCTAACCCGACATAAAGAGCAAGTGTTTATGCTGCACATTATATAGGCTAAAAGGTCCAATCCGAGCCTAATTATGTCATATTTGCGTAGATGTTCTAAAAATGGTGAAAGGTGAAAAGTTAGAAATTATAGGCTTAGCCTACTCCCTGTTTCTCAATTAAAAACTTCTATAGCCTCTAGGGCCAATGTAGGCTACTGTGTTTATTGTATTATTTTTTCACGTTGTACATATTAGCCTACGTGAATTTTGTGTTGTGTTATAGGGTTAAAGAAAATGGCCGTAAACGTAAGAGAAAATGTCGAGGCAGAAAATTACCACCTTTTGGGGTTTTCCAATGATTTTCATAGTGTTGAGAGTAGGTCAGACACTGCAAGTAAAGTTTCAATTTTTAATTAGCTACCTTCTAGTAGGCTATTATTTTTTTTTCTTAACTTTTCACATTGACTGACGAAATCACGAGAAAATGGAAACGTGAGTAGCCTATATTTGAAGCCTAAACTTCGAAATCATCAGCAGCTGGCTTTTAGTTATTTGGCAATTGATATGGTCTATAGACTGACCGTCAACTGTTGATAAAACACATCGACAATTTCTTTACAAGAACGAATGACCACTTAGGCCTATATCACATATATCAATACATCAGGCATGACTTTATATTATTTATATTGGCCTATAAGAGTGCAAAGAGTAAGAAAAATGGCTTGGAAATATAATTGAGAGTAGCCTATTCTTTACAAGCAAGGTTTCACATTAAAAGGACTCTAAATAAATGAAATTATTGTTTTTTCGATCAGTGGCTTTTGATCACTAGCCTTAAGACAAGCTTTTGGACACATCAGAACATAAACACTTCAGACAGTTAATTTGCTATTTCTATTTTCATTCTGCCGTGTTGCTTTCAGATAAGGTTGGTAAGCGGATGCAGATGTTTGAATACAAATGAAGTAATTTTACCCGAGCTTTTCAATAGCCTACGCCCATGCTCCTCCCTCGCCTCTNNGGGGGGGGGGGGGGGGGGGGGGGGCATACGCCAATGGTTAACCAGTATGTGTATGTGTCCATGTCTTTAGGAGAGGCGGGAACCGAGGAGTTGCACATGCGTCCCATCAGAGGAATCCTCTTCTTTACAAGGGAACGCATTAATGCGCTGCCATTATGGAATTTGTATATTAATGTTGTATTCACCCCTCATGTGTGTCGGCTCCAACACCATCTCCTAGCACTGCGTAGGCTATCTATAGCTATTTATACGTTGAAATTACTTTTTGCGTGCATATGATACGCAATGGGTAGGATTAGTGGTGTGGGGTAGGGGCGTATTATATTTACGCCGAAAGTGCATGTCAGACAACAGATAAATTACTTAACCTTTATGCTGTGTTGAAAACGCTATCACACTCTTGGTGTTCCCGGTCAAAAATGACTGGCCTGCAAACAATTGCTTATAAATATCTCGTTATGCTACCTTATCACCAAACCCAGACAGCAACATAGTGTGGCGCAAATCCGGCCCACATCTGGTACATGTGGATTACACGCGGACCAGATGTGGGCCGGATCTGGCCCGACACTATGTCAGCTTGTTTTCTTTCAATTAGGACAGGTTTTGTATTGATTTTTTGAACTGATCGATCGTACCCTTATTTATCTGAGCTTTACCTCAGTTTTTGAGTGAAAAAAAGTGTTATTTGTGGATAATTTTGTTAATTTTACATAAAATAGGGGGGAAAAGGCACTTTTCATCACACTAGTGTGCTTTAATGTTTAAACAGGAAATTTGTTTTGAAATGGTTTTATTTTGTTTTTATTTATTAGACTACAAAATCACACTTCTTGTGTTCCCGGTCAAAAATGACCGGTCTGCAGAAAAATAACTTATAAATCACTTGTTACGCTATATTTTATTAGCAAATATTGGATTCAATCTTTTTGTCAACTTGTTTTCTTTAAATTAGGACATGTTTTGTATTTATTTTTTGAAACTGATTGATCATAGGCCTCATTAATTTAAGCCTCACTGATTTGAGGATAAAGTTCATCTCTGTGCAAAAGAAAGCCTTTAATACTCAAAATGGTTTGTTTGTGTACATGAACGTGTGTGAATGTGCACTAGAGTGCATGTATCCACACATGCAGAGGTCCGAGGCCTTTATTTTTGCAAGCCCACATATACATACAGTTGTGCTCAAAATTATTCATACCCTTGGTAAATATGACCAAAGAAGGCTGTGAAAATAAATCTGCTTCGTTAATACTTTTGATCTTTTATTTAAAAAATCTACAAAAATCCAACCTTTCATTGGAGAATAATAATTTTAAATGGGGGGAAAATCTCATTATGAGAAATGTTTTTCTCTAATACACATTGCTCACAATTAATCATACCCTTTTATTCAATACTTTTTGCAACCTCCTTTTCCCAAGATAACAGCTCTGAGTCTTCACCTATAATGCCTGATGAGTTTGGAGAACACCTGACAAGAGATCAGAGACCATTCCTTCATGCAGAATCTCTCCAGATCCTTCAGATTCCCAGCTCCATGTTGGTGCTTCTTCTCTTCAGTTCACTCCACTCATTTTCTTCAGGGTTCAGGTCAGGGGACTGGGATGGCCATGGCAGAAGCTTCATTTTGTATTCAGTGACACATTTTTGTGTTGGTTTTGGATCATTGTCCTGATGGAAGATCCAACCACAGCCTATTATATGACTTCTAACAGGGACAGTCAGGTTTAGATTTTTTATCTTTTGGTATTTGATAGAATCCATTATGCCATGTATCTGAACAAGATGTCCAGGATCTCTGGCAGAAAAATAGGCCCACAACATTAAAGATACAGCAGTATATTTCATTGTACACATGGGGTAGGCCTACTTTTTACCCCTGTGTGCACCAAACCAATCTTGAGTGTTTGCTGCCAAAAAGCTCTCTTTTTTTTGTTTCATTTCAGCAAAACAAATTTCCTGCTTAAACATTAAAGCACACTACAGTGTGATAAACAGTGCAAATGTTTTGAATTGAACGAATTTGAACTATTCGTTTAATGATATTCGGACAATGATGGGTTCAGGTGCGTATCAAGTCCTCTTTATTGAATTAGAGACTAAAACATACAATGTTTTCGCCCATATTTAGAGTTTTTAATGATACTGTCTGCGCAGAGCAGAGACGACAACAGTGAGGAACTTCTGCCAGGCAGCCTGCACATCAGCGGTGAAAGAGGTACCCATATTTGCTGCAATCACGATTGTCAGGCAGTCGGCCAGCAGCTGAAACAGAAAAAGCAGAAGAGTGTCGCGCAACAGGTGAGTCGCTGGTAGGTCAATAGTGTCTACGAGATTTATATGTTGCTGTGATTGCATACCCTGAAGTTGTCAGGATCCACGTGCAGTTTCTCAGAGTGCAGCACGCTCAGATCGGTGTATGCGTTCTTTATGCCATCCATGTTCTTCATGGCTTTGTCAAGCCCGTGGAGCACAACAGTTCCGTGTGCTGCGACCATTGGATTGCACATAATGGCCTCTGCATTGTACAGGTTTCCAAAACCCCCGAAGTACCGCTGAGTCCAGGGATACACATTATACAATCAAGACCCTGCAATATACAGCATAATATGCATACACGAAATTAATACAACTAAAATAATAATAAAAAATATGCCTCTTTTGTGTCTCTATACAAAGAAAACTTGCATAAATTATGATAATGAGGAGCACAATGACATGGGCATCATATCTCTGCAAGGCTTCATAATTAAGCTTGCTGAAAATGTCCTTGATATAGGCACGCTCCTGGTCGGTCCACACAACCATGTTGTCAGTTTATGATTTTCTTCTCCGTTAGGAATAAGAATCATACTTTCCATTCTTGTCGACACTATTTATGTCATCGGGTTGCATCACCAATAGAAGTGGGCTCACTTGATTGGCTGAAACTTCTCATGGGCAGGACTCTAAATATGAGGTGATTCAATGCGTTTGCAATCTTCTAGAAGTTATACAACGTTTTAATGTAAGTAGCAAAACACTAGCATAACATACGCCCCCTTTCATGAAAAGAGAAAGGAAAAAAAAATAGTATGACACTTAATAAAAAGCGGATCACCATATGCTATATTGAAATGATACTGTGTTTACATATAAAACGTAATAAAGGATTGTAGAGTAGCCTAAAACTTTATTTGCTGTCTAATCGGTTGGAAAATGTGACTTTCAATGTGACTATCAATTATTGCTGTGATCTCATGCTCATACATTCGCCCATTCAAAACGACTCTGCCTTATCTCCACTAACAGGCTCTCCACTTACGTAGATCTCGAAATGAAATGCATTTGACTGAGTGGTAAAAAAATCCAGTCACACTAAATACCAAATAAAAAGGGCGTGGGCATTTTATCGATTCACCAGGCAAACACTATTTGAGAGCCAATAAATGAAATAAATGATTTATAAATCAATTCAGAATAACAAAATCAGAATAATCAAAACTGCGTCAGTTCCTTTTTTCTGCACAATTTGTGCCTTGTAAGAAAACAAATGCTCATGTTTATTAATAATAATATTTTTTTAGATCCTAATAATAATACCGTTTTTCTTGATTGCTAACACACTATAACTGAGTTGGCACAATTTCCCAAACCATTCATTCAGTTCTCAAAACAAAGACACATTTCTGAAAACGTTTAAAACATTTCACCTGTTTTCACACACATTCCAATTTTCTTAATGGTTTTTGCAAAACTCGCCTTCATTTTACACAGATTTAACTATGTTATCATTCATAAAACAATCAAAGCTCTACCAGCTAAGGTGCTGAGACCATGTTTCATGACACTGACGAATTAAGGCAGACAGCCGAAACGTTTGACCTCTTTTTATCTCCTGCTTAAACTTAATAAAACTATTTTTAGAATGCAGACTTTTTTGCATTTTTATCATTCATAAAACACTCAAGCATCACATTATCTTATCCTCAAATAGCACACATTTATTCATGAGTAGCAAAACTGATGACACACTAATCAGGATAATATAAATAGGGCCACATGTGATTGTGCTTTGGAGAATACATCCTAACACTGCAAAGCTGAAATAATCACTACTTAGGCCTACACATACAATATTACAACACACAGTAATGAAATGTCACTATTTTATACAGTAATCTGTAGCACATGTTGTACAAACTCGCTATTTTCACATTTATTTGTAGCCATTTTTTTTTTTTTACATGTAGGCCTACTGTATTTTTGCAGAACTGAGAGATGACTTGCTAAGGGAGGTAGAGAAAGTCTTTGTCAGAAGGCCAAGACATAGTACTGTAATGAAATCTGGCCAAAGGTGCAGAGGATGCTGAATTTATTTATTTATTTGCTGTACAGTAATTGACAGGCCTATTGTATATTGCATATCGCTTTCATATTCAATTATTTGGTGTTTGAAGTTTTCTTTTCAAGTGCTTTTCATTTAAGATCACTTTACATTAATGTAATGAAAGCTCATTGTTGTATTTTGCTGTATCTTCATTCTTTCATTTATTGCAATATTGCTCTTACTAGTGTTAACGCAGGAAAGCTGTGTATTTGTTCGGTTTTCTGTGTCATCTGAGGCCATATTTGATTCTGACAAAAGATAGTTTTTGACTAAAATATTTGATTTTGAGGTGACAGTTTGAGGTTTGTACAAGTTGGATATGTAGGGATTGTGTTTATAGTGGTGAGAAAATGGCGAATTGTTTCATGAATATTGTGTTAGAAATCAAGAGAAACTGTAATAAACATTGTATTGAAAGTAAAATCTGTGGCGTATATGAGGCTAGTATGAGCATTAAAAAGGGTGTAGCTAACATAACATATATTTGGGGCAGGAAGCATATCTCACATCCTAAAACTAAACTAACTAAATAAATAAAATAGGCTAATTATTTAAATCAGGTTGTGGGGTTAATTGTATCCAAGATGCGGACGTGAGCTGATCTGACCCTTTTCTGTTTATGGCTGACTCAAGTGCTCACGCACGTACATTATCATCACGTATCACCCCTAAAATGAGGAGGGGAAAATGGGCATCATGTCAATTTTCAGTGTTCACTGGCAGGAGTTCAATCTGACACGCAATTAGGCTGTATCTTGGGTGTGCCCACTCAACTACAAACGCTTAAAAAGAGGACCAACGTTTAGGTGGGTAAGTCATTTGATCATAGCACATCTATTCATTCCAGACATCGATTCAAAATGAGTCTCTCTGCTAAGGACAAAGCCATTGTGAAGGGCCTCTGGGCAAAGATCTCCCCAAAGGCTGAGGACATCGGTAATGAGGCGTTGTCCAGGTAAGACAAATCAGGCTAAGTCTTACATTTTGATTAAATATATATATACACTGCCATTCAAAAGTTTGGGGTCAGTAAGATTTTTTAATGTTTTAAAAGAAGTATCTTCTGCTCACCAAGCCTGCATTTATTTGATTAAAAATACAAACAAAAACAGTAATATTGTGAAATATTATTCCAATTTAAAACAGCTGTTTTCTATGTCAATATACAGTAAAGTGTAATTTATTCCTGTGATCAAAGCTGAATTTTCAGCATCATTACTCCAGTCTTCGGTGTCACATGATCCTTCAGAAATCATTCTAATATGATGATTTGATGCTCAAGAAACATTTATGATTATTATCAATGTTGAAAACAGTTATTTACATTTTTATTTCATGATGCTATGATGAATAGAAAGTTCAAAAGAACAGCATTTGTCTGAAATCTAAATCTTTTGTAACATTAAACACTACCGTTCAAAAGTTTGGGGTCAGTAAGAATTTTTATTTTATTTTTGGGGGATAGAAATAAAATTAATCAATACTTTTATTCATCAAGGATGAGTTAAACTGATCAAAAGTTACAGTAAAGACAATTATAATGTTAGAAAATATTCTATTTTAAATAAATGCTGTTCTTTTGAACTTTCTATTCATCGAAGAATTTTGAAATAAATTTGTACACAACTGTTTTCAACATTGATAATAATAAATGTTTCTTGAGCATCAAATCAGCATATTAGAATGATTTCTGAAGGATCATGTGACACTGAAGACTGAAGTAAGGATGCTGAAAATTCAGCTTTGATCACAGGAATAAATTACACTTTACTGTATATTGACATAGAAAACAGCTGTTTTAAATTGGAATAATATTTCACAATATTACTGTTTTTGTTTGTATTTTTAATCAAATAAATGCAGGCTTGGTGAGCAGAAGATATTTCTTTTAAAACATTAAAAAATCTTACTGACCCCAAACTTTTGAACGGTAGTGTATATATTATTATTTTATTATTATAATATTATATGAATATTTTTGATTAAATATATATATATTTCACAGATCTAAGTTAAGGATCTGATTAAACAGGAACTTACATTTTCCCACCGTTCTGCAGAATGCTCTTGGTCTACCCTCAGACCAAGACCTACTTCTCTCACTGGAGCGACCTGACCCCCGGTTCTGCTCCGGTGAGGAAGCATGGAAAGAAGGTCATCGGTGGACTCGGTTTGGCTGTTGACAAGATCGAAGACCTTTTCGGCGGTCTGCTCACTCTTAGCGAGCTGCATGCTTTTCAACTGAGAGTCGATCCTTCTAACTTCAAGGTAAACATACTGTTGTGTCCGACGCTAATTGATTAATAATTGAGTCATATCTAATTATGTATAGTTGTCCTACTCAAAATGGTGTCTATTAATCTTCATTTAACAGATCCTGTCCCACAACATTCTTGTGGTGTTGTCCAAGCTCTTCCCTGATGACTTCACACCTGAAGCCCACCTGTCCATGGACAAGTTCCTTGCAATAGTGTCCCTGGCTTTGTCTGACAAATATCGTTAACCTGTTTGATATTTGTTAAGCAGTTTTAATGTTGTTTTGTCAATTTGGTCAACAACATGTCAATAAAAATCTGGAGACATTCATCTTGTGCATTTTTTCTAAACAAAACTGCAAACAAAATCTAAATTTGTTTGCAATACGAATATAGGCTATAATTAGGCTATCGGATATAAATTCAGTTTTTTTTATGAAATTGGATTAGACTAAATCATACAGAGTTCTCTCAATTAGTTCAGCCTGTTGCTTGAATAAATATAGGATATTGAAATAAACATTTACATTTTCTAATTTTGGCACACCAATGTTCATACTACATACCGTTTCTTTTAACTTTTAACGAGACAGAAGGATATTATATTTAATAAATAAAAGTTATACTATATATTATTATAAATATACCACGCTATATATATATATATATATATATATGTGTAGTCGAATTAATTAGGCCTACATACATTATACATACATAATAATATATAAAATGAATATTAATTAGCTACATTAAAATATAGGAGCACAATAAAAAAGTAAAAGAACCCGTCAACTAAAACAAAATAAATCAGCTTTGAGACACGCGAGCAGCTTTGAGTCACGTGAGTCTTGTATAGGGCATTTACGGTCATTCAAACCTGATATCTTGATTGTCTGAACGGGGAAGAAAAAAAAAAAAAAAAGAATAAACACTGTGCAGAGCAGCTAGACTTTTCTGCAAAAAGGTGGGTATATAGGTCAACTAATTATTTTGTCTCGAAAACATTTTTACATTAAAATAGTCTAAATCTTATAACTACTATTATCTAATATCACAACTTTAGAAGTAGGCTATAGTATTACTGAAATATACACAAAAATGCTGGGTTAAAAACAACATTTGTTGACGTTTTTAGCTATTTGGCAATGCAGTGCTGGGTAAATTTGGACAGAACATACTGGGTTATTTTGACCCAACTTTTTATGTTTTATACATGAACCCATTTGCTGGTTTGTTTTTTGACATGGTGTCACACAACCTGATATTGAAGGCTATTCGTTTTAAATAATAATATAGGCTACTCTAAAATCTGTTATATAGGCTAGGACAAGGACAGTTATTATATAAAATAATTTGTATTCAATGACGAGTCATTCTTTCACAATCAAAGGAAGTGGCAGGAGCAGCCTCGACAACTCAACATTATGTTACACTGCAGCGACGCGTATTGTCAGTAAAACTGACCCAGCAGCTGAGTTACACAAAACTAGCCAGCACCTGGGTAATAATAATAATAAAAATAACCCAATAAATGACCCAACAGGCTGAACCAAGCATTTGGGTGAAAAAAAAACACCAGTATAGCCTTTGTGACAACTTGTAAAAACTAATATATGTATTCCATATTTCTTCTATTAAAAAAAAAAACAAGAACAATACAGACGTAACAAAAAATAAAAAAAATTAAAATTGCATTTAGACATTTGATTGATATGTTATACAGAAATAGAAACTTGTTTTGGAGCTTATAGGACAGATCAGGAAATGTACCACGCACAGTTATTGTTAATGTTGAAATGTGCAGTATTTAAAAAACACACTGATATAGGCTAATATAAAAATATAAAAAATATGGAATAAAATGTATTTCGAGTAAAACCTAAACTCCAGCTTGAGATAAGACATGATATTTTATGGGAAACGTTATCAACAGACAATTTACTGACATCTGCTGGAGAAAAAGAAAAAGTGTTGGTCATTTCTTATAAAAGTCAAGCATGCACAAAGTTTTAAATGCAATTGCAATATATGCTGTTGTTAAGTTAGACATGAAATATTTAGAGTATTTAGAAGTATTAATGGCATCATGAATTGAGAGGCTTTGCATGCTGCTGTGCTCCAATATCATTTCATTATAACTCGCATCTTCTCATCTCCAAGCAGAAGCCTGTTAAAATAATAAAGTATATTTAATTAAAAAAAAATTTCTTGACATAAGATCTCAACAAGGAAATATTGAATATTTTATATCAAGACAAACTGACCTCACGAGAGCAGCAGCCACCAGACCTCCCCCTATCGGACCGACCCAATAAACCCAATGATAAGACCAGTGGTTAGCTATCAATGCAGGTCCAAAAGCTCTTGCAGGGTTCAAACAGGTGCCAGAAACGTCTCCTCTATTTGATAAAACAACATAGATTTTTCAGACAGAAACAAATTCTATTATAGTGAAATGTTATACATAGGCCTACATAACATTTGTAAAACGTCTTTTTTCCCCTCATAAATCCTTAGTATTGATCACCCCACGTCTGTCTGTGGGTTTTGGAAACATTTAACCAATGAAAAGTATTAAAAAGAGCTTCAGACTAAACATCGTATCTCCACTGGATCCTCAAACTGTCAGTCAAACCTATAGCTCCACCCCGCCTCTACCGTGAATGAAGTGCCACTTGGACCATGCTTGTTTCAATGCAAGGGTAGATAAAGAACTGATTCTCTGAAAAACTATATCGTTTTCTTTACTCAAGAACAGTGTTGGGGAAAGTTACTTTTAAAAGTAATGCGTTACAATATTGTGTTACTCCCTAAAAAAGTAACTATTTGCATTACTTAGTTACTTTTTATGAAAAGTAATAAGTTACATTATTTTGCGTTAATCCATTCTTGATTGCTGAAGAATAGGACACAGGAGAAGAAAGTTCAACACTCACTTCAGAAATAAAAATGAAACACATATGTGATGTTTAACTAAAGTCATTTTTGCTTATTCGTATGGTTGAATTGGATTATCAAAGGTCAGCAGCAAAGACATTGGATAATAAAGTGAGATTAAATACATAAAGTATTTGTGTTATTTATTTGCATATATATTGCCGGTTTACATAATATTCAGAGTGTGCATTTCACAGTCGTTATTCATTCATTCTGCTTTTCTTTTTCATTTGAGATGAGTATCTCACATTTAGTCTAGAACAGGGGTGTCCAAACTTTTTTAAAAGGGGGCCAGATTCGATGTCGTGGACACATCTGGGGGCCGGTTCCTTTTCTATTTATATATATATAATTTTTTTTTTTTTTTTTAGGCCTACATGTTTTGTTTCTTGAAAACATAACAGATTTGACAAAAGCTTGAGCTGACAGAATAGTTTGAGATAGGACACCGATGCAAATTTAATACACAAATAATATCTATAAAACTTAACCTCGTTTTTTAAAGGGTGAGTTAGAACTCTATTCTTATTTAAATTAAGTACTCTAATTAGATCACCGCGGGTAAAACCACACATGACACTTCATTACATGGTAAAAAGTAAAAATATTGTTTCTATATCTAGAATGGCTTTAAGGTATTTAGTCTATAAACACATTTAATATAAATACGAATGCACAAAACTGCAAGTTTATGACAAAAATAGTCTGTAATTTGGCCTTATTGCCATTTAATACAAGTCTATATTAAAAATGAAATAAAATAAGATATTAACCTACATTTCTGACAATATACTACGGTTAAAGTTAGTGTTACCACAGTAAATCCATGATAAATATTGTTTAATTGTTGGTTGAACAGTATTCTAACTGGATCGGCTCCATATTTCTCCTGATTTGCACTTTAGTGTTGTTGATAAAGTCAGCGCTGTTTCAGCTGGCTTTAAACTGAATTAAATCACAGAGAGATTTGCAGCTTGTACCTGAGACCTCGACGCCGAACTTGAACACTTCTCACTGGCTGTCTAGTGGTCGTGTGATCGAAACACTCAGCAAGTAAACACATCTGTGAGCTTGTGAGTCAGGCAGTGCGCACAAGTAGCTCTGTTTCGTTCCGCTTTTGGTGCGTTAATGTTTCCCTGGCCTAAAATCTAGTAGGCTACTGCAGCCTTGTGTTGACATTGTGAAACTGCACGATTTGTAAATTATGCATGGCGGGCCACACATAATATATTTTAATAGACAAGCTGCGGGGCCGCTTAAAATTCATCCCCGAGCCGTAGTTTGGACACCCCTGGTCTAGAACTACAATAATGGTGCGTTCAAGTCATGTCGGAAAGATCGTATTTACGAGCAGAACCGACATGAACGCCACCACAATGTCGTAAATACCAGTGGGAAGCTCGTAATTTTCTTTAAGCTCCGATCTGTACGAGTTGGGGGCGTGTCAGTCAGAAACATAGTGAAATACCACAATCCTTACAGGTATTTATCAGTGACATTGTCAGGCTTTTCTATTTACAACGAAGTAAGCTGATTACCAGCAAAAAAATACGATATCATCACAATATAAAAATGTAATATGTAACAATAAAGTTTACAATGGCTTCATAAATTAAAAAACATAAAAAAGCAACATACAACTAATGCACATTCTTTGCTCTACATTTTCTAGAAGTAGAAGTGTTGTTATTTTGTGTAATTAATTTAGAGAAGGCACACCGCCATCATACTCCGACGAAAGTTTTTTAATCGCACCGTCGTACACGACTTCCCACCTCGTAAATACGAACTTCCCATGAGGACTTGAACGCACCATAACCATCATGTTTACACAGCGCACACAACGGCTCTCCACTTTCTCATGGTTCTCTCAACATGGGGGCAGGAGAGCTGTCAGTCAATAAATGGGAAAACAAAGTAACTTGTGTTACTTATTTGAAAAAGTAAGATATTTTGTTGTAATTTTAAAAGTAATGCGTTACTTTACTAGTTACTTGGAAGAAGTAATCTGATTACGTAACTCGCGTTACTTGTAATGCGTTACCCCCGATATTGCTCAAGGAACACTATTGGCTATTAAAATGTTTTATGTATTTGAGGAGCGGTGTTTTCAAATAGCATTTGTCAATGAGTCGTAGCCAATGCTGTCTTAAATAGCCTGTGCAAAGAACTTCATCTCTTAAATCACATCAGATTTTTGATAAATTATAGAAAAAACTGAGCGCCCACATAGCGTCAATAAACTTTATATGTTTATAAGTTGAAAACATGAACTACTGCCTAAAGTGCGGCCGTTCTACGGACAGAACACATAGGCTATGTCCGATATTCGCTGGTCAAAAAACTTGTAACTCCATTTGAATTTGATTGTGGTATAATGTTGATGTAAATGAGGTAATTGGCCACGGCCCTGGCCATGTTATTAAGATTTATTTTGTTCCAGACTCACCCTGCCAAAATATTGATGATAACAGTGCAGCCCACCATGAAGGGCACCAGGGGGCTTTTGCTCTTTCCATTGACTGCCCCCAGCAGCACTACCATAGTTACTAGACATGTCATGGCCATTTCAGCAAACACAACCTTCCCCAGCTGCTCATCAGACGTAAGAATAGCAAAGGCCGCTCCAGTAGCATTCATGTAGTTCTCGTGTGATGTCATAACCTAAAAAAAATACATTTGTCTGATGAGCACTTTTTTTTTTTTTTTTTTGTTATGGAAAGTAACACCAATATTATTTTCTGTTCTTGTATTAAAGTGTGTATTTGCTCACACCTTTGACATTGCAGCTCCCAGCACACCTCCGATAAGCTGACTGATAAGGTAGGGAACAACCATCGTCAGCTGCATTCCACCACACAACCAGATAGCGATGGTGAATGGAGGGTTGAAATGTGATCCGCTGCATGGAGAGAATCATTAAGGTGAGATATTAACATCACCGTCAGCACTCAAAAATAATTAAACAAGTCCAAAAAAATGCATAAAAATGTATTTTTCAAAATCCGTAATACTTTATTTTAGTGTCTTACATATGTTACATGTACTTACTATAGTTTTAACAGTATCATGCATAATTACATGCAACTAACCTAAGCATATAGTAAGTAGCCTACATGTTGTTAATTAACATTACTCAGTACTTAAATGTACAATTTTACTGCAACAAGGACACCTTAAGCTAAAGTGTAACCAAAAATTCTTACCTGATTTCTGCCATACATGCCACCAACACAGCCACTGCCAACCCATGTACAAGTGCTGGCTGAAGTCTTCCTGCTGCCTCCACATTTTCAATGACAGACACACAGCCTATGAAGACAAAAAACGTTGTGCCCACCAGCTCGGCAACACATGGCTGGATTATTCTTTCATATTTGCTCAGAGATTTGGGTGAGGATTCGTTCTTCTTCAGCAAAGTTTTGTCCAGCTCTTTGAGCTCTAGCTTCTCTACTTCCACTGACATTGTGTACCATCAAGTGAAGTGAGTATGTGACTGTGGCAGAGGGAAGCACTATATGATAAAAGAGCCAACTTGAATTGTTCCATCATAAATCACTCTTTTATCCCTGAAAGTCTGATATATTATCATAGGATTATTATGAAGGATGCAGCAGCCACATACAATCAAGTTTTAGGAGACAATGAAAAGATCTGGAAAGTTTACAATAATAACTGTGAGGTATAAGCACTGATATTTTCAGTCTAGAGTTAGATCAGTGGACGTTTGTTCCCTTCGCAGATGTAAATTGTTTCATATTTGGAAAGTATTTTTTCCACTATTATATCTGTGTTATTGATTTGCTTGTCAAGTGTGTGATAACTGCCTGACCTTGGCTGTAAATGTTATCAACAAAATGGCATAATAAAATAACACATTGAACTTCAAGGTGAACTTTGAGCCAAAATGTGATATTATATGTGATAAATAATTTCGTCAGATATAATACCTTAACCGAGCTTAGAGTTTTGCTCTTCCCTCATATTTAAATATTTTGATGGTTTAATCAAACTCATAGTGTCATTAAGGGTCAAGGGTCGTTAAAAAACAAATATCCTCTC
>RJVU01018281.1:3220973-3271735 GCA_003731715.1 Anabarilius grahami
CACCACCCAATGTAAGGTTTGTGCCACAGCTGCCCTAAACTGTATTGGTGATTACCAAAATCATTTTTTATGTTTCTGTAATGGTTAATCCACACCAGAATGTGCAAGCTCTTTAATCACAATATAATTATTGTTGTGATTTGATGGATTCAAATATAGATTGCATGAAAGTTTCATCAAAAGCAAGTATTTGGGAACAACTAGAAACTATTTGGAAGTCTTAAACAGCAGAGACTGTGGAAAAGTAGATAAAAACAATGCCAGGAAGAATGCAAGCTGTTATCAAGGCCAAAAGAGGGCATACAATAATAATAATATATATATGTATATTTCTGTTATTATGTGGGAATAAAGACTATATAGTTGTTTCTGTTTGTTATTTGCCTAATAAATGACAATACAATTTTTAGTTTTAAACAAGTTTTTGACAATTCCTAAAATATTTGTATTTTCTCTCTCCACACACACACACACACACACACACACACTCGCTCTCTCCTGGGCAAAAAAAAAATAAATTGGCTAAACACTAATCGTTTAATTGTATTAACCACAAATTATTGGTCAGGAAATTAGCAAAATGTAGGTGTCATTGTGTGGGGAGCCTTTTAACTGCTGGTATTGGTGAACTACTTCTCTGTGAAAAGTCATTAAATGCTTTGGAGTTGAGGAGAATATTGCTGAATGGCTTGTTTCCCACAAATGAAAAGTTGTTATCTAAAGAGGAATGATCAGATGTTATTTTTGCTCCTGCCCAAATTGCCAAAACAACCAAGAAGTGGCTTGAGAACAAGTCCATCAGGCTCATGTTTTGGCCTGGTCAGAGTCCAGATTTGAACCCTGTACTGAATATTTGGTCTCACATTAAACTCAAACGAACTGGGAGACATTTTTCAACTATTCATGAACTGTTTGAAGCCATTAACATTGAGTGGAACAACACTGACTCTTCTTCCTGTAAAAAGCTGTCTACAAGTTGGGGAAGGCTATTCCATGCTAAGTTACTTTACAGTATTTGTGCAATTCTTGCTAATTTCCTGACCAGTGATTTGTGATTAAAATGGTCCATTAAAAGACCACTAAATATTTTGCCATTTTAGTTTGGCCACTCCATTTTGGAGTGTGTGCTCCATATTTACATATTGCAAAGTGAAGAAATACATTCAGACAATATCTAACAAAAAACTTTATGCTTATTAACATAAAACATCAGAATACACAATGGCGGACTATAAAACTAAAACAACAAATACATTTGTCCAAGAGACAATAAGGCAACAGAATACAGAAAAGCTTAGAATACTGCACTAATATAAATGTTTCACAATATCATACAATGCTTTACAAGTTATTTGGAATTTAAAAAGCTTGCAACATGAGATCCTCTGAGGTCCTCCATCTCCATCATTTGAAAATAACACGAATCTTCTTGTCTCCCACTATCAACCTAAAAAGAATCAAGCAATTGATCAGAATACTCATACTCACATATTAAGATGAAAAGTTTCATACTGAAAACACACATAAAACCTGAATCAAATATTAATTCTTATTTCAATCTGAACAGGTTCAAAATTAAATAAGTCATCATATCATGTTCAAGCTGATGCACTAAAAGACTTTATACTCCTCCTGAATGAAGAAAATCAGAATACCTCACAAGGCTGACAGTGACCAAAGCACCAGCCATAGGTCCCACCCAATATACCCAGTGGTGCATCCAGTGACCGGATACTATCGCTGGCCCAAAGGCCCGTGCTGGATTCATACATGCTCCTGATATTCCACCCCTGTTTGACATGTAAGACAGTTAAATCAGAACTTCTCAAAACTGAAAAATGACCCTAAATACAGCATATCAGCACATTTTAGTGTTAGGAATTAATATTTCCTTTTGCCATTATTATTCTAAGGCTCTTGATGACTTTGTTTCCTGTAACATATCCTGTGACGTCCTATTTGTTTAGCTGCCATGTTCATTAAAGACACCTCATTCTCCACATTAAAACAAGTGTAGCGACTTGTGAGAAAATGAGTTTTGGTTGTGCCAAACATCTGCTTATAAAAGCGCATGAAACATATGATGACAGTTAGGGGAGAGCAGGGTGTGTTGTAACGGAATATGATAAAAGATCATCAGTTTCACCAATTAGAAATGAGCTACCGGGGTTGGCGGGGTAAAATCACTATCATACATCAACACCACCCTGAGGGGAGTCAGGGGAGAACAGTACAAAAAAAAAAAGCCAAGTAAAATCTAGTAAATAATTAGATTATTAATATTTTTTATAATGTTAATGATTGTTAAATGGTAGAGATAGTAGTATTATTAGTAGTAATAATAGTATTATTTAATTATTATATTTATATTGTTTTTTTTTTGCAGAATGTAGTAGTATATCCTCCCTGTCTGCTCAATCAATATTTCTTGATTGATATATATATATTTTTAAAGCAAATTATAGCATTTACAGCAATAAGTCAAGTTTTTTAATATGGACAATTATAATGTAACAATTATAAGTAAAACCATTAATTATAAACAAAATAATTATAATTTTAGAATTATACTATCATCTAACAACATAGTCTAAATACACATATAACATATAAACATTATAAACATAAACAAAACATGTTTAGAGTTGTTAGACTGTATTTGTTCTCTATTTTTCCCTGTTTTATTTGCTGATTTGAATTATAATGTTTCCCGTATGTGTTTTTTATTAGATTAGATTAGCATTTTTAATTACAATGTGCAACATTTAAAACATCCACGTTCTTGTATAACAGTTACAGTTACAGTTGTGCAGAGGAGTATTATATGAAAGTTTGAGACTTGAGATATAGATTTAGATATAGATGTTTAAACAAAATGTTTCCAATATTTCCTATTGTTAAATATTTAACACAAAACACTAGACTAGATTTTTTTCTTCTTTTAAAATGTAGTATGGCATATTATTTTGTACAGTAGGCTATATAATTTGTTTGTGCCTTTGTGTGAAATATTAGTTTCCTACCCAGCCAAAATATTTGCAGTCACGGTGAGTCCAATGCAGAAGGGAGCAAGATGACTTCGGGTCCTTCCGTTTACAGCGCCCATGCTCACAACCATGGTCAAGAAGAGCGTCATTATCATCTCTGCCATAGTTGCAGAGCCAGTGCCATGAGCGGACTGAATGGCATCAAATGCTGCTCCAGTTGCATTTCCAAATGCCTCATTTGTAGTGACAGCCTAAAGAAAAAGAAAAGAGAATGTTCATATTGCATTGTCAAAAGTGTAAATGATTGTATACTTCTGGCAGTTTGAGCAATAAGGCTTCACTATGTCAAGTCACAAACAGTTACAAATACTGATAGAGAAGCTTGCACACATACTTTGGCAAGGCCGGCAGCAATCACTCCACCTAACATTTGTGAGAGCACATATGGCACCAAGAGTATGAGTTCCATTCCTCCGATGAGGTAAACACACACAGACACGGCTGGATTGAAGTGACCACCACTGGAAAACAAGATGACATAAGAAAACCATGCATGAAAGAAGAATGAAAGAAAGAAAAAAGTAAATAAAAAATAAATGTTTTAAATAAAAAATTATAATTTATTCATATATTTTAATTTCATTTTTTAAAATAATACCAATGAAAATATATTATTTTGCATAGTAATCAGATATAAATGCATGTACGATGTAAAATTTCTTTATAATTACATTTCTGGCTACATTACTCAATGAAAACTAATTTAAATAGTTGATATTCTTTTTTTAAATATTGTAAACATAACAAGTATATAATAAAAAACATTATCAACATAGTTTTTATATATATTTTTCATTTGTATTCTCTATTTAAAAGTCATTTGTCACACAGAAAATAAGACAGTTACCTGATTTCTCCAAAAATCGCAATTGCTATCGCCAGTGCTAGTCCATGTGCCAGGGCAGGCTGGATGCTCCCACTGATGCCCACGTTACCCATGACCGACACACAGCCCACAAACATGAAGAGAGTGGAGCCGACGATCTCTGCCAGGCATGGCTGAATGTAGTGCTCAAAGAAGGACTTCTTAGGCGTATTCTGATGGTTGTCCCCTCCATCGCCTGTGGCTACAGTAAAGAGCTCGGATTTTGACTCCACTGAGGTCATTTTGTTTGTCCGAAGCTTCAGGTGTTCTGTGCACACACACTGCAGCTTTGTACTGATAAAGGTGGACAGAGGATGGGGTGGAGTGGTGGTAAGGCGGGCCAACAGTCTCTCCCGTCATCACTCTTGGTGGCTTGGGAAAAACACTTTACAATTACAGCAGTGGAGAGCATTGTTTGTGGGGTGACGGGTTCAGGATATAGCTTATCATCCACCAGCCTGCTATTACACAACTGAGGACAATAAAAAGAGCATAACGCACTCTCATGTCACTCAAGGTCTTTTCAACTGTCTTATGCAACTAAATTGATTAGATTTAATGGAGATTCCCAAACTTTATAAATCTAACGGCATATTATAGATTTTCCCATGCAGTCATCTGCATTTATCACAGTATTGCGTTCAGCTCTCACTCTCATGCATCAAATTGGGGTTCCTGTGGCAGTAAATAACAGCACAAGGTCGCTTTGGGTTAATCTTTCTCTTGTGGGACTCACTGACAAAAGTGAACACAGAGAAAGACTGCAGGATGCCTGGCATTGACGGCTAAAGAGGAAACATTTCCTTTTTTTTGTGTCTTTTAATCGCCTTTTGTTTTCTAAAACTACTTCCTGGTGATTATTTGTGACGTTTGTAAAACATACACAACCGTTCAAGGGTTTGGGGTCAAGATCTCTAATGTTTTTGAAAGACGTTTCTTACACTTTAAAAAATGACCGTGATTTTAATGGTAAAAGACTGTAAAAATGCTACAGTGAAAAACAGTTAATAATTGGTATACAGAAAGTTTCCGTACTATATACGGTGAATAACTGTAATAGATCTAACGGTACATTTAACGTAGTTTTACGGTAAAATACCGTTAAAAATAACAAGTAAAAAAAAAAAAACGTGAATTGACATTCCCACAATTCTTTGTGACACTTCACATTTGATTAATTTTCGTTGAAATAACTCAGTTTCTTCTTAGTTTTTTTCTAATCAGTTACGTTCATGAGGGTTTTATGTTGTATCTAATGTTGTTAAATTAATATTTATTGCATTTTTTTTAATTTCATGCATGTTACAATGATGGTGTTTAGTGTTTGTGTGAATGACACTGTGCACCTTCTATAAATTAGTATTGCCCTTCTCAGCTTGTGGAAAAGCTGCTTGTGATAAACTTTGATTCATCATGTGACTCTCATCACCACTGTGTTTGTCAGTGTATTACAAAGATACAAAACAGATATTAGTACTTCAATAGGTTGGTCAATTAACATAATATCAGTTAATGAAATATGTTTTTTTTACCGTAAATTTAATGGAATTTTTTTAGGGTATGTAAAATAAATTTAAGTTTATATTACAATATAAACCTTTAAATTATATGGTTTTGAACTGTAAAATAGACAGTAAACTAAGACACCGTATTTTTTACGGTAAAGTTCTGGCAACCACAGCTGCTGGTTTTTTATGGTAATATTCTGGCAACCACAGCTGCCAGTTTTTTACAGTAAATTCTAACATCCACAGCTGCTGTTTTTTTACGGTAATATTCTGGCAACCACAGCTGCTGTTTTTTTACAGTAAATTCTGACAACCAAAGCTGCTGTTTTTTTTTACAGTAAGTTCTGGCAACCACAGCTGCTGTTTTTTTACGGTAATATTCTGGCAACCACAGCTGCCAGTTTTTTTACAGTAAATTCTAACATCCACAGTTGCTGGTTTTTTACAGTAAGTTCTGGCAACCACAGCTGCTGTTTTTTTACGGTAATATTCTGGCAACCACAGCTGCTGGTTTTTTACAGTAAGTTCTGGCAACCACAGCTGCTGTTTTTTTTGGTAATATTCTGGCAACCACAGCTGCTGTTTTTTTATGTAAATTCTGGCAACCACAGCTACTGGTTTTTTATGTAAATTCTGGCAACCACAGCTGCCAGATTTTTTTTTTTACAGTGTATGCTTACTGAGGCCTGCATTTATTTAATCAAAAATACAGTACAAACAGTTATATAGTGAAATATTATTACCATTTAAAATAACTTTTATCTATTTAAATATATTTTAAAATTTAATTTATTCCTGTGATAGCAAAGCTGAATTTTCAGCATCATTACTCCAGTCTTTAGTATCACACAATCCTTCAGAAATCATTCTAATGCTAATTTGGTTTTCAAGAAACATTGCCTATGTTGAAAAGATGAATATATTTGTGGAAACCGTGATACATTTTTGCTCCTATAAGATTCTATTTGATGAATAGAAACTTCAAAAGAACAGCATTTATTTAAAATAGAAATCATTTGTAACATTATAAATGTCTTTACTGTCACTTTTGATCAATTGAATGCATCCTTGCTGAATAAAATTATTAATTTCTTTAAATAAAAAATATAAATTTTACTGACCCCAATCTTTTGGTAGTGTACAGTCCAAGAAAAGCTGACATGACAAAAACTTACAACTTATGAGCTTTTAGAGTAAAATGTTTTTTACATTTTTTTATTTATTATTATTATATATATTTTTTAATATTCGTCCTATAGGCTACCCATTGGTAACAATCAACTTTATTACTACATTTTATTCAAAGAAAAAAAAAAATACTGAGCGCTGCTTACGAAAAATTTGTGGTGAAACAAGGATATTCCAAAGGATATTCACAGTATGATCCAGTCCCTCCAGGATTTCGCGATTTTGCAGTTAGTCAACTCGGACCAATAACAGACAACGCGACAGGAGTTCAGAGCAGCGGGCCTATCTCGATCACATGACACCATTTCTACACAGCGCTGGGAAGAAAGCGCTTGTTTTCACCGCAGAATTAATAACATCACTGTGAAATCTTGTGAGAAGCACTCACGTTCGTCGCAGAATTCTCTGTTAAACCACAGATATCAGATCAAACAGTGCCGACGTGGAGACTTTGATCTGATATCTGTGGTTTAACAGAGAATTCTGCGACGAACGGGAGTGCTTCTCACGAGATTTCACAGTGATGTTATTAATTCTGGGGTGAAAACAAGCGCTTTCTTCCCAGCGCTGTGTAATCTGGAGACCATGAGAAACATTGTGCCACTAACACTAACAGAAATAACTTGTGGCAGAAATGGTCTAATGTTTTCGAGTGCTTTCACACAACTTTTCCCAGGACTTCAAAGCTTTAAATATTGCCCAATTTAAATGTTATTTTTAATGTGATGTCCAAAACATTATTTCTTCATCCTTCATAGTTTGTCCCCATTTGTAAAACTAAAAGTTTCAAAATGTAGGAAAGCAAACACTTATTTAGACATAAAAAAGACAATAAACTATCACTGTAGTAGATGCTGAAGAGGAGCACGTATTGGCTTATTAGCCATTTCCACACCCTAGTATATATTTTTAATATTTATTAATAATAAATAAAGTTAATATTATCTGCATCTCAGCTCAAGTTCAGTGCTTTTCTGTCAGCCCTCACAGCGCTCCCAAATCAGGAGCTGGTGCCACCTTAGAACTTAAAGGGTTAGTTCACCCAAAATTGAAAATTCTGTCATTAATTGCTCACCCTCATGTCAATCCAAACCTGTAAGACCTTTGTTCATCTTCAGAACACAAATTAAGATATTTTTGATGAAATCCGATGGCTCAGTGAGACCTCCATTGACAGCAAGTTAATTTACACTTTCAGTGCCCAGAAAGCTACTAAAGACATATTTAAAACAGTTCATGTGACTACAGTGGTTCAACCTTAATGTTATGAAGTGACGAGAATACTTATTGTGCGCCAAAAAAACAAAATAAAGACTTTATTCAACAATGTCTAGTGATGGGTGATTTTCAAAACACTGCTTCATGAAGCTTCAAAGCTTTACGAATCTTTTATTTCGAATCAGTGGCCAGGAGCGTGTATCAAACTGCCAAAGTCACGTGATTTCAGTAAATGAGGCTTACTTATGTCATAAGTGTTTCAAAACATTTAGAAATTTCAATGGTTCACCACTGGGGGGCGATGATCTCTGTGAACCCATGAATCAAGTCTATAGGTTTTACCTGATCTCTGATCAGTTTTATACATTTGTAGACATTTTAATTAGATATTAGTGGGCCTATAATTAAAAAGAATAATAGTAGTTAATAATCTTTTATTGGCTCAGCTAAACAGGCCAATAAGAGACTATTAACTACTATTATTCTTTTGTTTACAGAAATCACGTGACTTTGGCAGTTTGATACATGCTCCAAACCAGATTCGAAACAAAAGATTCGTAAAGCTTCAAAGCTTCATGAAGCAGTGTTTTGAAATCGCACGTCACTAGATATTGTTGAATAAAGTTGTTATTTTGTTTTTTTGCCGCACAAAAAGTATTCTCGTCGCTTCATAACATTAAGGTTTTAAATACATCTTAGTACCTTTCTGGGTATTTGAAAATAAATTAACTTGCTGTCAATGGAGGCCTCAATGAGCCATCAGATTTTATCCAAAATATCTTAATTTGTGTTCCAAAGATGAACAAAGGTCTTACTGGTGTGGAACGACATGAGGGTGAGTAATTAATTAATTTTTGGGTGAACTAACCCTTTAAAGGCACCGGTGCTACTGCCCACAGATGTTAGTCCGGAGCCCTGCAATGGTTCTCGAGGTCAGAAAAGTAATAAAAATTTCAAAAGAATGTTGTCTGTTGTATATTTTCACTGCAAAACAACAAGAAATGCTGTAAATATTGCCGCAAATTTTGTCATTTTAGGCAGCAAAAATCAGAAAAAAGTCCTGCGAAATCCTGAAAGGACTGTAATTTTACACCATGTAGATGTGTAAAATGGTTTCAAATTAAAGGTATCCTAAAGTGCAACAATAAATCATGCACTTAAAGTTGACTCTTAATTGTCTTTATTCATCATCACTCTTCATTAATATTCATACAGAAGCCCACTAACATTCATATAGCTAACAAAATAAGCTAAGCTATACATTTTTAAGCTATTAATTTTTGTGATCTTATGAATGTTTCACAATGGTTTAATAATGTCTATGGCCTGAATTACAATGGCACTTCAGTGAGACACCGTCACATGAGAGACAGAAGGAGACAAACAAAACAGAAGAAAAGACGCTGATGCCAGTAGTCTCCATTTTTATTGCGCTCCAAAATGGAAATAAAGATATAAATGACTTCCCCTTCCTGTCCTCTGACTCTTGGTCATGTTGTTTCAAATTAAACTTTTACAACCAAGTCCCCATTGCCATTTAAAACCCAATTTGTGAGAGGCCTGAAAAGAGAAGTCCGCTATTAGTTACAAGTGACGTCAAACTGTCCATGAAACTCTAGAATGACGTTAATTGGGTAAAATGGAAGACTCACCTAAACTGAGCTTATCTTTTACGGCCCAGCAGATGCAGTAGTGTTGTAGAAGCTGTTGGAGAAGTTCCTTTTCGTCTAAGAACTCCAGGCGTTCAATTCTGTGATTGTAAAACAAAAGAAAGTCATTGTAGAGATTCTGATCTCAATCCTTCCTGGTACAGGTTGTCGAGTTATAAATATACACTTGATTACAACTGTACATTAGTGTTGGCTTTTGTACCTAGCTACATCTTCCTGAGGAAGCATGCTGTAGACCATCATCATGTCCAGCGCATTTACACTTTCCCAGCCTGCTGACAGAAAGCGTTCTTTCTGTGGAAACACACATTCTTGTTACTAAAACTAAAAATAGTTCTGTTTTCATTTCTTGAAATAAATGTTAGCTGAAATAAAATCAAATATTTAAAAAGAATCAGCTAATTGCCAAGGCAACATTTGTTATTTAGCTTAATTTGACGAAGCAAAATAACTGAAAATAAAATATAAAACAAAATTAAGCTAATTGCCAATGCAACATTTTTCATTAAGTTTAAAGGGGTAGTTCACCCAAAAATGAAAATTCTGTCATTAATTACTCACCCTCATGTCGTTCCACACCTGCAAGACTTTCGTTCATCTTCGGAACACAAATGAAGAACTTTTTAATAAAATCCGATCTTATGGGCAGTTTTGTTTTTTTCATAATTTTGCCTGGGTTAATGCCAACTGTATAAATTTTGGCACAGGTATGTATTTTTATTGGAATTTTACTATTTCATCCCCATTTCCTTTAAAAAAAAAATCTATTTTGCACTAGGTACACAAAACAGTTCCACTCAGGACCTTTTGGACAAAAATGTCCCCATTGAAACCCATTAAACAGTCATTTTTAATCCCAGGGCCATTTAACTATAAAATTTTACTATTTTTTACCCGATGGTGCCATTTTCTCAGGTTCGGCCTATCAAGCAAATAAGCTTCAAATTTTATCAGTTTTTTTTTTTACGGATATTTTTGTCCTGTATGGACCTATGTGTAACTTTTTTTAATTGACGCACAAGGGTTAATTCATGCTTTTATTCACATATAAACATTTGATCAGCGAACATACACAGAAGCTCAACCGAACATGCTTGATGCGCGAGAACAAACCACTTACGGAAGCTCAAAAATCCAGCGTAACACGAGAATGAACCTCATTTTGTTCTAGCACACGTCAAGCAAACATGCTTGAGCTTCCATTTACCACTACTGATGTGTGAGTTGATGAATATTTATATGTGAATATAGGCCTAAAGTCAATCTGTTCATCTGATAAAGCGATCGTGTCTCTTCAGAAAATTTAGACTAAACCGCTCAATTCATATGTATTAGTTTATGAACTTCTTGAAGCATCAAAGTGTCAGTTGCATAGACTGTCAATGGAGGGACAGAATTCTCTCAGATTTTATTAAAAAAGATCTTCATTTGTGTTCCGAAGATGAACGAAAGTCTTCCGACATGAGGGTGAGTAATTAATGACAGAATTTTCATTTTTGGGTGAACTAACCCCTTAACTTGAAGTACTAAACAAGTGAAATAAAAAATAAAAATAAAAACTATAGACATTAAACAAACAAAAAATTAAAAATTAAAAAAAAAAAAAACGAAATTACTAAAGGTTTAAAATTAAAAATATAAATTCTATTTTAATGAAACTAAAATAACACTGACACATTGAAAACACTAATGTATTTTTCATTCCAAGTTCAAATTTCAAGCCATCCTGTGCAGATATTCGGAGGTGTCTACAGAAGGTCATCGCGGTGTTAACCTTGAGAGACTTGCACTGATACTGCTTTTGTGAGACTGAAGTGCTGGGGGTGGCAGCAATAAACAATGACTTGAGCTTAACTGCGCTGTTTTCCTGAGTCTTGATGACCCATTGTATGTTGAGCAGGAAAACAACTTTGAATTCCAAGTACAACCCAGTGTAATGTTTTGATTGTACATAGCAAGACACCGTTTTACTGTATGAAGAAGAACAATCAACAATCATACAGTCTGACAGCTCCTGCTGTACAAAATCTTTGAATTGCATTATGAATAAAGAGCTAGAATGTCAATGCCAGTCCTAAAATGTGAGTGTGTCATACTTGAGAGTCCAAAGACTGACACAGATCCACCCCAGCCAGATTGCACTGCCGTCTCTGCAGATTCTCAATCATGATGTGCCCAAAGCGATCATTCATGTTCACCTAAAAAGATTTGGACAGTTAGCAAGGCAGACAGGAAGAGCTTACAATTTTTACATTTACATGCTTTTCTGTAGCTCAAACAGTAGAGTATGGCGCTAGCAATGACAGGGTCATAAGTTTGATTCCCAAAGTAAGAATTGATCAAATGAAAATGTATACATTGAATGCAATGTAAGTCACTTTGGATAAAAACGTCTGGATAAATGTCTTAAACTGTGCTTACATTGTGCTCACAATAAAGCAATCTGAGATCACAGTATGAATTCAAACATTTCTCATTAAATTTTTAAAGAATTTTAAAGACATTTTTTAAGACATTTTTAAAACCAAGTAAAGAAAATGTAAGAAATGAATATGTCAATATGTTCTCTAAATGTAAATGTCTAGGGACAAACACAATTAGTTGTATTAGCAACACTTCACAGTTTGGAAATACAACTAGCAACAGATATCAATTATTTTTTAATTCATTTTACAAAAAAAGTATGCCTCTGCTCTCGGCCACTAGAATATGGAAATATCTTTTAGTGTATCTTCTGATCACACCTCAAAAAAGTGATGTTCTTCTTCACTATCTTTGTCTTGTTTTCCAGTGCAAATGTCTAACATTCTTAAATCAAGATACATTTACTGGAGATACAAAATGACAATATATGAAGTCTTGTTTTTGTGAAATTGATCAAAATTAAGTGAGTTTATGATTAAAACAAGAACAAATATCTGCCAGTGGGTTCAGAAAAATTAACTTAATCTAAATGGAAGTTTTCATACCTCATTGACAGATATTTCTTCATGTTTTAAGCATAAACTCACCTAATTTTGTTCAGAATTTCAAGACTTTAGTTTACATTAGCATCTCAAGTAAATGTATCTTGATTTAAAGATGTTTAGATAATTATATTGGAAAACAGGACAAACATTTTTGGCAATGCATGCATAAAATTTAATGCCACGACTTTATGAATTTCTGCTCTAATTTAAGACCTTTTAAGGCCTTAATTAAGACTTTTTAAGACCTGCAGACACCATCAAATGATCTGAACATTTTTAATTTTCAAAAACTAAACATGAGAATTGTAATAATGATGCAGATTATGATATTAACTCACCTGTTCGTAATTAATGAACATGGCCGTAGGGAAGGTGTCTGCAACCCAGTGCACCAGTTTGGAGGACTGCTCAGGGGTCATGTACACCAGTACACATTCAGACAGAAACAGAGTGGGCAACCTGGGTGGATAGAAGCAGGAATACTGGGATAAAGGAATGTTAAGCATAATCCTTCAGCTCATATCAATGGTGGGGAAGTGTTTCTTTACAACACCCATCCTATGATTAAGCTTCCTCTAGATAAAGGCTAAATTTAACTGTGAATTATGGGTAACAATTCGATAACATTAAAGAATTACCATAAACTAACAATGAACAACAGTACTTTTACAGCATTTATTAATCAAGGATAATCTTACTGTCTAAATACTTAAGGTTGCAAGTTGTATTAATTAACATTAATGGATTATGAACAATCATTAACTAAAATGAAAAATAGAATATTTATAAATTAACATTACCTACACTACCATTTAAAAGTTTGGGGTCAGTAAGTTTTTTTTTTTTTTGAAAGAAATGAATACATTTATTAAGCAAAGATGCATTAAATTGATCAAAAGTGACATTAAAGTTATTTATAATGTGCTTCTCAAACGGAAGGCTGCATCCTAGTGAGGCTGTGTCCTTCCTAGTCCAGTCCTTTGCTAGAAAGAGCTTTCAATTCATGCAATGCAGTGAATGCCAACCATTTATGGTCTCCCAATGGCTTATATTGGCAGTTTAATGTTAAGCCTTCATCTTCATCTCATTTTCCATCAGTTCTTCACTGTGAATTGGAATGTTTGCAAAAGATTGTGAGTGATTGATTGACGCGAAGGATACACTTGATACATCCTTCAAAATGAGCTGAATGAAGGTCGAGAAGCGAAGGCTGCCTTCCAAGGTTCCTTCAAACTGAGATGGCCTTTGGCGGTGCTTGATGGCGTGGCAGCCAAGATATGCACCCTTACCCGATTGAGAAGCACCCGTAATGTTACAAAAGATTTATTTTACAAATAAATGCTGTTCTTTTGAACATTCTATTCAAAAGAATTCTATTCTGCTGTACACAAAGGAAGATATGTGGAAGAATGTTTGTAACCAAGCAGATCTCGCCCCCCATTGACTATCATAGTAGGAAAAAAAAATACTATGGCAATCAATGGGGGGGCGAGATCTGCTTGGTTACAAACATTCTTTCAAATATCTTCCTTTGTGTACAGCAGAACAAATAAATTTATACAGGTTTGGAACAACTTGAGGGGGAATAAATGAGGACAGAATTTTCATTTTTGGGTGAACTATCCCTTTAAAATGTTCTCTTTTGGAATCAGATTCAAAACAGGCTCCATTTTTTTTTCTTGAGAACATCACAATTTAATCAACTGCATTAAACAAGAAGTTTGTTCCTGGAAGCTGAATCATTAAGGTAATATCTGAAAAGTACAAAGCAGGAAATCACGTTTTTAAGAGTGGTTCACATGCTATGACAATAGATTTTCCAGACTTTTTTTTTTCATTTAGCAAATGAGACACTGATGGGATTTGCAGGCAAGATGGTAAACGTCAAGACGCCACATTAGGGTGGACTGAACAGGAAGTTGCACAAAAAAAAAAGAGAAACAAAACAAAAAAAACTCAAGGTGAGAGACCTTGGAAATGATGCCATTGATGTCATACACCTTCTAGAACGGTAGCTTCCTTCGGGTCTCATCAGTTCACATCAAAGAAAACATGTACTTTTTGACGCATCTAAGGAAACTCTAAATGCTCCCAAGTGTACTATTGTCGTCAGGGGCATCAACAGAGATGCACGAAAACAAAACAACAGATGCGTGCAAATCCTATTGGGAGGCCAAGCAGGATGGATCAACCCTATGTAGGATGCACAGAATTGTGAGGTTAACTTTCTAGCAAGTCAAATTATATCTCAAAAACCTATTGTTTTGATACACAACGTTCAACCAACTGTTAATTTTAGTCATAACATTATACAACTCACATGTGACTGAGGCATATGTGTGAACCTTTCAGAAAGACAAATCTGTCACAATAAAGATAAGAGAGGCTGTTGTAACTGGCATTACTATATAAGGTCCTTTGATAACCATGTTGATAAAATGTCACAAAAATGCAGTGTAATAGTAAAACTGAAAAAAATAATGTATTTATATTTAACTCAGTCAAGGCTGTGACGTCACAGTACGTACTCTGGATTTATCTGGAACTTTTTTAGTTTGTCCTCTAAAGTTGGGAGGTCTCTTAGATCAGCAGCAATAATACAATATCTGTCCGAGTCAAGGCTATGACTATCTGTCAAAAAGAGTTGAACAGACGAGAGGTTACAGTGAAAAAGGTCACTACACAACAGCAAAAGTAAAATGCTCTATAACATTATAATTCAATTTCAATACCCAGAAGGAGTGAATCAGTGGAGTGGGTCTCAATCAAAGGTTTTGATAGTGGAGGTTTTGTCCTGTAAAAGATTTATGTTTTATGGAAAACAGAATGTTATCTCAGTGATCATTATCAGATATCTCAGTGATCATTGTCAGTTCAGATTTCTATCATCAAAGTCATTCATATTTTATCATCAAACATCATGCAGAAAGTCCATATAAAAATTCAAGTTTGAAACTATTCTGCAGATATATATATACATATAGCATTCCTTTGTATTATATTGTACAGTAGTCTCAAAATATACAAAAAAGACATATATTACTCAAACAATTTAGACACTTTTTGTTTGAACTTGAGGGAACAGATTTTATACAACACCAGTTAGTTACAGGCAACTGCAAAAAAGGTTGTGAGAAAAGGTCTAGTATCATTTGTTTGCGGATGACACTTTGGTATTTTGTTATCTAATGCAACAAGGGTTGGGATTGTATTGTATTACGTAATTCCCTCTGAACACAGCTTGTGTATTTATATTCTATATGTCACTAACACACACACACTTAAAACGGCACTTTACACAAACACAAAAATCTTCCTCTTCGTTGCATTTCATCTCTGATCTAGCTTGTTTCCTAGACTAGTTTTCTTATAAACCTGGTATTGTACACTATGAATAAATGTTGTCTCTGACAAATTGCTTATGTTTCTCTATTGAAGTGGCTCCCAAACTTTTTCTGCCGGGCCTCCTAGAGGAAAATATTTTCAAGCCCCTCCCACCTACATGTACCCACATAAAGACTCTCAGAAGCTAATATATTGAGGACCACCACACTGTGGTATCTGTTCTGTTGTACTGGTGAATCCGAGGGCTGGGCAAGATATGCCTCATCATATTTCTTGTCTTTAAAACTCGTCTACATCGGACACAACGTTTGTTGTGTCGCTCTTCAACAGCTTGATGAGGCTGCCTGCACTGGATAGGAGCGAACATTACAAATCAATTTGTTTCTTGTGTCAGAAGTTGCGCGAGCACTCGGAGTATGTCAGAAATGGAACACGGCATCCAGTTTACTGTGGGGAATTTGTTGTGTCGTGTCGCTTCCAGTGTAGACAGCATCACTGATTACAATGGGTTCTATTTGTTTTAGACACTTTTTTGTTATTTTATTATTTTAGACACTCATGATACGATTCATCATTGTTAGATTCATTGTCTGCTTCACGTTTACTAGTGATGGGCGGTTTCGAAACACTGCTTCATGAAGCTTCAAAACATTTTCGAAATTTTTGTTTCGAATCAGTGGTTCGGAGCGTGTTTCAAACTGCCAAAGTCACGTGATTTCACTAAACGAGGCTTCGTTACGTCATAACTGTTTTGATACTTTTCAAAATGTCAGTGGTTCACCACTGGGGGGCGATCTCTGTGAACCCATGAATCATACAGATTCACTGAGATCGCTCCCCAGCGGCGAATCATTGAACAAGTGTCTACCTGAGTATCAAGTGTCAAAGTGTCTATTACCTGATCTCTGACTAGTTTTATAAATTTGTATACATTTTAATGAGGTATTTGTATATTTAAAAGGAATAATAGTAGTTAATAGTCTCTGTTTAACTGACCCATCCACTTTGAAAAGCTTCGTTTCTCTCATCACTAACGTTTACCTGGCACTGGCAGTCGTTTCACAAACTTGTCCATGCTTAAAGGATTAGTCCACTTTTAAATACACTTTTCCTGATAAATTTACTCACCCCCATGTCATCCAAGATGTTCATGTCTTTCTTTCGTCAGTCGAAAAGAAATGAAGGTTTTTGAGGATACCAGATGAGTAAAAAGGGTCTTATCTAGCGAAACGATCGGTCATTTTCGAAAAAAATACAACCGTTTATGCTTTATAAACAAAATATCGCCTTGAACGTACTTTCCGCTTACGCATTCTTCATAACGCTTACGCTGAATGTCCTACGCCGTCCCTATTCTACTTACGGAAAAAAACGAAACTGGCGCCGCGTTCGTTCCGTAAGTAGAATAGGGAAGGCGTAGGACATTCAGCGTAAGCGTTATGAAGAATGCGGAAGCGGAAAGTACGTTCAAGGCGATATTTTGTTTATAAAGCATAAATGGTTGTATTTTTTTCGAAAATGACCGATCGTTTCGCTAGATAAGACCCTTATTACTCATCTGGTATCGTTTAAAGCCCTTGAAGCTGCACTGAAACTATAATTTTGACCTTCAACCTGTTGGTAGCCATTGAAATCCACTATAAGGAGAATAATCCTGGAATGTTTTCCTCAAAAACCTTCATTTCTTTTCGACTGACAAAAGAAAGACATGAACATCATGGATGACATGGGGGTGAGTAAATTTATCAGGAAAAGTGTATTTAAAAGTGGACTAATCCTTGTATGACCCTGATTTTTTTTTGCATAACAACAATCCGCTCACTGTACAGTATTAGCCTTTATCAGTCAAATCAGTTTTAAAACACCGGCCGCGCCCCCCAGATTGAGAACAACTTCTCTATTGTAATTCACTTCGGCCAAGAGACGGTTAAATGTGTATGTTGCACAGCTGTACCTACAGCAGTTTCCACTGACTTTGGTTATGTAGCACTAATCTATGGAAGTTTCTGTCCTACCAAAATTCAAATGAAAAATCAAATACTTAAATTGATTAAATAATAAATCAAACTCTCAAAACAGCTGCTCGAGATAAATCAAATGCTCAAATTATCAAAAAATAAATCAAACTCTCAAAATAGCTGCTCAAATGAGAAATCAAATGCTCAAATGCAATTTCATTTTCCCATTCAGGGAAGCATGAACTGTTCCAAAAATAAAATTAAAAATAATTTGTATTTGATATTTAATTTTCATTGTCAATCCAGTATAAACCTGTCATGATTAAATCTATAATTCAATGCTCAAATTGATAAAACAAATGCTCAAATGATAAATCAAATGCTCAAACCGACATCGCAAACATCAAATCAAATGCTCAAACGGACACTGCAAATGATAAATCAAATTCAAATAAGACATGTCAATCAAGTGGCGTGTGTGCAGAGTTTTGAGGCGGAATTGGAGACTTTCTTGCAGTTTGGGTGACTGCCACACTTCAGTAACAAATATGATTCTGTAAATCATAATAATGAGAAACTTTCTTGTAATTATGATATTTTCTCATAATAATGAATTAGTTTCTCATAATAAAAATGAGAAACTTTCTCGTAAGCATGCGGACCAGAAGGGAGTGGCACGCTAGCGACATCCGCACAGCAAGCATGGCACGTTCTGCAAAACAGTAAACCCTAACTCTCAAAATACTTAATTCGTTTGAGTAGGACAAACTTAAATTGAATAAATTAGTTCAGTTTAATTAACTGTTATGAGTATTTAGAACTCTCTTTTTCTTTCGAGTTCACAGCACTGACATATTTCAAGTAAACTGAACTATTTAATCATTTTGAGTTGTATGAACTAATTTCTTTTAATTTAGACTAACTTAAGTTTAACTGAAACTGGGATGGGATTTCTATTTCCCAGCATGCTTTGCCCATGGCACTCGAAAGGGAGAGTAAATGCTAAAATTAAGTGTTATATAATGTTTTTTTTGTCCAAGATTAATGGCAAGGGAGATTTAGTAGTGATTAATGTTTTGTTATGCTAATTTAAAAGAGCTTCTGTTAATGTGGGTTTTTGGAGAGTTACCATCATGGTGACAGTGGCGCATGTTGCTTGGTTTGAGAGCAGGTAGGTTACATGTTTTAAGTTGCTGTACTCATTCAGTAAGTGTTATGCCATGCTATTGTTAACATGTTAGCAAACTAGCAAGTTAGCATTTTTTGAATTTTCTTATTAGGGTTAACAGTGAAGTAAATAACTCATTTGATTTGCAAGAATTCAAAATGAAAGTTAATTAGCAAAAGGTTTTATGTTAATTGCTATCAAAATGTATGAGTTGGCTAACTCAGTACTTCAAGTTAGGAGTAATTAACAAGCATGAGTACTACAAACTCAATTATTAGGGATTTCAGTGTAGTTTTTTTTTTTACTCAAGTGTGGCAGTTACCCAAAATGCACACAAGAAAGTCTCCTCTTCCGCCTCAAAACTCCGCCCACACGCCACTTGATTGACACGCCTCATTTGAATTTGATTTATCATTTGCAGTGTCTGTTTGAGCATTTGATTTATCATTTGAGCATTTGTTTTATCATTTGAGCAATTAATTATAGATTTAATTATGACAGGTTTATACTGAATTGATAATGAAAATTAAAAATCAAATACAAATTATTTTTAATTCTATTTTTGGTACAGTTCATTCTCCCCTGAATGAGAAAATGAAATTGCATTTGAGCATTTGATTTCTCACTGAGCAGCCATTTTGAGAGTTTGATTTATTATTTGATAATTTGAGCATTTGATATTTCATTTAAATTTTGGTAGGAAAAAACTTTTATACTAATCACCCATATCTAATCACCCATGACAAAACATCCTCCACACAAGTATAATTCATTTGCATAACAGGTATTGAACAGTATTAATTCAGGTGGGATACTTTAAAATGATAAAGAGCACCAAAGGACCGATAAATTTTAAACATAAAAGATGACAGATATACGACCAACCATTGGTTTAGGAGGGTGGACATTGCTAGACAGAGCACTCCTAAACTACTCATTTAAGTCACTGTCTCCCTCTACAGGAATATGACTAAAACAACATGCTAAGCATACAAAATCATTCATGTTAATGTCAAAACGTAAATTATTGAAAAATAACAAGCAATAATAATATTATAAAAGTAACAACACCTTACTTGATGTGGTGTATTTTTCTGGCAACTATCGTTGGGAAGTCAACTTCAAAGAACTTTTTTGGCATAATGTTTTCATCCTAAGAATTAAGAAAAATACATATTAAAAAAAGACATATGAGTCTGTTAAGGACACATCTTATTCCTTATATAATATATAAATAACTATTATTATTATTATTGGATCTCAAAATAGTTTAAAAAAAAACCTTTAATCTCCAAAAAGTGGTATCCAGTCCTGCCCCAAAATTCACCACCTGGCACTCACATTGTGTCTTCTCGAGAAAAGCATCAAGAAGGAGATTCACCCCTTTGACACGACCATAATAACCTACAGCACAATAATAATAATAGAGAATTAATATTAAAGGCAGCTTTACACATTGACCAGCAGGTGGAGATATTTAAACAATCTTACCTCTGTTTATCTCAGGTGCTTTACGTTCACCTATTTGCCTCACAAAATACTGGGCGTAGAGGTCAGTCCAGTAACCTTTACTGGTGGCAAACCTATAAAACAGAATAAAAACCATACGGTTACATTAAATAAAATAGTTATTATTACACAAAAATGGTATATGCCATGTATTACTACAGCACTGTTCCTGGCTTAATATGTTAATAACGAAAGAATATTATATACGTTATTAGATAAAAAGTTATCATGTCTGCAACATTCTGCACAACCACGACTGTAGTATAATGTTTTGCCTATTTGGTGATACTATGGATGCTCAATAACACTGTGGTAGAATGTCATGAGGGAAGCACGGCATTTAGAAACATGCGACAATCATGTTTAATCATTTTATTTGGGATAACAGTGTTTGCTACCTTTTGCATATCGATGCATCGTCGCAAGTTGCTCTGACCGCTTCGTCAGCAGTGTCAGAATATGTAAATGTCTGTTTGGATGCCATGAACACTTACAGATTTGAAGCAACGTAAGAATTATTGCTAAACACTGCGTTAAATACACATAAATACATATGAACGCAAATGCTAAATGTTAGCTAAACTGAACGGGTTTCGAAAAACTCAACAGCCTGATTCAATACTTCAAGATTATCAACAGATACTTTAAATATTTTTCAAGCACATTTATTTGAAACAAGCATATTGGTTTTCACAGCGGTATAACACAAACAGAACTGCACCAAGCGCTCCGGTTGACAATCACATGTTTACATCTATTTCCGCTGACGGATCTTTCCCATAATACATCTCGAGGTGAGTTTACTGCGCATGACAGTAAATTTAATTCACATTTATGTGTAACATTTACATTGGTTGGTGTTCAGATGTTTGATGATTCTGCAAATTGCATTGATTAGTCCTTTTATAAATACCGTTTTTTATTATTGCTCACAACGATTTTACACCCCTGCATCACTCACCTCAATGATAACGGGAAAATGTCCCGTTACATACAGATTTATAAATATTAGACGTCAAGGATCTGAGGGTTTTAAAAACGCGTATGACTGAAATCTGTCATTTATAAGCCGAATAAGAGGAAAAAACGCAAAATTAGAAAATGAAAGTTGTGGATTGGATTGGGTCAGCAGCAGTCAAGCCTTATGAGTGAAAGTTATAAATAGAAAGAGAGAGAGAGAGAGATTTTATTTGCATGATTTTCAGCTTTTGCAATATTGCCAAAGCATATATGCTTTGTATATATACAGTACTTCAAGTATTAAAATAGACAATACATAAAATAAAGGAAAGGGACATGACAAAAATATAAAAATATAACTAAACTAAAAGTATAATATAATTATTAATGCTGTAAAGAGAAACGCACTGATGTAAAATTCCTACAGTCCTTTCAGGGAGTGTATGGTCATCCCAGTAGGGAATATGAGTGGACACTGAACTCTACGTAGTCATCTAGGCTGCGTGTCAAAACATTTAGAGCTGCCTACACAGACAGCATTTTTGGGCATAATAGACGTCTTAAATGCTGTCTATGTAGTCAGCGCAGTAGGATTGGAGACAGCCCCTGTGTCCACAATAATGCCATCATGATCAGCCTGGAGCAGCGCTGATCTGAGCAGTGAAACACACACACAGAACCCGACACGGATGGAGTGATCAGCCCGCTGCCATGCACTTCCACTCTCTCCCGTAGATGTCACGGGCTGGCATACGTGGAAACTCCACTCACTCCCGCTTTTGAGAACAGTTGCAACACGGAATGACATGAAACGAGCACCGCTACTCACCGGAGCTAACTTTTTTCCACTCTACTGTTTTTTTCTCTCCCGTTCGGCTAGTTTTCTAGCTGCTTGAGCTAACCGTACACCGGGCTGTTTTAATGAAATTATCCACACGACTTCACATCGTGCTCAAGGATCTTTCGGCTCATGAGGCATCGACGAACACACTCTCCACGTCTTAAAAACTGGGGTTTGAGGCCGACGCCACTAAAATGAAGAAACAGTTTAATCGGATGAAACAGCTCGCCAATCAAACAGTTGGCAGGCGAGTACAGATTTAAAGTTTTTATCTGGTTTTGCCATCTCGTGGATGGGCACGGACAGCTCTGTCATGGTTTCATATGTTGTTGTTATGTTGTGTTGTCAAGGCGGTAGCCGAATTAACCAGCTGCCTAAAACAAATCTTTTCGATTTACCTCAGAGTAATTAGTTTAACACTAAACTTTTTATATTATGTACTCAGATTACGCAGTTGTTTGACCACAGAGTCAACTTTTTAGATGTTACTTTTGGCACTTAACTGTTAGTAGGATTCGTCGCGGCCTCGTTACTGTTTATTTAATACTACATCTTAATGGGACAATATTGCTAGATAAAGTATCTGATAAGCTACTGAAGATTAGATATGTCTGATTCGTGAACGAATCATTCTTTTGATTCGGATCTTTACAATGAATTGGTCGGATCTGCTAAAAAAAAAAAACGGTCTGTACAATTCGTTCACAATTCGATTCACTCATGAAGAGCGGTTCTTAGTTCTAGAACTCAGAATATTTTATAATATTCATTATAAAATAATGAATATTATAAAATAATGTTATTTGCTGCAACAAACAGAACACCTACAATTAGAGAGCATATACAGATATAGAAAACAGCCTTGCTGAGCATGAGACTTCTTTAAAAATTAAAAAAAAAATCAAATATCTGATCGAGAACCAAACTTTTGATTGGTAGTGTAATGCAAATTTTTACACTAAAATTTATTTATTTTTTTAACTTACGTTTCTCATTAACAACTTTTGTATGCACAGAGCCATTTGCAAACAACACAAACACATTAAAGCCAGTCATTAACGACTGCATTGTAAATACAAACGTTTTATATATGTGGTAAAAGAGATTTAGCTGGAATTCTCATCTCTTCCTAAATTTATATGATGTAAGATAAAGTATCTGATAAAACTACTGAAGATTAGATGTGTCTGATTCGTGAATGAATCAATTTATTGAGTCGGATCTGTTAAAAAACCGGTCTGAACAATTCGTTCACGAATCGAGTGAACGATTCACTCATGAATCAGACAGAGTGGTTCTTTGTTCTAGAACTCATTCACTACAAATTACATTTAGGTTCTAAAAGACTGTTTTTATGAGCTGTGCTGAACAACTGTGTGTTTATTGTAAAAAATACAATAAACGCCTATTAATAATAAAACTTAATATGCCTATGATATGAATAATGTAATAAACCGCAATATGCGACTACATATTTCTTTATCGGAACATGTACCATGTAGGGGATGTCATGACGTGATATAATTGTTAAATTATTTCTTGAACCAGTAATAAGGACCGATCCATGACAAATAAATCTGACTTCCAAATTAATACCCGGAATATGTTGCTTGTTCATGGGTGTATTCAGAACACCCAGGCTCTTTTGGAAAATTAGGTTTTTGGGTGTTATGCGTGCCTATTGTATTTTCTAATTTTGGTTTGTCATCTAGCAAAGTCCTTTTGAGCTCATACTTTGTATCCTACATTGAAATGGTATGCGCTTGGTCATCACTTCTGACTCCTCTGACTATTGATAAAGCCTCATACTGCATTCTTCATTCTGCTGCTTTAGGGTAAATAGGCCAGATTCTCAACATGTTGGACAGATGACGATCACAGTTCTTTCAAGAAGGGTGTTACGGCTGTAAATCCTTTTTTCTCAAGCTGAACAATAGTTTGTTTACTTCAAGCACTTAAAGTCACCATGTAATCAAAATGAACAATTCTTATTTTTTTATGGAGTATTGCACTATTTATGATCAATTATTTACCTGTGCACATCATTATTTTTTTAAATTCATGTGCCTCTTCTTTTCTTTGATGACGTGTTTACTGGCACAAGGGTGGGACAACCTGTCACTCACATGACATCCCGGCAACAATAGCAAACCATAACGATCTAATCAATTTCTGATGGACAAAATCAAGTCCCACCCTACATTTCTTCTTGTTCGAGAAGTCGTTTCACTCGGAAATACGTGACAATAGGGACGAAAAGACTATCGCAACTTCTGTTTCATGCTGACTTAATCAATTAGGTTAACTTTATTGAACAGGCCGCATGATTAAATGAACTGTAGGTAGATATCATGTAACATTCCTATCTGGGAATTCCTTTCAGTAATCTCGCTTGAATAGATCGTTTTAGAGATAATAACACACCTTTTTACCGATCATAGCACATTTACAGAGAGAAATGTACCTACCTATCAGCTATGCTCATCTAACTGGTGGTTAACCTGACCTTTAGCATCCATGTCCTCAGCCTCATTCCCTTTAAATGTGTGCAATTCGATCAGCCACCAGAGACATGGCTAGCCTTATGACAATAGAGCCGTATAAGATGAGAAATGCCAGTAGCTAACAGTTTACTGGTGTTCACACTGAGCCCAACTGGGGCAAGGCCTTTCCCTTTCAGAGGTGATTTATTATTTTGTTGCAGTTTGGAATACCAGGAACTTACAGCCCTCTCAGTCTTTCTAGGCTTCAGAAAATTACTATCTTCTATAAAGAAGGCGGTTCTTCCACCACCACAAGACAGCCCAGTGTGTTCTCACAAAATCTGAGGTGTGAAATTATACTTTTAAATGAAGATTTACATACTATAATGAGCTTAAAATGTAGGGCTGCACGATTTATTGGGATAAAATCGCACGCGATATGGCAAAGGCTGCGATTATGCGTGGCTTGTCAGAGCTGTACAGCTCTGTGATCAGTAGTAAATGCTTCTCCATCTGAAAGCCAGAGGGCGCTCTTGCGCAGAAACTCAAAATATGCCCTGCAGCATCAAAATATGCCCTACGCATCATATCGCTGTAGCTGAATAAACAGAAGATTGAAATGCTTTGATTAATTAAACATGACTAATAAACACACGACTGCCTTATTCTGTGTAAGAAGCCACATCATCTCACAGAAGGACGCTCAACTGTTGTTATGAAGTGAGTTTGGAGTAAAAACATGTTATTAAATGTTGTCTTTTGTTGGACAAGATGTTCTGAAAAGAAGTGTGACGCGTGTTGCTTTTTCAAATGTACAATATAAGCGACTCGCAGTGCTTTCAGATGGATTAGCATTTGGAGCCATACTTCATTGACAAGTCGCGCATAAAAAACAATCGCAGCCTTTGCGATTTCATAATCGCACTAAGAATCGCGTTCAAGCGATAATCGCGTTCAAGTTCAATGTTATTTTTCGTATCGTGCGATATATCGTGCAGCCCTATTAAAATGCATAATTTGGTTTTAAATTGTTTACAATGCGCAATTCTGACTTTTTTTCTCAGAATTGCGAGACATAAAGTCAGAATTGCGAGAAATAAAGTCAGAATTGCGAGAAATAAAGTCAGAATTGCGAGAAATAGTCAGAATTGCGAGAAATAAAGTCAGAATTGCGAGAAATAAATTCACAATTACGAGATATAAATTCACAATTGAGTGAAATAATGTCAGAATTGCGAGATATAAATTCACAATTGCGAGATATAAATTCACAATTGCGAGAAATAAATTCACAATTGCGAGAAATAAAGTCAGAATTGCGAGATATAAATTCACAATTGCGAGAAATAAAGTCAGAATTAAATCACAATTGTGAGAAATAAAGTCAGAATTGCGAGACAAATTTGCAATTCTGACTTTTTTTATATCTCACAATTCTGACTTTATAACATGCAATTGCAAGTTTCTATCTCTCAATTCTGACTTTTTTTTCTCAGAATTGTGTGACATAAACTCGCAATTGCGAATTATGAAGTCCAATTCTGAGGGGAAAAACAATTGCAAATTTATATTTCTCAAATCTGACTTCACAATTGTTATATCAAACAGTTCTGAGAAAAAAAGTCAGAATTGCAATATGTAAACTCTCAATTACGAGAAAAAAGTCCGATTTGTGAGATAAGTCACAATTATCTTTTTTATTTTTTATTCAGTGGTGGAAACAAGCTTCCATAGAAAACAGATATTTTAAATTTTTTATCAAATAAATGCAGCCTTGGTGTGCATAAGAGACTTCTTTAAAAAAACATTCAAAGATCTGACCGACCCCAAACTTTTGAACTGAATGCAAATTTTTTACTTTTGTTTATCATTAACAAGTTTGTATACACAGAGCCATTTGCTAAATAATATGAAAACAATAAAGCCAGTCATTGACTGTTGCCTTGTAAACACAAATGTTTTACATGTGGATAAAAGAAATTCAGCTGGAATTCTCATCTCTTCCTGAATTTATTTTACGAACAATAAATCACTTGAGTGTGATGCAGAAAGCAGACTTGAAGCGGTTGAGGGTCGGACGGACGCAGGGAGCGGGGGGTGTTGAGGTGGCTGGGCGCAGGGCTCAGCTGGTCCCATGGTTCCTGTGATTGTGAGGAGGCAGTACACTGTGTTCGGCATGCAACCCCTCAAAGGAAATCTCTGCTTATTCTTTTTTAAACAGGAAGTCGTACCGAGGAAGTTTCATTTCTATGAATGAAATCAAAGAATTAACTCAGAGGCAGATCCAGCAATGATCTGGGGTTTGAACCGTGTAATGTAAGATTCTGTCCGCCGATCTAAACTGCACGCTTGTGCATAACAACATCCCAAGGCACATTAGTGCCACGTTACCTCGCAATTTATCAGAAGACTAGAACCACCTGTCAGTTTGCTGATGATGCACATCTATTGTCAGCTCAGGCTTTTCACTGGCCTCAGGTGCTGTTTTTGTTTCAGCAAAAAGGAAAAGCAAGATTGTAGTCATTAAAGTAAAAGCTTGGCTGTTTTAAAAGCCTGTTTCAGAAATCAAGCAGTCAGTGCAGAGATTTTACAGTGGCTTGTATCATATCTGTTCTTAATCAGCTTTGGTTTATCAAATACAAATCTGTTGATATCAGTATGTAATGCTCAGCTCAAACCATGAATGGACAAAGTGCTTCAGGCCATACACTAGCCATGTGTTTATTCACTGACGACAACATGCAGATAAAGATAATGTAAGATAAAGTATAATTTTATCGTTGATGGATATTCTTTTTCCCCTTTAGTATATAAGGCCATCCACGAAATTGGAATAGGAGTTAAGAACTGCCCGATAAGTGCAAGCGAGTTTGGTTCTTAATACTACATTTTTTAACATTATATATCTAGCTAACACTGATAAGGATTTGTAATTTGTTTTTGAAATTCAGGGTTCCCACTGAGTTTTGAAAGGTTTGAAAATGCTTCGTTTTCAAGGTTTGAAATGTGCTCTGAATATCGTCCTTGAAAATGCTTGATTTTTATTTTTATTTTTTAGATTGTCCAGTGTGATTAAAAAAGATAAACAAATATATTATCAAATGACCTTTATTAAAGATCAAGTTGTGGCTCATTTGCGCATCACTTTCTCAGTGTCTTGATGTCAGCGAGCACATAGAAGTACTCATCCTGTCTTCATAGAGTACCTCAGGGATGACATGTTTTTGTAGGCCAACCCGGAAGTTAGCGGCGCACGGGTTCCCTCGATCGAAAGCCTATGCATTTTTCCCATAGACTTTTGAAAAATCACAAAAAATAAGCTCTGTGTTTAACAAAGGGTTATGATACTTACACGTTTTGTCTATCAAGATAACCTTTACAAGTTAACTAGGGGTGTAAGAAAATATCGATACACGTGAATATCGCGATATTATGTTTGGCGATACTGTATTTATTAAAAAGCAATTAAAAAGTGCTGTGAACCTTTAAAAAAATATACACCTAAAGAATCCTGCGGTCACTTTACTATTTTCCTTATATTGCACAAAATAGTATAAATGCAAATGATACTGTATTGATTAAATAAAATAATGTTGTATTCAGGTTTTATGCATATGGTGGTGTGTTCTTTATGACTGTTTTTTCTAAAATTAGATCCTCTTTCTAAAAAAACAAGAAATATTGCAATATATTGCCTTTCTTACAGTATCGCAATATATCACAATATATCGTATCGTAACCCCTGTATCGTGATATGTATCATATCGCCAGATTCTTGGCAATACACAGCCCTAAAGTTAACACATTTATACATTTTGAAGCCTAAATAAAGTCGTCAGATATAAAAAGCTAACAGTAGGCTATAAACGGATTACAGCACAAACTTCAGCTTCCTCAAACTTTATTTAAAAACATTCTTGCTGATTATGATCTGCGCTGTGTATGAATACTTATCCCCTTTTTTATGAGAAATACTGTCCAAATGTCCTGTTTGTCATGATGACGTCAAAAGTCCCCGCCAAAGGAAGTAGTCCCTTTTAGCAATTTGTTAGCAACCGCCGTTTTTAAGACACAATAAAGGTTTAAAAAATTCACAAGCGGATTATAACTGGTGTGTTTTATGTCATAGATCAAAACATGAAAATATTTAGAGGCTTTGTTAATCACAGACCTTATTTCAGGGGATTTAGCAAAAACCCATTCAAAAAACCCATTGACTTTAGGACGATGGAACCGGAAGTCTTATACTAACTCCCTTCCGGGATTTGCCTACAAAACACGTCATCTCTGAGGTACTCTATTAACAGTTCAATGGGGGATGGGAGTTGTTCATGACATAACATTAAAATGATTACTACAATAAGTAGTTGCGTTTTAAGTTTTATATTCATAATGTAGGCTAAAGACAAGAATGTAGAATACCAAACTCGGAGTCAACGCATTTAGCTGTTGAAGTGTTAGACATGATATAATAGAGTTGTGCAGGTATTGCCTCAGAACCCTGTTCCTTTGAGATTTTCCTATTGGGGTTTTCAATTTATGAGTGAAATAAGGTCAGTGATAAACATAACTTGACAATACTTGAACGTTTTGCTCTAAAGAATAAATTACACCCATATCGAAAATGCAGTTTTTTTTTTTTTTTTTTTTAAACGTATGTCAATTAGTCTTCAGGATTTTGACATCCACCCTGCAGTGCTCTATAATCTTCAGTAATACCCCACTCATTTACTTCAGACAAATAATTGTGTTGTAAAAAGTGTTGATGTGCATACGTGATGTTCTGCTGCCGTATTAATTTTATTGAATTACTTTTTATTAAATAAAAATAGCCAAAATATTAAAAAAGTAGCACTTCGTTTTAATGATAATGCGTTAACACATACAGATTCAGTTTACAGATTAGAAAAAAAGTGTATGGTTTCGTTAAATGATCCATTTGATTTACATTTCTGTTAAAATGTATGTGTATGCAGCTTAAATATAGACACCAGACAGATGCTGTTTTCTGCAACAGATTCTGTATTCCTCAAAATGAAAAAAAAAAAAAACGCACAGTGGATGGAATACAAACACTGAATTTTATGCAATGTTTTTTTAAAGAAATTTAAAGAATATAATACGTTTATTTAGCAAGGATGTATTAAATTAATCAAAAGTGACAGTAAAGACATTTACAATATTACAAAAGATTTCTATTTGACATAAATTAACTCTGTTTATAAAAGAAATCTGTAAAAAATGTATCATGGTTTTCACAAAAAATGTGAAATAATAGCAGCACAACTGTTTTCAATTGTGATCATAAAAAGTAATGTTTCTTGAAGCACCAAATCAGCAAATTAGAATGATTTCTGAAGGATCATGTGACACTGATCAGTGATTACTGGAGTAATGGTGCTGAAAATTCAGCTTTGCCATCACAGAATAAATTACATGTTAAAATACATTAAAGTAGAAAGCAGTCATTTTAAATCATAATATTTCATTATATTACAGTTTTTTTGATCAACTGCTAGCTTTACTAGGCCTGGAGAAAAACCCTTTTTGCTGAGCTCTGGAAACCTTTTATTTTCAGTTTACATGTGACATCAAGAGCTTGATTCAGACACACTCTCAAGATGTTTGGAGTTCAATCTGGATTGGTTGCAGTCTTGTAGGCCTTTTTTTCTCATCCTCCTGTGTTAATTGAAAGCAGCTGTCCTCCACTGTCACGAGGTTACAACAGTGCAGTTTTGGCAGGAGGAGGAACTGGGGCTGAGATTTGTGGGTAACATGGCAGACTAAAGGAAGACATGAAACGATACACAATCAGACTCTTGAGCTTTGACAGAACAGTTTCCGTTATTCAGACCCTGCATTCTGCTTTAACCACATTAGTCAGGCTCCATTAAGCTAATGCTGATCACCTCTGCTTGATTGCTCCTCAATAATTACAATGACAATAATTGTTTTATGACTTTTTTGATAAAAAGTAAACATAAGGTCTTAAAATGACCGTAATTAACTGTCAAGCCAGCTCTGGTGACAGATGTGACAGTAAATACATAAATGGCAAAGGCATGCTTTTATATCTGTAGTTTTTAGAATCGTTTAAGCAAAATAAAATGAATAGGCCTAACTGCATGCATAAGTTACAGCTCATTGGTTTTGGGTACAAGCATTCATTATTAGAACCGGCTAGAGTATAATACATGACAATAAATAATGCAATAAACATTAACTCACATTAAACAACATAAAATGTAACAAACATCTTAAAGGGGTAGTTCACCCAAAAATGAAAATAACGTCATTAATTACTCACCTTCATGTCGTTTCACACCCGTAAGACCTTCATTCATCTTCGGAACACAAATTAAGATATTGATTAAATCCGATGGCTCAGTGAGGCCTCTATAGACAGCAATGCCATTGAAACTCTCAAGGTCCATAAAGGTACTAAAAACATATTTAAATCAGTTCATGTGAGTTCAGTGGTTCTATCTTAATATTATAAAGGGACAAGAATACTTAAACCAAAATAACGATTTTTCAACAATATATGATGGGCCGATTTCAAAACACTGCTTCAGAGCTTTACGAATCGAATTGGTGGATCGGAGCCCCAAAGTCACGGGATTTCAGCAGTTTAGCCGTTTGATAGGAGATCTGAATCACTATTTGAAACAAAAGATTCATAAAGCTCAGAGGCTTCATGAAGCAGTGTTTTGAAATCGGCCCATCATTATATTGTTGAAAAGCCTTTTTTTTTTTTGGCACACAAAAAGTATTCTTGTCACTTCATAATATTAAGATAGAACCACTGAACTCACATGAACTGTTTCAAGTATGTTTTTAGTACCTTTATGGATCTTGAGAGTTTCAATGGCTTTGCTCTCAATGGAGGCCTCACTGAGCCATCGGATTTCATCAACAATATCTTAATTTGCGTTATGAAGATGAACGAAGGTCTTACGGGTGTAGAACGACATGAGGGTGAGTAATAAATGTCATTATTTTTATTTTTGGGTGAATTAACCCTTTAATATACATAACCGGTAACGAAAATAGAAGAAACATAAGCGTTAAATACAATGTAATTAAAGGTGGATACATTGTTTTTCTGTTTTAACCATAATTGCTATGGGTTTGTATGTTTTACAGTATCTTACAGTAAAGTTACTTTCATTGTTTTATACTCTTTGTATTATGTTTGCTAGGGGCAAGATGTAACAAATAAAAGAAAATAACTAAAGCCATTTAAGCCATCAGACCAAAAGAACCACAGAAAGCACCATAAATTAGAAGATAAATGTATTGAAAATACCAAAAGGAAGTAACAACAGAGTGGTATGATTCGTCAGAGAGACCCACGGCCCAAAATGACAAAAAAAAAAACTAGTCTAACAAAAAGTTACAATCAATCTTACCTAACTACTTTAACCTAAACCACGCAGAAGAAAAACTTTCAAACAAAAGGGCAGGTCTATCCTACATTTTTACCACATTTTAAATGAATCAATCGACACTGGTAAATCGAATGAACAAAAGTTATCTCAGCATAATAAAGAAAAAAAAAACTCATAATGTAACACTTTTAGTGTGAAAAAGTGTGAAAGTGTGAAGTGACATGTGGCCAAGTATGGTGACCCATACTCGGAATTTGTGCTCTGCATTTAACCCATCCAAGTGCACACACACAGCAGTGAACACACACACCGTGAACACACACCCGGAGCAGTGGGCAGCCATTGCTGCGGCGCCCGGGGAGCAGTTGGGGGTACGGTGCCTTGCTCAAGGGTCTCATCTCAGTCGTGGTATTGAAGGTGGGGAGAGCGCTGGACATTCACTCCCCTCACCGACAATCCCTGCCGGACCTGAGACTCGAACCCATGACCTTTGGGTTACAAGTCCGACTCTCTATCCATTAGGCCACGACTGCCTAATGGATAGAGACATTTTTAAACACCGTTCAAAAGTTTGGGGTCAGTACGTTTTTTTTTTTTTCAAAGAAAGTAATGCTTTTATTCAGAAAGGGTGTGTTTGTAAATTCATGAAAAGCGACAGTAAAGACATTTATATTGCAAAAGATCTATTTGCTGTTCTTTTGAAAAAAAGTATGACTGTTTCCACAAAAATATTAAGCAGCACAACATTTTTTTTAACATTGATAATAATAAGAAGTGTTTCCTGAGCACCAGATCAGCTTATTAGTATGATTTAAGGATCATGTGACACCAAAGACTGGAGTTATGGCTGTTGTGTATGGTATAGTAACTTACAATGAAAGGGATAGTTCACCCAAAAATGAAAATTCCGTCATTAATTACTCACCCTCATGTTGTACCAATCCAAACCCGTAAGACTTTCGTTCATCTTTGGAATCTTTTTGATGAAATCACAGAGACTTTCTGTCCCTCCATAGACAGCTACTCGACTGATGATTCAAAAAGTTCATAAAGAGATTGTAAAACTAATCCATATGAATTGAGTACTTTAGTCCAAGTTTTCTGAAGAGACTTGATCGCTTTATGTGATGAACAGATTTTATTTAGGCTTTTATTCACATATAAACATTGATCAGCGAACATAAACAGAAGCTCAACCGAACCTGCTTGACGTGCAAGAATAAACCTCTTGCGGAATCTCAAACATGCTGCGTAAGTAACACATAAGATAGAGCTTTACTGGTTCTCGCACACTTCAAGCAAACATAAACATTTACCACAACTCATGTGAGTTTGTGAATGTTTTTATGTGAATATAGGCCTAAATTCAACCTGTTCCGCTCAATTCATATGGATTAGTTTTACAATCTCTTTATGAATTTATTGAAGCATCAAAGTGTCAGTTGCATAGACTGCCAATGGAGGGACAACATTTTCTCAGATTTTATTAAAAAGATCTTCATTTGTGTTCCGAAGATGAACGAAATTCTTATAGGTTTGGAACGAAATGAAGGTGAGTAAATGACAGAATTTTCCTTTTTGGGTGAACTTTAACCAATTAACACTTTTGTCTACTGTGTGCATTTATAACTATAATCAATTGAAATTAATTAGACATAATTTAAGGAAAAAAAGTATAATTTAGATTTAATTTATAATACATTTGCAATTACATAATTGTTATATGATTACATAATTGTTAGAATTTAAGGAAACTTGATATTTGATGCAAGTTAAATAAATTAATGACTTCCAAGACACTATTCTTTTATTAGCTGTAAAAGAATAGCATGATTACTGTCTTCCTCTTGGAGAACAATTACATTTTGTGAGTGTACTACAGTGAATCTAATACTCAAAGTTATGATGAACGAGCTTGCACTATTGTATAACATATGACATCCTCCATGCTTTCGAATGTTACGGTTGCCACAACAAAAGGTACAGACACAGAAACAGGCCCACCTCGACACAGGAAATATTTCAGCAGTGTTTTATTGCCGCAGTCTGTCGAATGCAAGTTTTTATGTTGATGTGAACTCTTAGGATCATAAATCCATTCGGATCATAAATATCTATCTGTTCTCACTGTTTTCCCCACATACTTCAGGTTATTTGATTGAACATAGCGATATCCTTTCTGATCTTTACAGTCGCAAACACTTAGGTATCTAACACTGACGAATAAGTAAACAGATCATTAAGGAAGACAATTTCTAGGTGAGGTCACACAACCTGTCTCTGAGTCATTGTTCTGAAACAGTAGTATGATAGATGTTTGTGTGTGTGTGCGCAAGCTGTGTGAACTGAGCTGGTGTTGTCCTCTCACATTCTCTCTTGTCTCAGATAGACAGGACATAATCTGTGCCATGGCCAAAGCCCTCTATTAGTTTACTATTAATAGGACCTTAACTATTTTTTCACAAGGCTGACAGTGGACTGCTAAAATTCCCTGGGAAAGTAAATGCCATTTTGGACAGCTGGTTCCATTAGACAGATTGTCAGCTGTTGGGTACTCCTAGACTTGACCATTACTAGTGTCTACACCAGGGGTGTCCAGACTCGGTCCTAGAGGGCCACTGTCCTGCAGAGTTTTTTTTCACGTACAGATGACAACGTTGTCAAAACAATCCATGTTCATACATAGATCTGCGAAAATGACTAAAAACGCTGCATTATGCATGCCAGGCCAGTAGTTGGCGATGTCACTTTGTAAAGAAAAGCTGAACACGTAATACGCATGCACATGATGTCACTGTTTTCACATATTCGCGTTTTTACATTTTACATTTACATTTATGCATTTGGCAGACGCTTTTATCCAAAGCGACTTACATTGCATTATACTATACATTTGTATCTGAGTATGTGCAATCCCTGGGATCGAACCCATGACCTTGGCATTGCTAGTGCCATGCTCTAACCACTGAGCTACAGGAAAGCTACAAACTTTTTGTAGTGTACCCGGAGACAATAATGGTATAATTTTCAAAAACTTGTACTGAAACCAGTTTTCAAAAGTTTTTCAGGCCCCCAAAATGCCGTTGATGTATAAATGAATGGCCAAAACTCATAAAGTTTTCAATTTTTAGTTGAAAATGGTGTCGCGTACACGACCCCTAGATCTCCAGGAATATGATTGGGCACCCCTGATCTACAGTTTATTTGTAAACATTATTTTATACCACTTTGTAGGGCTGCATGATTAATTGAAATAAAACTGAAATATGTTTTAGTACCAAATCACAATTTAATTCAGTAAATATATGTTCAGAGCTGCACTTTGTTCTTTTGCATGCGAGCAGCTTATGATCCAGTGCTTTCAATGTCTCAGTCAGAACGGCTCGATTCGCATTAAATGTTGCTCCATACAAACTCATCTCCACACCTGCTCTGAGTTTACATCACTTAGAATGTGCATTTGGGAACGTAACATGTTTCAACCATTTTTCCTAACTTGTAATCAGAGGTGCTTATAAACCAGCTGTTGTCAGCAAAGGGGAGGCTTAAAGGGCTTGCTGTGTTTTACCACTAAAATAAAAGCTTAATGGTTTAATGTTTAAAAATGAAGAAATTAAAACAGACATAAAGTCCCCCTGTAGTCAATAATGTTTTTTTAATGTGTTGCTAATGATACACAAACCATATTCGCATTCACGAGTCAGACAGCTGCCTTCTTAAAGTCAGTATCCTTAGAAACGCTTTCAATATTGCGCAATATTGCTAAATCTAAATGATTTTTTTTTATATCAACAGAAAAATATACCGGGATAACCTTCTTTTGAGACTCCCTTGCGCAGTCAGTTAATGATACGCTTAAGCCGCCGGCACGTTGATGTGATCGGTTACAAGGTATTTTGTGACATCAGAAACAACAGCGATTTCAAAACGTGGGTTTGAGACTGTCCTTTAAAGAGAAAATACTCAGCAATGGTGTTGACTCATGAATTTGCACATGGTTTGTTTTAAAGCATGTTAAAAACACCAGATAGACACATGAACAACATTAAAGTCCGCGTGAACCTGAAGTTGCAAACTACTTTTCTCCAGTGTTGTGACGTATTTCCAAGTGAAACAGAATATTGAACAGAGGGCAGAGTTTTACTTTAGCGCTCCTCCTCTCCATCTCTCCCTCATAGCAGACTAACGGTTGCAGAGGAGTGGTTTACGCGATTTCAACCCAAGCCGTCAAACTGACGTTATCAGAGAAGGGGCACCGTTGCAGAGGGGAGGAGAATTTTCAGATTTTGATTAAATCTTACGAAGCCAAACAATTTTTGTGTGTGGATTGACTTGCACGGATGAATTGTTCACCACAAAACTAGCAATTTGAGCTAACAAAATAAATAAGGTCAATTTTGATTTCATGTGTACTTTAAAAACTTGATTTTCACCACAGGGGGACTTTAAAGGTGCAGTGTGTAATTTTTAGCGGCATCTAGCAGTGAGGTTGCGAATTGCAACACGGCTCATGCCACCGCTCACCCCAAATTCTTTTTTTATTTTACACACGGCACCTTTAAATATTAGTATTGTAATTTATTTTTATTCAATTTTTCTCAAATTATTCACTTTACAGTGAAATATTACAATAGTAATATTTCTTATTTTGTTAAATATTTTTATTTAGAATAAAAAAAAAAATAATAGTAATAATAATTTATTATTATTGTTATACAGTTACAAATCTTAACTGCGCAGCACTACCAACAAACAAAGCAAACCTGTGTCCCCAAAATTGTTCAGCCCTCCTTTGAATGTAGGTTTTTTAACAGTGCGTCTTGAAATAAATATGGTATTTGTTTCTAATGATCTGTTGACTTCTTTTACAGAGCGGAGAAAACAGAGGTCCTCAGTGATGACCTGTTACAGGTGACTGCTTTCCTTTCCATCTCTGTCTTCTGTTCTTTGGCTCTAATCCATCTTACATTAAATGGTGGGAAACTAGTGAGTCACTGGGTTGGGAAAGCTGAACTTTTTTTTCACATTAGACAGAATGTTTTCTTCTGAATAATCACCAAAATGGTTTACGTCACATTGAGTCTTTTGCTTTTGCTCTCTTTATATGTGAAACTGTCCCCAGTGGAATTATATATATATATAAAAAAAAGTTTTGTTGCTATGGAAATTGTGCCAAAACGACCTTCTAGAAATGTAGGAACGTGACTCTGTGAAACAGAGAATCATTATCTGAACTTCCACCAATATTGTATCCGCTAGCTTTTTTAACAGCTTGTTTATTGCCCTTAGCTGGCTGCGTCCAAAATGATCTCTGAGATGTGAGGACACATCAAGCGAGAATTATGCTGACACCCCCCCGTGGCACTCAGAGGGGCTCGGTTTTTATTCTGGGTTTTGCATGATGCTCGGGGAGGATCACAGCGGTTTCCCATCACCCCATTCTCAGCTGTCAGGACACACATTTTACTTCAGGGCTTCTACACTCGTGCCACTCACAGATGCATTCTGGGGACATTTTTGACAATCTTCAATGTCTGGATAGTGGCACTCTCCCAATTTGAACTGCATCCAGTTTTCCCTAATCGCTTGTCCGGACAGGACGTGCCTGCAGTTTTCATTTCGCCAATGACTAATCAGTATTATCATGGTGTTTCCCCGTTTTCTGAACATTGTATAATATGTTCCATTACAAAAAGAACTATAGCTCATTGTTTCTGTGTGTTTAGTCTGCCGTTTGCTCCCCAGATTTTAGTCTGTGATGGCAACAGGCAAACACGTAAAGACCTCTCGCACCAGTTAATCCAAACAACTCCCCTTGAACAGGATCTCCCTCAGCAGAAAAAGCACTGACAATAACAGGCAGTGATTCCCCTTGTTCCCGTGCCAGGTGGCGGGCCTCTCCGCGTTCTCATGCCGGAGACGCCTGAGCGGAATGTACGCTTGACCCAGCTGCGTTGGGCCGGCTGTGAGGGAATGTTGTGACGTAAAGGAGGCAGAGAAGTGTGAGGAGGTGGTTATCTCCTCTCCCAGCCTGGAATTCCTGAACTAGGCTGTTTTTGGAACATGAGTCAGTTTTGTTTTTTCTCTTTCTCATTCGGATCTCTTTTCTCCTCCTCACTGTTTGTTCAGTCATACCTCTCTCACAGTTCTGAAGTGACATTCTTTTCATGGTTGTTTTTAGGGCTGACATGTGTTCGAGCAGGCCCGTCCTGCTCGCATCAAAAAGCTGACATGTCTGTCATGACGGTAGTTTTCAAAGTCTTAGACAGTGGACCTCTGTTCTGACAAAACCCTCACATTTTTCTGAACTTATTGTGGGTAGAATATTTAAGTAGCCTAAATAATAAATGAAAAAGTAAATGCTGGTAAAATCCAAAATCAATACAGCCGAACATTGTACTTTCATCATTTCACATTTTGTCAGGTCTTCTAGAGTTATATATTATTAATATGATTGATCAGTTTATAAATGTTGGAACAGTCCATTCGAATGTCAATTTGGTCTGACAGACACAATCGGTAGAGAGGTAAACAATCATATCAGGCAAAATTATTTTATCTTACCTCTAGTAATATTTCTGCTGCAGACATATTTATTGGTTTAGATCATTTTTGTCAAAGAATTACTTGTATTTACTGCATTTTTAAAAAGTCATCTTTCATAGACAAATTCAAGATAAAAAAACTACACTGTCAATGAATCCTGAAGAGAAATCCGCCAATCAGATTATCATGTCAAAAGAACTCATTGTGAATAATGTTATCGAGTCATATGTTAGCATGAATATTTTGCAATATGTTTGAAATTATTATTTATTGTTTATACTTGTATAAGTAATTTAATATAAATCAGTAGTTTTATATTGTCAGTTATGTTCATTTTATTACATCATTTGCAGTGCTTCATGGGATTGTAGTCATTCCCTTATGATAGAAATTGTCTTTTTTCTCTAATTTTCATATGCTTTTTTCTTCTTAAAATCAAAAGTTGTAATGTTGTAATCTATAGAACCTTTTCACAGACTGTTATGATGCATTTTCAGTTATCAACTTCACAGATCTAGTGAAGTTTTAATATTTTTGTTTTTAAAAAAAATGCTATACTTTGTGTTCAGGGCTTGACATTAACTTTTTTGCTTACTTTGGCATGCTTAAATTACTTGATTTTGAGTAATATTACTTGATTTAGAAGATTTAAAACCCTTTCAAACTTTCAAATGCAGAGTGACCACCCAAATCAAGACTACATTGTATATCAGCTGGTATGTACGGGTGGGCAATATGAGCAGGCTAATATGATAAATTTAGTTATTTTTGTTAGGCTATATAAAAAGAACAAAGAAGCAAATTAGCAAATTACAAAAACAATAGTAAATTTTTTAAAAAATATATCTTTTTTTTTCAGATACAGTAGGATTATTGTACAGTGGGATAACATGTACAGTGGGTACGGAAAGTATTCAGACCCCCTTAAATTTTTCACTCTTTGTTATATTTTTCACTCTTTGTTATATTGCAGCCATTTGCTAAAATCATTTAAGTTCATTTTTTTCCCCATTAAAGGAAAATTTCCTAATTTTTCCCATCAGCACCCCATATTGACAGAAAAACACAGAATTGTTGACATTTTTGCAGATTTATTAAAAAAGAAAAACTGAAATATCACATGGTCCTAAGTATTCAGACCCTTTGCTGTGACACTCATATATTTAACTCAGGTGCTGTCCATTTCTTCTGATCATCCTTGAGATGGTTCTACATCTTCATTTGAGTCCAGCTGTGTTTGATTATACTGATTGGACTTGATTAGGAAAGCCACACACCTGTCTATATAAGACCTTACAGCTCACAGTGCATGTCAGAGCAAATGAGAATCATGAGGTCAAAGGAACTGCCTGAAGAGCTCAGAGACAGAATTGTGGCAAGGCACAGATCTGGCCAAGGTTACAAAACAATTTCTGCTGCACTTAAGGTTCCTAAGAGCACAGTGGCCTCCATAATCCTTAAATGGAAGACGTTTGGGACGACCAGAACCCTTCCTAGAGCTGGCCGTCCGGCCAAACTGAGCTATCGGGGGAGAAGAGCCTTGGTGAGAGAGGTAAAGAAGAACCCAAAGATCACTGTGGCTGAGCTCCAGAAATGCAGTCGGGAGATGGGAGAAAGTTGTAGAAAGTCAACCATCACTGCAGCCCTCCACCAGTCAGGGCTTTATGGCAGAGTGGCCCGACGGAAGCCTCTCCTCAGTGCAAGACACATGAAAGCCCGCATTGAGTTTGCTAAAAAAGGACTCCAAGTTGGTGAGAAATAAGATTCTCTGGTCTGATGAGACCAATATAGAACTTTTTGGCCTTAATTCTAAGCGGTATGTGTGGAGAAAACCAGGCACTGCTAATCACCTGTCCAATACAGTCCCAACAGTGAAGCATGGTGGTGGCAGCATCATGCTGTGGGGGTGTTTTTCAGCTGCAGTGACAGGACGACTGGTTGCAATCGAGGGAAAGATGAATGCGGCCAAGTACAGGGATATCCTGGACGAAAACCTTCTCCAGAGTGCTCAGGACCTCAGACTGGGCCGAAGGTTTACCTTCCAACAAGACAATGACCCTAAGCACACAGCTAAAATAACGAAGGAGTGGCTTCACAACAACTCCGTGACTGTTCTTGAATGGCCCAGCCAGAGCCCTGACTTAAACCCAATTGAGCATCTCTGGAGAGACCTAAAAATGGCTGTCCACCAACATTTACCATCCAACCTGACAGAACTGGAGAGGATCTGCAAGGAGGAATGGCAGAGGATCCCCAAATCCAGGTGTGAAAAACTTGTTGCATCTTCCCAAAAAGACTCATGGCTGTATTAGATCAAAAGGGTGCTTCTACTAAATACTGAGCAAAGGGTCTGAATACTTAGGAACATGTAATATTTCAGTTTTTCTTTTTTAATAAATCTGCAAAAATGTCAACAATTCTGTGTTTTTCTGTCAATATGGGGTGCTGTGTGTACATTAATGAGGAAAAAAAATGAACTTAAATGATTTTAGCAAATGGCTGCAATATAACAAAGAGTGAAAAATTTAAGGGGGTCTGAATACTTTCCGTACCCACTGTATACATTTATGTAACATCTTTTGTTGTTTGATTAACATTAATGACAGACAGGTATTTAATTGGGCTGCTGAATGCATGGACTTAATATACTGAACATATCCAGTTATTACCCACCTGTTTACGTCCACTTAAGCCATAACCGACTGTATTCACGTGAGATACTCCACACGATGGCCATTTTGACATCTGTGTGTGCGTGTATTTTACTATTCAGACGCAAGGAGATCTGATTGTGTGCGCAACAGAGAAAGAGAGAACGCACGCAAGAGAGCACTTCTGTTGTGTATCATTCAGCGCAATTCCGCTTATCAAGTGTTGGTGCGAGTTGTTTCGCACAACACGCACAAAAGAATGGCTTCACTAACTGCAAGTTAATCGATAAAGAATTATAATTGAATTGTAATTTTGTGATACAACGATCTTGGCATTTCATTTGGCTGTAGGCTGAAATTATATTCAACTGGCTAGTGGGAATGGCTGTCTTACCCATCATAGCTTAAATCTACCCACATTTGGCGGGTTGGCAGGTGTTAATGTCAAGCCCTGTTTGTGTTATATTACCTTAGCAGTAAATGACAAAAAGTGAATTAAAGGGATATTTCACCCATAAATTTTAATTGTGTCATCATTTACTGACCCTCAAGTTGTTCCAAACCTGTATAAATGTCTTTGTTCTGCTGTACACAAAGAAAGATATTTGGAAGAATGTATGTAACCAAGCAGATCTCGCCCCCCTTGACTACCATAGTATTTTTTTTCCTTCTCTGTTATTCAATGGGGGGCGAGATCTGCTTGGTTACAAACATTCTTCCAAATATCTTTCTTTGTGTACAGCAGAACAAAGTACAGGTTTGGAACAACATTAGGGTGAGTAAATGAAGACAACATTTTTATTTTTGGGTGAACTATCCCTTTTAATGCTGTTGCTAGGATGTTTCTAATACAACGGCTGAGGGAAAATTTGACATCTTTCTCTGTTTTCGTCTCCCATTCACCGCTATAGAAGTTTACCAAACTATGATGACTTCCGCTTCTCAGAACCCAGAAATGTGAAAAGGGTCCATCATCATTTTCTTTCTCTGCTGTTATGCGTTGGCACCCCTTTTTTATATAACAGATTGAAGTAGAAAAGAGGGTCTGGTCTGCATCTGTATTTTCTATTAATGATATCCCAGTGTTGAGCTCACGCATCTAAATCTTAGGCATCCCAACAGGGCAAATGAGTCATACTTGTCTTCTTTTTGTAACATAACATATCCTTTTCATGCCTCTAAAGGGAGTGGTGTAATAAATCATGCTTGACCTTACCCCGCCCTCAAGACTATGAAAAGTGTTCTTTTATGTCCATTCTATCAGCAACACTTGTTAATTGATACAGACACTCAGGCTGTAATAACCGCTGAGGGTTAAATGTCTAGTGTAAGGCCATCTAAAGGCTATGAGCAATTTATGAAATCTGTTTCATCTCACAGAGGCTTCCCATGCTTTTACATAACATGCCTTAGGCATTTTTACAGGCTGTTTACTTTCAACACAATGCATACAGACTTTGCATTGAGCGGTAGCCACGGCTCAATATGGATTGTGGGTTGATATTGATGTTTTGTTTTTATCCTGCACAGATCGAGCGGCGTATGGAATTGGTGCGAGTTGTTTCGCACAACACGCACAAAAGAATGGCTGCGTGTTTGCAGGGGCAGATAGGCACTGATGCTGAGAAGAGACATGTAAGGGCATAACAGTGCACAAAATATCAGTCAACACCATGTATTTTATCTGCTTAGATTTGTGTGTAATGTTGCACAAACTCTGTTTCTGTCACAGAAAAAGCTTCCACTAACAGCGCTGTCACAGGCCATGCAGGATGGTGGGAACCAGCTGGGGGAGGAGTCTCTGATTGGGTAATTGGACGACATCAACATTTAAATAGATTTAAATTGATTTCCCCTTAAATCTGGTTCTTTATTGTTTTAGATTGTTAATGGATAAGCTCATTGTATCATACAAATGAGATAATGGCACAAAAGAAAACTCTATTGCTGAGCTTGAGTCACGCATTTCAAAAAAACACCACAAGTGCTGGTATATTAGAGGTTTTGTACATGAGTTATTGTGCACTTTTTAACTTTAGGGGTCAGTAAGATTTTATTCATTTAAAAAAATTTTTTTTTTTATTATTTTATTCAGCAAGGATGCATTAAACTGATAAAAAGTGACAGTAAAGACAAGGATTCCTATTTCAAATAAATGCTGTTTGACTGGACTTTCTCTTCATCAGTTAATTCTGAAAAAATACGGTTTCCACAATAATAATAAGCAGCACAACTGTTTTAACATTGATGATAATAATAAGAAATGTTTCTCGAGCACCAAATCAACATATTAGTGTACATTTACACAACAATGATGTACTAAAACTAGGGATGTAAAAATACCCTCATGTCAAGATTCGATACATATCACGATACTGAGCTCACGATACGATATTATGCGATACTCCAAGACATCTGGTAAAAGGATAACAAAAAATATACTGTTGATTTTAAAATGCTAAATTTGGTATTACATTGGGAGTGGAAATGAATAGGCTTGGACTTGGTGCTGGTAACCCATTGCACAGGACAATGGTGACACCAGAATAAAGATATTCATGATTCTAATGCTGAAACACAGATTTATTTTAGATGAATATGTTTGCACTCTGTCACTGACTAGATATTTTTAAAATAATGGAGGCCACTTTTTACTGGTAACATAAGACATTTGGCATTATCAGGACCTACAAATATTCCCCCATTGCATTATTATGCATTATATTCAACATTATATATAGTAGTTAAATGTAATACTGAGACTAAAACTCTTTGAACTAAAGATTTTTTCTCACACACTAATTTTTATTTTGAGTGAACTATGCACAATGCATATTGTCACTATCCACGATACGATATTGTTGCATTTTTGTATTGTGATATATTGTGATGATATATTGTTACACCCCTACTAAAAACAGAAAAGTTTTTCCTTTGCATTTTTCACGTACTGACGACAACGTTGTCAAAACGATCACCGTTCACACGGATCCATTAAAACGACTAAAAATGCCTTATTACGCATGCCAGACCAGTAGTTGGCAATGTCACTTTGTAAAGAAACACTTCATGCCTATAGACCTAAAACACGTGCATGACGTCACCGTTTTCACAAATTTGCATTTTTTTAGTTTACACCGAGACAATAACAGTATTTTTATTTTTTTTAAACTTGCACTTTGAAACCCGTTTTCAAAAGTTTGCATTTTGAGGCCTCCAAAATGGCGTAAATGTATGGCCAAAAAGCATAAGTTTTCCGTTTTTATTTGAAAACGGTGTCATGTAAACGGCCCCTTGGCATGATTTCTGAAGACTGGAGTAATGACTGGTGAAAATTCAGCTTTAAAATATATCAAAATAGAAAATACTTATTTTAAATAGTAATACTATTTCACAATATTACAGTTTTTACTTTTTTTTTTTACGTCCCAACTATACTGCATCATTAATGAGCATAAGAGACTTCTTTCAAAAAATTTTCCAACCCCAAACTTTTATGGTAGTTCATATTCAGTATCTTCTATGCAGAAAAATGATGGAGATGTGCGGAGATGCCGAGAACAGACTGGCATCTGAGCTAATGCAGCATGAAGTGAACATTGAGAAGGAGATCTTAGACCCCCTCAATCAGCTAGCAGAGGTACGGACTATGCATGCTAATTTCCCCAATTTCACATTTAGGTCTTTTGCCATCATCCAACACTCACTAGTAAATCTTTAAATGAATATCCATTTCTCATACTGTACATTATAAAGTTGTTATGCCTGAAATGATTTGTAGAATTTAAACACTTGATTGCAGTTTTTAGTGTTCAATTGTATTTATTTAGACAAAATAGTATAACATTTTAATATCAGCCGTTTATTAGTTATCGGACATAATATGACCAAAATGATCAATATCTGCCAGCATTTTAATATCGATGTGTACCTAATCCTATTGATTTGTTAGGTGGACATTCCTAACATCCTGAAACAAAGGCGGCAGTTAGCCAAGCTGGTTCTGGACTATGACTCTGCCCGAGCAAGGTGAAGTTTCAATCATACATCTAGGTTTCATTATATCCTAACTCTAGTTTTACCCAGTTTTCAACTGAAACGGTTTATTCACAGGTGGTTGCAGGCAACCAAGTCGATAATCTCAGGAACAAACACACAAGCACTGACAGCCAAAGCAGACTCACTTAAAGAAGAAGTCGACGAAGCTATGAACAAAATGGAGCTGTGTAAGGTACTGATGTGCAAACAAGCCTAAACATGCCTTACCCTTACGAGTCTCTTAGTTATGGATTTTACACCAACGTATGATAGCAGGGGCGTTAGAATGATCTGAAAAGTGTGGGGGAGGGGGACGTATCATACACCTCATCTGCTTGGTTCATGAATATTAATTAGATTATATAACATTTGCTCATTTGTCCTAACTGATCTGCTGCAAGGAAGGTCAGTGGGTGCTAGTCATAGGAGGATTACTGCTTACATGTTCGGCCAAGCACAATGAATTTATCAAAATAAAAATTTTGTGAATTCTGAGATTTCTAAAAGTAATAAACACTACTGTTGAATTACTTTTTAGCATTAAATTGATCAAAAGTGATAGTAAACACATTTGTAATGTTACCAAAGATTCCTATTTCAAATAAGTGCTGTTATTATTACCGGACTTTTGAACGGTAGTGTAGGTGAATAAAAGTATAATATTGTATAAGTAAATATTCAACATCCTTTTCTGTCTTTTTTTTTTATCTTGATTTCTGAAGTCTGTTTAATGAAAACCGTGGCACTTGGTACACAATGCTTTCCTTTTTCAAATGGCAATTATGATATTTCCTATCACAAATCAGTCTCAAATAAGACCAGACATCAGTCTGCTAAATCCAATGTTCATCTGCCGGTGGCAGAACCATTGGGTTGCTAGTCAGCAATGTGATGACTGATTTATGATGCAGCGGTTGTTATAACTGCAAAAATCTGATGTGTAATCAGTGTTTTATTCATAGAGAATTTTTTCTTTCTGACTGAATAGTCATTTTTGGTTAGTGGAGACATGAAATAAGGTCTCAAACCTGCATCACCATTATGAGCAATTAAGGCTGAACGTGTGTGTTCCTGTACAGTACGGATTTGATTGCCAGGGAACACATTACTGATACAGTTTATAGCTTGAGTATGTCAATTTGAATAAAGCATCTGCCAAATGCATAATGGATTTTGTCAAGAACATGTGGTTAACCACTGTGCTTGTTTCCTGTAATATGCAATTTTTCTATCTGCACAGTCAGAATCATACCAATAGTTTCAATTGTGTTAATTGTTTTTTTAAGGATCAACTTTCAGCAGACATGTACAATTTCTTCTCAAAGGAGGCAGACTATGCCCGCTACTATGTAATGGTAAGAAGCGTTTCGTTTTTTTCCATCCATGGGTTCAATAACTCAGTTGCTATGTTTATTCCTGTTCAGTTCCATGTTTGTTCTGCCCATTGTTCAATCTGTTATGAGTCTTTCCTTCCTCGATGTCTTCTCTGTTCTCAGTTATTAGAGGCACAAGCTGATTACCACAGAAAATCTCTCACCTTGCTCGAGAGCGTCCTACCAACCATTCAAGCTCAACAAGGTGACGGCACAGTTTCTTATTGCTGTGTAACTAAAATAACTACCAATGAAACCTTATTTAGTGACTAATAGGTATCTGAAAAACTAGTTGACTAATTGGGATTAAAGGGATAGTTCACCCAAAACAGAAAGTTTTGTCATCATTTATTCACCCTCATGTTGCTCCTGACCTGACCTTTATTTCTTCTGTAGAGTATAGAAGTTATTTTGAAGAATGTTTCTACTACTTTTGTCTATGTAATGAAAGTTAGTGGGGCTCAGAATCAACATTTTATAATATCTTTTATGTTCTGCAGAAGAAAGAAAGTCATACTGGTTTGGAGGATGAATAAATGATGACATTAAATTTGGTCATGTTTTTGTTACCTGTATGAGTTTCTTTCTTCTGTTGATAACCATACAGTGGATGGCACCCATTGACTTCCATAACTATGAACAACATAAGGGTGAGTAAATTATGACAAAATTTAAATTTTTTGGGTGAACTATCTATTCTAGGAAGCCTTATGTAATTAAAGGGACAGTCCACCCAAAATGAAAATGTTGCCATCATTTACTCACCCTCATGTCATTCTGAACCTGTATGCATTTCTTTTTTGAAGAATGTTGAAAACAACAGTTTTGGTTCTTATTGACTTCTGCTGTATTTATTTATTTTTTTTTCATCCATACAATGGAAGTCTATGGTAACCAAAACTGTTCAGTTACCAACATTCTTCAAAATTTGTTCCATAGAGGAAAGTCATATAGGTTTGGAACAACATGAGGGTGAGAAAATGATGACAGAATTACCATTTTGGGGTGAACTATCCCTTTAAGCTGTTTTTTTTTTTTTGACAAAGGCATCAATCTGATGAGAGATTTAAAGACATATACAAAACAAACACACTAACTAAAGCACTACTGCTAAAAATATAAGAAGCTAGTTTATTGTTAGATGAGTAGTTGGACATCCGTAGTGACTAATGTAGATATATCAAACTAAAATTATGTGAATTTAGCCTGATGTTGTGTTCCAGTGATTTTCTGTGCAGTCCTCAGAGGCGCTTAATTGTTTTCGTTCTCATTTGTGCCCATAAATCTGGCACTTGAGTGCTATAAATTGTTGTGATGGTTTCCTGCGAGAACACATGAAGCAAACAGACATGATGTCCCAGCATGTGGCCCATGAGTAATATTTCTCACATCTCATCCACCTAGTTCATCTGCCTTTTTCAGAAACAGTACCAAAAAAAAAAATAGGGAAAAAAAGCTTGAAGTGGACTTAACAGCAGGATGTAGTGTTTAGTTTCTTGAAAGCAGATGAATCACAGATGAATGCTCCTTTTGTGATTAACATCTTCTTCTTTAATTTTTAATAATGTGATTCTTTCAATTGATGCTGCCAGTAAATAAAGTTATTTGTGTTTTCCCGTCAGATTCATGGACTGAGAAGCCAGCGTTTGGAACTGCTCTGGAAGAGCACCTGAAGCGCAGTGGCAGAGAGATTGCACTGCCTATAGAGGCCTGCGTCATGATGCTACTGGAGACTGGAATGAAAGAGGAGGTATGGCATGACCACAAAGCGTTTAAACAATACATCAGTCATACAAATCAAACATTGTATTGTTGATAGGGATGTCCCGAACCCATCTCAAGGATCAGTGTCTGGGCTGATTAAGCAGTTTTTTAAGGGTGTGTTCATACTTGGCATGTTTGGTTCGATTAAAATGAACCCTGGTGCAATTGCTCTGTGCGGTTCATTTGAATAATTGTGAATGTTGCCATTCGAACCCTGCTGCAAACAAGCGGACTGAGATAGACCAAACAAATTCTGGTGTGGTTCGAATGAAATATGAATGAAACACAGACCAAAGACATGTAAACGAACCAAAAACAGGACATGATGTCACAAGATGCGAACCTAAAAAGGACAGAATGTTCAAGCATTGTACTGACACATCTCCAAAAAAATGTTGTCTTTATTATCATGTTACTGCAACTGTCAAACAAAACATTTAAAAATATGTTAGAAGATGAATTTGAGTCTTGGCTTTCTTATCGTCTAAATATCTTTAATTCGTCTTTAATTTCGTCGTTCTCCAGGGTCTTTTCAGAATAGCTGCAGGAGCCTCTAAACTGAAGAAGCTGAAGGCAGCTCTGGATTGCTCCACCTCACAGCTGGAGGAGTTTTACTCCGACCCACATGCCGTTGCTGGTACAGCCTGTTTTGTTGTGTGTATCAGTAATATGTCATTCACACATAATGAATGTTAATTTGCAACCATACTCTTCTGGTTTAAGGGGCATTAAAGTCATATCTCAGAGAGCTGCCTGAACCTTTGATGACTTACCAGATGTATGATGAGTGGATACAGGCATCCAAGTAAGCCATCTTGCAGTACTTTACATAAAGGTTTAAAGGAATCATGTTTGTTTTGTTAATTACTGTGCTTTCTTTGTCAAGTGTCCCTGACCCAGACAAACGGTTACAGGCTTTGTGGGTTACCTGCGATCAATTACCAAAAAACAACAAGGCAAACTTCAGGTAGGTCTCAGCTAAATCTGGATGTTAAGTGTAATCAGTTTCTGGGGCTATATATAAAACTGCACAGATTTTATCTTAAAATGTGTTTGCGCAAATGTTTCAGATTATTTCCATATGCATATTGTCATCCGGACACATGATACTACGCAGTTTAGAAACTAGAAAGTAGGAAATTAGATATTTAAAATAAATGTCATCCAAAAGAAATAAAGTAATAAATAAGAGTAAATAAAATAATAGTAAATAATAAATAGTAAATAAATAGTAAATCAAATTCTAAAAATATAATCTTAATATCTTTTTTTCCAGTAAATCTTTTAAGATATTAAGACTTAATATTCAAGAATGTATCTTGAATATCGGCATTGTCAGGCAGAACTCTCATATGTCCAAAACCTTTCAGAAAAAAAAAAAAAAAAAACACTGTTGTCAAAGTTGATATTGTGTCTTTATTTACGTTCAGACACTTGCATGTGTCAATATATTAATAACATTTTTCCAAAATCAAGCTCAAATACAGTTACAAGGTTTTTGACCCGAGACTGTCGGGCATACATGTTTCGTCCTCCATAGAATGACTGCAACTGAAGCAGTAAGTTCATCGCATTACGTTTCCATCAACTTACAGGTTATAAAGTTTTCTGTAGCAATGTGGGCGCTCAGTTTTTTTCTGTCATTTGGCCAAAAACATATGTTATAAAACATGAAATACTACGCACAGGCTATCTTTAGTGTGTAATGTTGCTGTTTGAGCTTGGAAAAAGTTACAAAGCACAAAGTCGCTCCAAAGAGAGTTATTCTCTTTATCAGTAAGAACTCCCTCAACTCCCTGAAGTGCCTCGATTGGAGTTTTTTTCCAGAAAGTACAGTACACATCATAATAGAATGATGCTGCAATAATGTAAAATATGTGAAAAATAATGGGGGAATACTATTCTAGTAGAATAGTACCTATTCTAGTAGACCTCAAAAACAAAATCAAGACTTTGAAAAGGGTCCCCTTTAAGACAGTATTCTTGAGTAAAGAAAAAGCTGAACTTATTCAAACAACCAGTTCTTTATTTACCCTTGCATTGGAAACAAGCAGAGATGGTCCAAACTGCGTGCAGCACTTCATTCACTATAGAGGCGGGGTGGAGTTATGAGGTTTTACTGATAGTTTGAGGATCCAATGGAGTTACGAGGTTTAGTCTGAAGCTTTTTTCAATACATTTTTCATAGAAATTTGCAAAACCCACAGACAGATGTAAATGGTGACCAATAATAATTACTTTTTAAATGAATTTTTAAACTTGAGCAGTTT
>RJVU01018281.1:3273446-3286594 GCA_003731715.1 Anabarilius grahami
AAAGGGTCTGAATACTTAGGACCATGTGATATTTCAGTTTTTCTTTTTTAATAAATCTGCAAAAATGTCAACAATTCTGTGTTTTTCTGTCAATATGGGGTGCTGTGTGTACATTAATGAGGAAAAAAAATGAACTTAAATGATTTTAGCAAATGGTTGCAATATAACAAAGAGTGAAAAATTTAAGGGGGTCTGAATACTTTCCGTACCCACTGTATATATATTAAAAAAAAATAATAATAAAGGAAAATATTTTGTAGTGTAAAAAAGAGAACTTTTTTTATGTGTATAATTGAAGACCATGTGTTCAAAGTTTATTTTCTTTAGAATCCTGCTTTCCCGTTTGCTACAACAACAACAAAGGAGTTCCAGATGGTGATTACATTTTTTTTTTAAATTGCATACTTCTGATTGCTCTGTTTTGCAGATACCTTATTAAGTTCCTTGCTAAGCTCGCACAGGATAGTGATGCTAACAAGATGACCCCCAGCAACATTGCCATTGTTCTTGGACCCAATCTACTGTGGGCCAAAACCGAGGGGTCAGAATATTCAGCAATATCCAGCAAACATGTCAACATATTCTAATTATGCCTTTTTCTAAACTCTCTTCTCTTTACCCACAGGAGCCTAGCAGAAATGGCTGCTGCAACCTCTGTCCATGTGGTTACTATTATTGAACCCATCATTCAGCATGCAGATTGGTTTTTCCCTGAAGGTAGGGGCCATTAAGCTTTAAATATATAGTATTTTCCAATGAAAAAGGTATTGCTATCAGTTTTAAGATTAACCTGTTTCGTGTTATTCCTTCAGATGTGGATTTTAATGTATCCGGCATGTTTTCAATGCCCGCACCCCTGCCAAACAACGTTAATCACCTGACCCCGCCAGATTATGACTCGGGCACCATAGAGAGGAAGAGACCTGGCAGCATGGTGGGTCCAGATGGTGAATTGCCCCGGAGAGACAGGTAAACCTTCACTCAAAATTTAAATTAACAATTTGATTCCCTGAATCAGTCGTGCTGGTTATCTCTTGCTTCTCAAAGATCTGCAGTTAAATTGATTTAGAATCCAATTTAATTGATCAATTCACATTAATTGAGCAATTAAAACAGCTGATTAGATTACATTCACTATTAACCTCTCGGGTATTGTCCGTTCTACTGATAAATCGCTTGCTTTTCCCTTTTAACCCTGCAGTATGTGTGATGCTAGTGGGATTTCTACCAATGCAGATTACCCTCTTGGTTTCTGTGGTGTCGCTCTCCTGGGAACTTATTAGCACTAGTGGTGTCTTTGCTGTCTTTTCTTTCTGTAGCTCTGCTAATAAATTAATGGACCACAATCCTCGTAGAGGCAATACTGTACCTAGAAAGCAGCACGCTTCGCCTGCCTTCCAGCCCCCGCTGCCCCCAGTGGAGGCTGCAGGTAGTGCAGGGGGTCAGCCTATGGCTGAACTCTTGCTCCAGCAGCCTGCGCAGGCGGGCCTGGGCTTAGAGAGCTGCCAGCCCGGGCTGGCACTGGGGATGGCCGCCCTGGCAGCAGCACAGCAGCTTCTAGCTCAGCATACTGAGGAGATCAGGTAAGACTCCTGGAACGTGCCGGACCAGTGCAATGCATTAATGAATCCACCCCGCATGCACATGGAGTAGCTGTGGAGGGACAAAATGGATCTTTTAACTCTCTGGCTTTTCAGTAACAGATGGCAATTAACTATGATCATTTAATTTATGAGTGAAGATGTCTGATAGCAGGGGAGTTTATGAGATAAAGCAAGTAGTATTTGACTGCTCATGCTATCTAAACATGTCTGTCCCTAATCTACTACTCCATTTCAAACAAAACAGCTTTTATTAGGCTACACTGACAGATAAAATGTGCAAAAACAAGATGGCTTGAAATGATTTCATTTAAAATTTTAATGAAATTTAAAAGTTTTAAAAGTGAATCTTAAAATTTTTAAAGAATTTTTAAAAGTTTAAGATTCACTTTNGGGGTGGGGTGGGGGTGGGGTTAAATGAAAAAAAAAAGAAAAGCTGAATGGTTATGGTTTTAAACATTTCAGGCGATTTAATATTACAGTATTCCATCAGAAAAGGCTTAAGTTTGTATTTGTTTGCCTTTTATGGAATTTCAATGTTGTAGAATGTTATTGGTTGATTTTTCTCTCCATTTGCTTAACAGTTCAAAGAACCGAGATCCTGCTTTGACTCCTCCAGCTCAGAGAAATGGCACTGGTGGATCAGGACAGCTGAGTGTGGGGACGCCTGTGGCTGGATCTACAGGACCCAGTCCTCACATGGCTCGCAGAGGTCAGTGGACTTACCTGAAAAGTCTTTTTAGGCTCTGATATGCTTACAGAAAAGTTATTTTTCATACTTCCCTTGGAGGTAAACACAAGTTTGAAATGCCTGATCAGCGAAATATTGTTAGTGAACATCCCAACACCACCCGCGTTTATCTAAATATGTAAATATGTGCTGCACACTTTCCTCTCAATGACAAAATAAACACGCAACAAAAATGAGAGCGGTGAGAAGATATCAGTTAAGAAGTCATCCAATCATAGTGACGTGGATATACTTGTCACGTCACATTTATTTATTTAGCACTTTATACAATAGATTGCTTTAAAGATATCAGCTTTACAATATTAAAGGGATAGTTTACTCAAAAATGAAAATTTTGTCAGCACTTACCCTCAAATTGTTCCAAACCTGTATGAATTTCTTTCTTTCGCTGAACACACAAAAAAAAATATTTTAAAGAATGTTGGTAGTCAAACAGCTGACTGTAGCTATTGACTTCCATAGTAGGAAAAAAAATCAATGGCTACATCCACTGGTTACCAACATTCTTCAAAATATCTTCTTCGGTTCAATAGAAGAAAAACCCATACAGGTTTGGATCAACATGAGGGTGAGTAAATGATAACAAAATGTTCATTTTTGGGTGAACTATCCCTTTAAACATGAAAAACAGTGTCAGTGTCACTTTCAGTAAGAATTACAACTTTAATTTAATTTCTACTAGAAAGCAGCTCTTCAGTGTGTTCATGTTTTTACCCACATCTGACCTCGACAGACTGAAAAGAACAAATGATTCGGATAGAGATGCCCAAATCCGCTGTTAAAAATAATCCACCCAAACATACAGTCAAGCCAAAATGTATTCAGACACCTTGAACATTTCATTCATTATTACAGTTTATTCACTATAGTTTTAAAAAAATGGTAATAAAATATGACAAGATCTCAGAATTAAACTGTGTCAGAAAAAAATTAATCTTAATTATGTCAGATAACACTTAAGCAAAACATGATCAGGTCAAAGTCTGAATAACTTTTGGTTCCAAATTTTTATCAATTTTACTGGTAGTCCACTGTAAGAAGAATTTTTGGGTATAATATGTCAGTTTACTTTATTTTGCTATCCTCACCTACATAAATTAACTATAGTGTCCTGCGCCCATTAGTAAAAATATATCAAAAATGTCTGAATAATTTTTGGTTTGACTGTATATGATTTTCTCTAATTTAGACATCCACACCTGATCGTCACATTACAATTATTCTAATTCTCAGTGATAAGCGTGATGATACAGGTAGCATATGTATCATATTACACTGAAGTAGGCTGCTTTTAAAATGAACATTTATTTAAAGTAAAAGACCTTAAAGGATTAGTTCACTTTTTAAAATAAAATTTTCCTGATAATTTACTCACCCCCATGTCATCCAAGATGTTCATGTCTTTCTTTCTTCAGTCGAAAAAAAATTAAGGTTTTTGATGAAAACATTCCAGGATTTTTCTCCTAATAGTGGACTTCAATGGCCTCCAAACGGTTGAAGGTCAAAATTACAGTTTCAGTGCAGCTTCAAAGGGCTTTAAACGATACCAGACGAGGGATAAGGGTCTTATCTAGCGAAACGATTGGTCATTTTCAGAAAAAAAATGTAAATGTATATGCTTTATATAAACAAAAGATCACCTTCCAAGTGGTTCCGCCAAAACCGCGTATGAAGTACAGCGCAAGCTTTTTGAAGAATACGAAAGTGCGGTTTTGGCGGAACCACTTGGAAGGTGATCTTTTGTTTATATAAAGCATATACATTTAAATTTTTTTTCGAAAATGACTGATCGTTTCGCTAGATAAGACCCTTATTCCTCGTCTGGTATTGTTTAAAGCCCTTTCAAGCTGCACTGAAACTGTAATTTTGACCTTCAACTGTTTGGAGGCCATTGAAGTCCATTATACACTGCGTTCCAAATTATTATGCAAGTGACATATCAGTAAGATTTCAGTACAATAAACATTCAGATTTTAGTTTTTCTAAGAAAATGTTTGTTTATTTATCCATCCATGTCTTTTTAGATAACTGGTATCAATCTCAGACAAAATAATTTGCCAGATCTATGGAAACCCTACTTAGAGGTTGTTCCACATTATTAAGCAAGTCACAGTTCTCATGCAATATGAATGAATGAATTAATGAATGAGGCATTTATATAGCACTTTCTTTGTACAACTGTACACCCAAATCGCTTTACAATCATATCGGGGTCTCTCCTCATCCACCACCAGTGTGCAGCATCCACTTGGATGATGCGACGGCAGCCACAGTACAACAGCGCCAGTGCGCTCACCACACACCAGCTGTAGGTGGAGAGGAGAGAGAGTGAAAGAGCCAATTTAAATGGATGGGGATTATTAGGAGGCCGTGATTGGTAAGGGCCTATGGAGGGAATTTGGCCAGGACACCGGGGTTACACCCCTACTCTTTACGAGAAGTGCCATGGGATTTTTAACGACCACAGAGAGTCAGGACCTCGGTTTAACGTCTCATCCGAAGGACGGTGCTTGTTACAGTACAGTGTCCCCGTCACTATACTGGGGCGTTAGGACCCACACAGACCACAGGGTGAACACCCCCTGCTGGCCTCACTAACACCTCTTCCAGCAGCTACCTGGTTTTCCCAGGAGGTCTCCCATCCAGGTACTAACCAGGCTCAGCCCTGCTTAGCTTCAGTGGGCAACCAGTCTTGGGCTACAGGGTGATATGGGTGCTGGTAATATGGGGAGGAAGAAAGATCTTTCTGAAGATGAAAAGCATGAAATGGTGCAATGTTGTGCAAAAGGCATGAAAACAACTAATATTGTGTGAAACTGAATGGAGATTATCGAATTATCATAAGATTTGTGAGTGATTTAGAGCACAGCAGAACTCGGTCAGATAAAGGCTTATTAATGAAAGTTCCTGTCAATAAAAAATAAATTGTATTAAAAGAGCAGCTATAAAAAAAGGTATTTGAAGCTGCTGGTGTCTCTGTAGTCTCAAGAAGCTCTCCATGCAGGCTGGCAGTTGTGCGTAAAGATGCATTTTAGCCACCATTAACCAAACCTCACAAAGAGAAACATTTACAATGGGTTTAGAAATACATTTTCAAACAGTTTTATTGCTGTGGTGTTTTTTTGCAGCATGGGATAGTGCATAGTGCATTGTACTATGCACTATCCTCCTTTTTATACCATAGCTGAAAATGCCCAGTTATGAACTCCACATATCTTGCAAAAGTCATTTAAATACTCTCCATCTCACTTCCCAATATTCCAGCCCAAATCATCACCCGCCAGCTCCTTGCTGACGTCGCAGTCTTGTTGGAACGTGGTGGCCATTCACCAACCATCCAGAAATCCATCCATTAAGACCATCCATTGTTGTACGGCATTCGTCAGTGAATACAATTATTTAAAAATTAGTCTTCATGTATTTCTACACCCACTGTAAATGTTTCTCTTTGTGAGGTTTGGTTTGGAGTGGCTGAAATGCATCTTTACGCACAACTGCCAGCCTGCATGGAGAGCTTCTTGAGACTCCAGAGACACCAGAAGCTTCAAATACCTGTTTTCTGCTCAACACTGGCTTTTTTTTATAGCTGCCCTTTAAAACAATTCATTTTTTTGACAGGAACTTTCATTATGAAGCCTTTCTCTGACCGAGTTCTGCTGTGCTCTAAATCACTCACAAATCTTATGATAATTCGATAATCTCCATTCAGTTTCACACAATATTAGTTGTTTTCATGCCTTTTGCACAACATTGCACCATTTCATGCTTTTCATCTTCAGAAAGATCTTTCTTCCTCCCCATATTGCATGAGAACTGTGACTTGCTTAATAATGTGGAACAACCTCTAAGTAGGGTTTCCATAGATCTGGCAAATTATTTTGTCTGAGATTGATACCAGTTATCTAAAAAGACATGGATAAATAAACAAACAAACATTTTCTTAGAAAAACTAAAATCTGAATGTTTATTGTACTGAAATCTTACTGATATGTCACTTAATAATAATTTGGAACGCAGTGTAAGGACAATAATCCTGGAATGTTTTCATCAAAAACCTTCATTTCTTTTCGACTGAAGAAAGAAAGACATGGACATCTTGGATGACATGGGGGTGAGTAAATTATCAGGAAGATTTTATTTGAAAGTGAACTAATCCTTTAATACCCTAAACGGAGGCTTTACTCCCTTCAAACTTACAATGGAATGTCACTGTTTCCATCACTGCAACTTTCTGAACACACACGAAATTAAATACATTCAGCCTAAGCAACGACATAGGCTTTATTAGTTTATTGTCATATACAGTGCTTCACAGCCGTTACATATCACACACCCAGCATTTGGTTCGTCCTGGTTAACTACTTCACTAAAACACTTCCACACAGTACTTTTCTTTTCGTTTTGGTTTTGATTCTCCTTTTTTAAATTTCTCTCTGATCTGTTTTGCCTCCATTGCTGCTTAAACAAGTGGAGTGTGTAGCTTAATGAGAGTCTGCAAATTACTGTAGTGCCTGCCAAAAATTAAGCTTCAAACACATTAATATTTCCATCATTGTTAGAAAACACTCTTATCAGAATAATTTCTGTTAAGCGTGTGTATATTTTTAGTTAAAGCTGTTAAAGGTACAGTTTGTAGGACCTGCCACTAGAGGGCGCACTACCAAAACAATAACAATCGCGTGGTTTGATGACGCTAAGAAGGTGCGTGGAATGATTGGGATTTGTTGTCTTCTACCCAACCGCTGACGGCCATCAATCAGACGGAAAGATAAATCATGGATTTAACGGATGAGGTAAAGTTTTATAAATGTTGCGTTTGATGTCATAGTTTTATTATATTGAATTAGACCCGAGTAATGGAAGGTTTACAACGAAATCTTTAGTCATAGATGTTAGAATATTTGTCCAATTCGATGGTGTGATAACACAGCACAGTTTCAAGTGTTCAAATCAATAATAATAAATGTTATTTTGAACTTACCAATATCATTTGATGTTCAGGCTACAGCATAACAACACAAGTACAATCTACAATGATTTTTCACATCATATGTATTGACAGCACAATTTTTATTGTGAGGTTATGATGTAAAATTATGATAACTACACTGTAGCTGCTACAGTAACTAACAAAATCTATCCAATACTGGATTTCGTAAGTGTCTGAAAAAGACAATTTTCACATGCCACCATTACATATTGCGTCATGCTATATTGCAATACAATACAGCAAATATAGTTTGACAGTAAATTATCAAATTAATTGATTACTGTTTAGTCAGATGATATGAAAACGATTACCACTTGTTCAACAAATATATACACTCGTGTACATTCAAACACAATAATTGGGCATACATAGCAAACGCGAGTTCAACGATTTGCGCGAGTAGATTACATACAAAGTCAATGCAAAGACGCGATCAGACTATGGATCAGATGCGTCCTCACGCGGGTCTAGAGACGCGATGCCCCGCGTTTGGCGTGTATGCCTCTTGTCCCAAACTCTTCTTGGGTCGTTTGGTTGGCCCGTACGCTTACGTTTACGGGAGCTGTCCTTGTCAACAGAACCAGCGGCAGATGGTAAACAGTAATTATGTTCCATAAATAACACAATCCACCATAAAACGTGCAAGAAGTAAATAAGGAACTGCTTGAAGCAAGCTAGTGGTTTGCTGGACGCTAGACACTACTTCCGCATTTGTCCACGACACTGTTGTCATGTGGTTTCTACGTCAGTAAAGGCGGTAACAAAGGGTAACTGACATCATTGACAGGCGACGGCACTGCCCCGTGTCACTGTTTAGAATGGGAATTTTCTCATGATTTACAAGTAGTTGAAAACATTAGAGATATTGTTAGTAATCAGCTGGACAAAAATATATAACACTAGCCTAGTGGTTTTTGGATATTTTACTGTGAATATCTTACAAATTGTACCTTTAAGTAATTAAAGCTGCAGTCCGTAACTTTTTTTGGTTAAAAATTATCCAAAATTAATTATTGAGCAAGTACATAACCATCAGTGTTCAAAACTATCTCCTTACCTTAGCTCGATTCACAATAGTTAGCTTGTAATAATGTTTTATAATCTGAGTGGTACTGGTAGGATTTCGCAGGAAATACAAGAAATACCCACCTAAAGATGATAATTCCGTCACACCAGTTCATTCTTCAATTTCGCTTGAAGCATATCAGGGCCTTTATATGACAATAGCAGCTTAGAACCCCAGAAAGAGCTTGTTTTAAGTTTTCTTTTTATTTGTAGGTACAAAGAAGCCGGCCCCAGCTCCTCCTAAACCGGCCAACCCTCCACCAGGCCAGCCATCTAATCAGTCAGTACAGCAAACTTCTTCAGGCACCCCTCAGTCCCTCAGCCCCTCCCCTAGACCGCTTTCTAGTTACTCTCCTACCAATCTGAGCCCCACACAACCACAGGCTCAAACAAACACGACCCCTCGTCGCCACACGAGCAACCAGCCTCCTATTCAGGCACCCAACCATCCACCCCCTCAGCCTCCCACACAGGCCACGCCCCCTCCACAAGCCACTGCTCCTGGTGACCCCGGAGAAGACCCCTCCCCTCCAAGCACTCCCACTCCTCCAAGCACCCCTCCGCCCACAGCAGTGTTTCACGACAGTCCCAGTCCCACCGCTCCCCCGGTGTTCCAGTCAGGATCGCTTCCTCGCCCGAGGCCTGTGCCTAAACCACGTAACAGACCTACTGTTCCCCCTCCACCCCAGCCTCCAGCCACAGGAAGCGACAGCAATGGAATTTGCAGTGCTGCCTTCAAAACAATGGGTGAAGCTCTTTTATTTCCGTCACACTAGCTTCTGTTTAACAGCATGTTTGTTTGCATTTCTGTGAGGTTTCAGGCTGTGTCTGAAAGCTGAAAGTTTGGATACGGATGTAGAAAGGCAACAAGCCAAGTCTGGTTTGCTTAACATTCTGTCTGCTAAGATGCCTTTATCTGGTCAGTTTTGTGTAAAGAAGCAAACATTTTAAAATAAATTGTTATAAACGTTGTCGCTAAATCCAAAAAGAGCTGTTAAGTCTGACAATTCTCACTTCTTGTACCAGGAATTTACGGCAGATATCACATTATTTTTTTGTTGATGAAGTGGATTCAATTGTAATACCACTGCTTTTACATCAGAAAGCCTACACAGAGATTACACTGTATGGATGAACGTGTCCAGCTCTAAGTGACAGAGTTAAAAAAAAACAATAGAAGAGTTAATAGACTAACATTTTAGAATTGCACCACCTGGCTGTGAAAACTCTGGCTGCCTCAGTATCATGAGAGCATTTTGGTATGTCTCAGTATTTACTGAGACTGACTGAAAATTTATTTTTACAATATTTAAGCTTTTCTGCTTAATTTTTTTAAATACCATGTCAAGTAATAAATGGAGCCACTTGATAGGTTTCTAAATACAACAAATTGTCAACAATTAGCAAATTATTAATGTAAATATTATGTAATTCAGCTATTTATGCTTTAGTGAGATGTGTTACAGAAATCCTTAAAGGGTTAGTTCACCCAAAAATGAAAATTCTGTCATTAATTACTCACCCTCATGTCGTTCTACACCCGTAAGACCTTCGTTCATCTTAAGAACACAAATTAAGATATTTTTGATAAAATCCGATGGCTCCGTGAGGCCTCCATTGAAAGCAAGTTAATTTACACTTTCAGACGGCCAGAAAAGCTACTAAAGTTATATTTAAAACAGTTCATGTGACTACAGTGGTTCAACCTTAATTTTATGAAGCGACAAGAATACTTTTTGTGCACCAAAACCCCCCACAAAATAATGACTTTATTCAACAATATCTAGTGATGGGCGATTTCAAAACACTGCTTCATGAATCTTGGAAGCTTTACGAATCTTTTGTTTCGAATCAGTGGTTCGGAGTGCGTATCAAACTGCCAAAGTCACGAGAACCATTAAAATTTCAAAACACTTATGAAGTGACGAAGTGACATGTGACATGTGGCCAAGTATGGGGACCCATACTCGGAACTTGTGCTCTGCATTTAACCCATCCAAGTGCACACACACACCGTGAACACACACCCGCAGTTGGGGGTACGGTGCCTTGCTCAAGGGTCTCACCTCAGTCGTGGTATTGAAGGTGGGGAGAGCGCTGGACATTCACTCCCCTCACCGACAATCCCTGCCGGACCTGAGACTCGAACCCATGACCTTTGGGTTACAAGTCCGACTCTCTATCCATTAGGCCACGACTGCCCCCAAACGACTGACATAGCAAAGCCTCGTTTACTGAAATCACGTGACTTTGGCGCTCCGAACCACTGATTTGAAAAGATTCGTAAAGCTTCGTAGCTTCATGAAGCAGTGTTTTGAAATCGCCCATCACTAGATATTGTTGAATAAAGTCATTATTTTGGGGGGTTTTGGTGCACAAAAAGTATTCTCGTCGCTTCATAACATTAAGGTTGAACCACTGTAGTCACATGAACTGTTTTAAATATAACTTTAGTAGCTTTTCTGGCCGTTTGAAAGTGTAAATTAACTTGCTTTCAATGCAGGCCTCACTGAGCCATCGGATTTCATCAAAAATATCTTAATTTGTGATCTGAAGATGAACGAAGGTCTTACGGGTGTAGAACGACATGAGGGTGAGTAATTAATAACAGTTCACCCAAAAATTTAAATTCTTACCCTTCAGTGTGTAACATTTTAGTGGAAGTAGAGATACAAACTTGGCACCATTTTGCAAAAATTGCCATTTTGAACCAGTTTTTAAAATGAAGAGATCCATGAATATTAGTGTTGTAATTTTACTGTTCTGTAAAATAAATGTTGGTTGTGAAATATTGATTGATCTCTTCCTGTCAGCATGGCGTCACTGCAAGTCAAGCAGCATTTCAATTCATCAATTCAAGAGCAGACATTAATCTGTATGGTCTAACATACTAATCTTGTGCCTTGCAGATTCGGGGATGACATTTAAAGCACTTGGTCGAGCTCTTGTTCCTGACATTGCTGTTGAGAGGCCTGTTACCCAACTGAAGGACTCAGACCTTGACACAGAGAGCACCGTCCTTTAAGATGGCCTTGGCCCTGTCACCCTTTCCCTTAACCAAAAGTTTGCTAAAGGGCTGCTCTTCTCACATTACCAAAGTGTTTATCATCTTGGCTGTACTTCTTAAAAATCCTTCGCTTAAGACAATCAACAATCCCAGTGGCACCAGGGAAACAAACGCCCCAAGATGTAGCATGTTTATTTAAAGCTGCCTTTTCATTGCGATGGCAGCAAAAAATGACCTGTATTGCATGAGGAATACATGGGCGAAAGTGATGGGCAATTTTGGTGAACAAGAAACTAAATTGATTGTTATGAGGTACTTGGAGGTGAGTCTTAAGTGGCCTTAGCTAAACAAAGCAAATACTCAAATTAAAAGGTGGAAGACACTAAATCAAAAGCAAAAACTCTGGCTTTTTGTATAGTTTGTGACTGCAGGTCTCCAGTCAGCCAATACAGTACATTCCTTATTTTCATTTGCAAGCCTTATTATTCCAATTTGGATACTAGTTACATGCAATACATTGGTTTAAAGTATATAAATGCTGAATGATTCATTCTCTGCCTTTCACAGCTGATGTTTTCATAATTTTGGGGCATTAATATGACTGGACCTAAATATATGTGGTAGAGCGCTACTCAGCTATGTGTAGAAGTAATCCTGACTGGTTCGTATGTGAAAGAGGTCATTTGTTATTGGACATTTGATTGCTAAAATTAGAAATAAAGTGTTCAGCTGTCAGTTTATGTGATGGAAAAGGTCAAAACATTTGTTTAGGGATATTCTGGTATGGAAACCTTATGTTATTGCTTTGTTTGTATGTTTACCAGGCCTTGACAAGGATAGCTTTGTATTTCCCTCCTTTTACCCAAGATATGGTACCAAAGTGGGGAAAAATGTGCCACTTGGATGTTATTCTTACTGTATAATAGCTAAGAGCAGACATAATTGCTTACATTTTTTCCTCCTTGTCTCATATTCTATAAACTCTCAGTCACAAGTATTAAAATAACCCAAAATTGTTTTGCTGATATTGCAACTTAACCATTTTGACAAGACATCATAAGAATGGCGATTGTCATCGGCCTGTCAGTCATGTTATGATATGCGATGAACTGATGATCAACACTATTGGTTATTAAGTGTGAACAGCTTGCTAATCAGTTACATGATGACACTGCTTCATACTCTCTTCTTCAAAGGCAAAACATTCGGCATGTACACGATTCTTATCGATTTTCATGTGAGAGAAAAATGTAGGCGATCATGATCACTGTTAGCTTTTCTTTATACATTTTCCTTGCCTTTACCATGCTGCCTTACCTAAGTACACTTACAAGAGCTATTTTACCAAGGTTTGGAAAGTAAACTGACTTCACACTTATGAAACTAAATGTTGATGGTGCATTTGAAGTTCAGAGGCTTTGTGTCAGAAGACTTCATCTTTAAGGAATTTGAAAAAAAAAATGCTTTGTATTACTGCTTCAAAGTGAAATTAAAAAAGTGAAACAAGAACTGGTCTTTCAGTGTTTCATTATGTAGTTGTTGACTTCTCAAATGTAACATTTACATTCAGTTGAATTAAATGTTATATGCTAATTCATTTAACCTATTCAAGTCTCCTCGTACATTGTCGGAGTTTAAGCTGTCATTGTGGGAAATGACACATTTGACAAATGTCAGTGCGTCTTCTCTCTCTCTCTCTCTCTCTCTCAATTTATTTTTTTATTATATATATAT
>RJVU01018281.1:3286770-3298388 GCA_003731715.1 Anabarilius grahami
CACACACACACACACACACACACACACACACACACACACACACACACACACACACATACACACACACACACACACATACATACTTTATTGCTTAAATATTGGAACGCCACTCCAAATCATTGAATTCAGGTGTTCAAATCACTTCCATGGCCACAGGTGTGTAAAATCAAGCACCTAGGCATGCAGACTGCTTCTACAAACATCTGTGAAAGAATGGGTCGCTCTCAGGAGCTCAGTGAATTCAAGCGTGGTACCGTGATAGGTTGCCACCTGTGCAATAAGTCCATTCATGAAATTTCCTCACTATTAAATATTCTACGGTCAACTGTTAGTGGTGTCATAACAAAGTGGAAGCAATTGGGCACAACAGCAACTCAGCCACAAAGTAAAACCACAGAGGGGGGTCAGCGCATGCTGAGGAGCACAGTGCGCAGAAGTCGCCCACTTTCTGCAGAGTCAATAGCTACAGACCTTTAAACTTTGTGTGCCCTACAGTTTAGCTCAAGAACAGTGCGTAGAGAGCTTCATGGAATGGGTTCCCATTGCTGAGCAGCTGCATCCAAGTCTTACATCACCAAGCGCATTGCAAAACGTCGAATGCAGTGGTGTAAAGCACGCCGCCACTGGACTCTAGAGCAGTGGAGACGTGTTCTCTAGAGGGAATATGGTGTGGGGTTGTTTTTCAGGGGTTGGGCTTGGCCCCTTCCAGTGAAAGGAACTCTTAATGCTTCTGCATACCAAGACATTTTGGACATTTTCATTCTTCCAACGTTTTATGGGAACAGTTTGTGGATGGCTTCCTGTTCCAATATGACTGCGCACTAGTGCACAAAGCAAGGTCCATAAAGACATGGATGAGTGAGTTTGGTGTGGAGGAACTTGACTGGCCTGCACAGAGTCCTGACCTCAACCCCGATAGAACACCTTTGGGATGAATTAGAGTGGAGACTGCGAGCCAGGCCTTCTCGCCAACATCACTGCCTGACCTCACAAATGCGCTTCTAGAAGAATGGCCAAAAATTCTCATAAACACACTCCTAAACCTTGTGGAAAGCCTTCTTGGAAGAGTTGAAGCTGTTATAGCTGCAAAGGGTGGGCCAACACCATATTAAACCCTACAGATTAAAGAATAGGATGTCATTAAAGTTCATGTGCATGTAAAGGCAGATGTCCCAAAACAAAATATATATATATGCAATATAAATATATAAAATATATGTAGGCGCTATATATATTCATACATTAATATTAGATCTAAATAAACCAAAACATTTGACCTTGTGTTGTTAGTTACATTTTGCTTTTCTCCTTTCAGATCTTTCTGCATTAATGTAAAGGACCTGATATAAACTAGATCTCATTTTACCATTCCAAAATGTATCATTTATTTATGAAGAGAGAATTTAATCTCAGTAAGTTACATTTTTGTGTTCATGTATGATTAAATGGTTTGAAGGTCTTGAAGTGGCAGGCAGAGGTTTATTATCAGTCATTTTCATGTATTCTCTTTACTCTATGATGACAGGGCTATATATATATATATCTCTAAGATCTTTGGTATTTGAAGCACTTATAGTGTTGCCTGGTAATGAGGACAGTATGATGACATTCATATTGGATATGGAGAGTGCCTTGAAAAAACGATTTTTGTGTAATTGTGAAAGTATAAATGTATTTTTTTTTAAACCTCTTTACAATTTGACATTAGATACAGTTGAAGTTACATCTTTAATTCAAATTTAAAATTGTTGATAAATATAACAATAAAGTAACTTTAAAAAAAATCATAAATGACATTTTGCAGAATTTTTCCATTATTTATTCAGTCAGTCAACAGTAAAACCTAATGTACATTTATTCTTCATTGCCTCATTTTCGTATGTGGAAAAAAGAAACTGTGTCTAGAGACCCTGAAGAATAATGCCAATAAAAGGAAATTACTGAGATAAATATCAGTATAGTATTGGCAACTATTTTTCAAAAGTAAAATTAATTCCTTTGTGTTCAATGTTTATTTGAGGGAAAAACATCAAAGTGTGACTCAGAGATGCCACAGCTCCATGGATACAGTTACAGTAAAAAAAAAAAAAAATTACACAGAGATGAATGTCCGCAAAAGCGTGTGTTTATTCAGGCAAAACAAATTAAACATCTCAATAAAACGCAGCAATATGTGGCCTGTTGATATTGAAGCCGATATAGAACTGCTCAGGAAAATACTAGGCTAGTCACGCCAACAATTTGTACACAAATATTAATTAATTCAGTAAAACAAGTTCAATATAACAAATTGATACAGAAACAATTGAAACAGTAATACATTACATAAATAGAAATACTTTGCTACATGCAAATGCAAATTTTGGAGTTTTCTCCTCATCTATCGTCTTTGATTTAGAGAAATAACGAAGGTTCTGACAAAGAAAAATACACATGACACAAAGACAGGCAATAAGGAAGATCATGCATTTGTTCAGAACAGAAGACGTCAGGAAGAAATGCATTATGTTACCTTAAACAATAATACCTAAAAAAGTCAGACAAGCTACATACTCATGTTAAAAGAACACAGATGATATGTGTACCCTTCTGCCATTTAATAATGCAAGCTTTAGCGTCTTCTTTTCATGATGTAAAACCTACCACAGATTCTCATGCGAGATGGAACCGATCAACTGTATATCTAGTCTTGCAATACATTACAAATGATCACAGATTTGGAAAATAGTTTTAGCTGTGGTATCAACGAATCACAATGGAGTACAACAATAAAACACTAATACTGTGAAGAATTTATATCTCATTTAAAACTTTTTTTTCTTTTTTGTGTTAAAATACATTTGGCTTAAGGATGAGTAAATTCATCTTGAAACATTCATTCACCTCGGTACCAAAATATACCATCAAAAATACCATCAATTTTCTCCACCTGAAGCGTTCATGTTCCTGTTACATTCTAAGCAGCAAATCTCAAAACAAAATTATTAATAATTAAGCTATATTAATATACTTTCTCAAAGAACAGGCTGAAGTTCTGTATAAAATATATATTCTTTATTCTAAAGATATTTTTAATTCATCTAAGACATTTTAAAGTAAGGTTCGTCCTTTCACGCTATCAAGTTCTCTGTGTTTATTGGCACATGGGCATTCTGGGTTAGACACAGCAGATGCTGTTGGTTTCACCAGGCCAACGGCGAGGCTATTCGGGGGCTTCTGGGGTTTTCAGTTCCTTGTGTCTCACTCAGTGCTCTCTATTGAATAGAAATAGAACAAACTCTCACTTCAGATGAATTTGGTGCCATTTTCTCCCTTTTTTTATTGTTAATTGTACAAAACAAGATCGGGAACAACCAAAAACGCAAGACCAGCATGATGAACAAAACATAAATAGGCTATTATTATATATATATATATATATATATATAAGGGATGGACTGATATGATTTTTTTTGTGGCCGATACCGATACAGATTTTAACAAACCGATACCGATACCGGTATTTGTCACTTCCTCTCTTATGTGAAATTTTGGCATCAAAATAGATTGTATTTTGGTCATGTTTAAATAAGCAAAGTTCAAAAACACCTGCATTAAAATATACTAGCAGGTTTATTACTGCATCATCAAATAATTTTTAATTGGATCCATTTAACATTCAGCAGGCCTATACATAAAGACAACAGAACAAAGATACATATGAAATAAACAGTGCTTTTTAGGTAGGTTTAATAGTTTTGAGGTAAAGAAATAAAGTAAACAAATGTAAAATAACACATTAATCTTCTAATTTGTTTTTGTATACATTTTTATATTTTTTGTAAGTTTAAATATGTATGAGATCTCCTTGATTAAGGCGGGACTCTTATTTTGACGGGTTTTCTCGTCTACGGAGCTTTAATACAGATAATGGAGAGCACGCAGTTCTTCAGAGATATTTTGCAGATTTAAAGTTTGTCAGTTTAATAAGCACCCCCGAAAATGCATAAGATCTGTATGTATTTGTTTACTGTTAGTTGTAATAATTGTTTTGAGTAATTCGCTGTTTGTTGATGATAATGCAATGGAGAGAAAGTTTAATGCGCACTTCTTGTGCTCTGTAATGTTTAGCTTTTTTGGTGATTTGTTTGGTGTGAAAACGGACGCAAATAAACTTAATGAAGCATCAGTAAAGTTTTGGTCATCATTCGGATGGGGTCCGCTACACTTATGAAAGTTACAGAAGTTATTTAGTCAAGAATAGTGTGCGATCTTTTGTTTTTTGATTAACATTAAAACACAGACAGCAGCGCTAGGATTACACAACAGTCATTATAAAGCTCAGTGCCTTCACGCAGTTAATTAATAAACCATCGGTTTGTTATATCGGCCTTTTTCCTCCTACAGCCGATATGCCGATGGTTGTAAATTGAGCAAAAATCGGCCGATAAATATCGGCGGCCGATACATCGGTGCATCCCTAATATATATAATTCATTAATCCATTTGTTAAATGGTTAGTTCACCTAAAAATGAAATTTCTGTCATTAATTACTCACCCTTATGTCATTCTAAACCCGTAAGACCTTCATTCATCTTCAGAACACAAATTAAAATATTTTTGATGAATAGTTTTTTTTAATCTCTCATAGTTAAGCAACGAAATGACCACATTCAAGGTCCAGAAATGTAGTAAAGATGTCGTTAAAATAGTCCACATGACTACAGTGGTTTAACCTTAATGTTATGAAGCAACGAGAAATTTTTGTGTGCAAAAACAAAACAAAAATAATGACTTTATTCAAGAACTTCCTCTCTACCTTGTCATTCTCCTACGCAGTTTACGTTGGAGACACATTGCAGAGCTTTCGTGAACACTGACTCAGTATTGGCCGGTACCTGCGTCAGCATCACACACATGCGTCGTGCTGTTCAGCGTCAAACAGCGTTGGCCAATACTGAGCCAGCGTTCGGATGTAAACATGGAAGCGCTGCACTGCGTCAACTGCGTAGGAGACTGACAGGGTAGAGAAGAAATTGTTGAATAAAGTTATTTTTAGTTTTTTGGCAAATAAAGTATTCTTGTTGCTTTGTAGCTTTCTATAGGAGATTTTAAAAAAATAAAACTCACAGATTTCATCAAAAATACCTTAATTTGTGTTCCGAAGATGAATGGTCTTGTGGGTTTGGAATGACATGAGAGTGAGTAATTAATGACATAATTTTAATTTTAACACTTAACATTTCATTTTATTCATTTTAACGCTTTAACATTAATTAACTACATAAGCTAACATGGACTAACAATGAAATGAAAAAATTGGTTACGCTTTATTTTAAGGTGTCCGTGGTACAGTGTAATTACGCATTTAAGTACTGTGTAATAATAATTCCTATAGGGTTAGGTTTGGGGTTTGTGTAGGGTTAGTTGCATGCAATTATGCATCATTTATAGTTATTACTACAGTTACTAAATGTAACGTGTAACAAGGACACTGTAAAATAAAGTGTTACCAAAAAACATAAATTATAACAACATTTACTAATACATTATTAAAATCAAAAGCTGTACCTGGTAATATTATTTAATGGACCCAAGCTAACATGAACTAACAAACAGTTGTATTTTTATTAACGATCATTACAAAGATGAATAAATACTGTAACAAATGTAGTGCTCGTTGTTAGATAATGTGGTAACCTTTTACGTAAAGCCTTTATGTACTGTATAATGCATTATAAAGGTATTCGGTAACACTTTAGTATAGGGAACACATATAAACTATTAACTATGACTTTTTCCTCAATAAACTCCTAATTTACTGCTTATTAACAGTTGATAAGGTAGTTGTTAAGTTTAGGTATTGGGTAGGATTAAAAATGTAGAATAAGGCATTAATATGTGCTTAATAAGTACTAATAAATAGCCAATATTCTAGTAATATGCATGCTTATAAGCAACTAGTTAAAAGACCTTAAAATAAAGTGTTACCAGGTATTCATAATGTGCGTTATAATGCATTATATTTTTTTCATAAATAATTGCAACCAAAGTTAAAATGCATTATAATATTTGCAGATTCCTTGTTGGTTGGTCATGTGTTTTAATGCATTATACTTTCTAAAGGCGTAACATGCTGTGTTATGATGTATTATAACTGTGGTTACAATTATTTGTGAGACCATATAATGCAATATAAGGTGCATTACTAGGTATAATTAATGCATTAAAAATGCTTTTATAATGCATTATATATACAGGCTTTAAGAAAACTGTTACCGATAATGTTAGTTAATGCATGGTGTTCCAACCACATTTTTGTCTCTCTTATTCGACACACCCATCTGAGGTCTTTGAGCCTTTACTAATGAGCTGATGAGTTGAATCTGGTGTGTTTGATCAGGGAGACACCTAAGGGTATGTTTGCATGACAATGATGTACTAAAAACGTTTTTCCTTTGTGTTTTCTAGTGTACAAACGACAACATTGTTAAAGGATTAGTTCACTTTCAAATGAAAATTAGCCCAAGCTTTACTCACCCTCAAGCCATCCTATGTGTGACTTTCTTCTTTCTGATGAACACAATCGGAGATATTTTAATAAATATCCTGACGCATCCAAGCTTTGTAAGGGCGGTGAACAGGTGTCACGAGTATGAGCTGAAGAAAGTGCTTCCATCCACATCCATCCTAAACGCACTCCACACTGCTCCGGGGAGTTAATAAAGTCCTTCTAAAGCGAAGCGATGCGTTTGTGTAAAAAAATCATATTTAGCAAGTTATGAAGTAAAATATCTAGCTTCCGCCAGACCACCTTCCATATTCAACTTACGAATAAAACGGAACTGGCATCGCGTCAGTTACGTTTTTTTCCGTAAGTTGAATAGGGAAGGTGTAGGACATAGCGTAAGCTTTTTGAACTTCAACTTCTTCGTAAGTTGAGTAAAAAAGGCGATCTGGCAGAAGCTAGATATTTTACTTTATAACGTGTTGAATATGGATTTTTTTACACAAATGCATCGCTTCACTTCAGAAGGCCTTTATTAACCCCCCGGAGCCGTGTGGAGTACACGTTTATGATGGATGGATGTGGATGAAGACACTTTCTTCAGCTCATATTCGTTGATCCCGCTCACTGCCATTATAAAGCTGAGAGCGTCAGGACATGTATTAATATATCTCCGATTATGTTCATCAGAAAGAAGAAAGTCATATACACCTAGGATGGCTTGAGGGTGAGTAAAGCTTGGGGTAATTTTCATTTGAAAGTGAACTAATCCTTTAAAACGATCCCCGTTCACATGGATCCACAAAAACGAATAAAAATGCTGCATTATGCATGCCTGGCCAGTAGTTGATGTCACTTCGTAAAGAAACACTATGTGCCTATAGACTGAACATGCAATACACATGTGCATGACGTCACCATTTTCACAAATTCACATTTCTGTAGTTTACACACAGATGATAACTGTATCATTTTCAAAAACATGCACTTTGAAACCAGTTTCAAATGTTTGCATTTTCAGGACCCCAAAACACCACTGTTGTGTAAATGAACAGCCAAAACGCATAAACGGTTTTCCGTTTTTAGTTGAAAACGGTGTCGTGTGAACAACCCCTCAAATGTGCAGTGTTGGGAACCACTCCATTAACCAATGTTAACTAGTAGGACCTTATTGTAAAGTGTTACCAAAATAATTAAGAAACTCACCTCAAATTTGGAGATAAACTCAGCAAAGATGCCAAAGAAGGCTTCTGTGGTTGTGGCCTTACTGTCTTCTCCAAAGTAGGAGGCCACTTTATGAAACTCATCCATTGCTCTTTGTTGCAAGGAGTCTAAGGATTGCACAGCTGGATGACAGTTTTCCAGGAAGCTCTAATATCAGGGTCAAGGGTCGATACACTGCTTCTTATAGACAGATATATTTTTACAGGATAACAGATTATTTGATGACTCAAACTGTAAAATTAACGTCTTTTATTCAATTCTTGTCACCATGAAAAAGCTGTTGATTGGTGGATACACTCATAACCACTGCGAAGCGATCCTCTGTAGTAGCTGGGATTTTTACACAGGCGGTTCTTATGTCCTGGATGGTGGAGTGAAGGTCACTGAGGTCAGCAGTAACAGTCCTCTGATTTACTGCATTTTAGTAAACGTGTGTGAACATCAATCATTCATCAATACATTTGCAATAATTTGCACTATAGCAAATAATATTTTTGCATTTCCATTTGATCCAACAGCAAAAGAAAAAATACACTACCATTAAAAACTTGGGGTCAGTAAGGTTTTTTTGTTGTTGTTGTGGAAAGACATGAATACTTTTCTTTTGAACTTCATTCCTGAAAAATTATACCATGACTTCCACAAACATATTAAGCAGCACAACTGTTTTCGACATTTAAAGCAACATAATGCATTTTGGACATGTAGACATGGTCAAGACAATCTGCTAAATTTCAAATTGAGCATCATAATGGGGAAGAAAGGTAATTTAAATGGCTGCTTCCAGCAGGATAGCGCACCATGTCACAAAGCTCAAATAATCCCAAACTGGTTTCTTGAACATGACAATGAGTTCACTATACTCAAATGGCCTTTACAGTCACCAGATATCAATCCAAGAGAGCACTTTTGGGATGTGGTGGAACAGGAGATTCACATGGATGTCCAGCCGACAAATGAGTGATGCTGTCATATCAATGTGGACCAATATGTCTGAGGAATGTTTCCAGCACCTTGTTGAATTTATACCACAAAGAATTATGGCAGTTCTCAAGGCAAAAGTGGTCCATCCTAGTACTTCCAAGGTGTACCAAGTGGCCGATGAGTGTATATCACAATATTACTGTTTTTACTGTAGTGTTAACCAAAAAATTTAGCCTTGGTGAGCATAAAAGACACTTTCAAAAACATTTAAAGGGGTTATTTTATTATGCTTTTTACATTTTCAACTTTCTTTATTGTGTATTGTTGCTGTTTGTGCATGAAAAAGCACAAAGGCACTCCAAAGGGAGTTATTCTCTATATCAGTAAGAACTTTTTATGAACTCCCTGAAATGCCTCCATTATAGCCTTAAGTTTTCTTCCGGGAACATACAGTACACGTCACAATATTCCTCATTTAAATCATTCCCGCCCAAGGCATACGCAAAATAAAGGAGCGAGGCCTGGTTGAGTTGCGTTAGTAGTGTGCTGAAACTCGCGGTTATGCTAAGGGGTGTGACATTTCCGAAACACACTTGAAGCAGTTGACCGATCACAACACTGTTCCAGTGAAACAATCAGAGCACATTGCACTTTTTGAAAGGAGGGGCTTCATAGAGACCGAAACTAAACAAAATATTACTGACAGACTGGGAAGAGAGGTGCTACAACAATGAAAATATGAATATTCAAGCATGAAAACCTATTCTAGTAGACCCCAAAAACAAAGTCAAGACTTCGAAAAGGGCATAATAGTTCCCATTTAAAAATTTTAACAACCCCAAATTTTTGAACAGCAGTGTATGTACAAAAATCTAACAGAAATTTGTTCTGACATCTTACCTTTGGCAGCTAGTGGCACTGTTATGAGGTCCCTGGCGAAGCCGAGGAGTTCTGGGAAGTGTTGGCATAGTGATTTGGCAAGAATATGGAGGAAGGTCGACTTTCCATCAACTGTTTTAGTCGTGTTTAGCTGGGAGGAATTTTAATTCATAATTAGGAGAAATGAAAAGAAACATATATAATATGAGCAATCTTTAATAAAAACGTTTTATTGCAAACGTACCTCAGTAAGAAAATTTATTTTGAATCCCGTTGTTTTATTCGTCTTGGGCTGACCATTATTGAGATAATTTCCCATTGCTAAAACAAACTAAAAACAGTACGTATTGTAACAATAATTTTTATAATTAAGATAGTAATTTTTTTTAAATGAATGGCTTAGAAACACCAACTCCTTTGCAGAACATCCAGAATTGACATAACACTTATAATTCATTATTAGTTGTATATATCTGCTGAATTAAGTGTTTTACCTCCAGGATCTTGGCCAACCTCTTGCTGTTTTTGAGCTCTGATGAGGCTTTGTATATGCATTCATATGCGGCTCTCATTTCTTCCGTTTTCTCCTGCACAGTGGTCTTAAAAAGAAGACTCCTCAGTCTGGTTTTATACTCAGGAACTAGTAGCATCTGTAGAACAAGCCCACAAGAATCAATTATTATTTACATTTAATACAGAACTCAGGTAAAACAGCCTTGAACTACAGTAAAACAGCACCTGTAGGACGAACTGGTCAGGCTCACTGAGCTTGGCAGGGTCCTGATCGTAATGCTGAAACTGTTTGACCTCCTCATCGTCGGGAGCGTAAAGCAGCAGTTGTTTAATGTGTGCGGGCTCCAGACGCTCGGTGCTCATGGTCATGAGGATGTTCCTCAGTTCCTTCGGGGACAGCTTCAGATGCGCTATGAGGATAGCTAAACAGGGCAGCCAAATTTAATAAGACGTGGATTCTTTACCTTCTCAATGGGAAAATTCTCACACAGTTGCTACAGCAGCAAATACCTACAGCACCTCTTTAACCTACTCCTACACATCTGCGTCACACCAGACAACAAACCTGACTCAACCCAGAGCTCAATCTAGATGATTGCACTCCAACACAACCCTACTTATACTCACAAGCGTTGTAGGCCTTTTTATGGGAGAGAATCTCAACCACGTCTTTCTTTTTAAAGTTCTCGGGCAGGAAAGTGGGCTCTGGAAGAGAGACTGACACATTTAATAACAATGTAAGGATGAGCTCTCTTTGCACCAGTAGTGGAGTTAATATATGGAAGTTATTAGACTGAAAAGAGGCAATGAGATGCCAATAACTGGATGGGAATGATGGGATCTGAGACAGACATAGCTCTCCATGAGAGATGAGCTGAAAAGTACAAAAATAGACAATGTAATTGAGTTCATTTTAAGCAGCAAAATGACAAGCTACAAAAAAGAATGCCGCATGTGGAAGAAGAGATGATGAGATGAGATGATGTTTTATATTAATTCTTTATAAAAGTCTTTGCCCCCCTCTGAATTCCTATGCGGTTGGATTTTATTATGGTATTACACAGAAAAATCATATTATATTATATGTAGACATGATAATATATCTACCATTTAAGCCATTCAAAAGTTTGGGGTCTGGTTTTTAGGAAATTAATGCTTTTATTCCGCAAGGATGCATTAAATTGATCAAAAGTGACAGTAAAGACATTTATAATGTTACACAAGATTTCTATTTATAAAAATGATGTTCTTCTGAACTTTCTAGTCATCAAAGAATCCAAAATGTATCAATGTTTCCACAAAAATATTAACTTTTCAACATTGATAACAATAAGAAATGTTTCTTGAACACCAAATCAGCATATTAGAATGATTGTGATTCACAGGAATAAATTACATTTTAAATTTAATTGAGCATAAAAGACTGAGAACTGTATTATTAGAATAAATTATATAATAAATTAAATCCATTAATAAATATAATTACATGAAATAATGATATATTCTTAAATTATGAAATTATTTGACAGTCTTTACCAAAACTCCTTCACATTGGTCTGAAACACTCAAATAAATACAGAAAGCATTTAA